>NW_020769386.1:4511635-4549813 GCF_900518735.1 Pseudonaja textilis
GAAGGAAGGAAGGAAGGAAGGAAGGAAGGAAGGAAGGAAGGAAGGAATAGATTGAGTATGGCAGTAATGCTGTTTCACAGATAACATGGGCAGCTTCTGCAAAGAAACATACTTTGGAGTTTTGTTCTTTTTTCTCCATTAAGCATTTTATACCAAGTAAGAAAAATTCTTTCTTCTTTCCAAATATTCTCATATTCCAAATGACACTTCTGTGTTTAACAATAAACATTATATATTTTGTTTAATACAACTATATGTAACAAACATATGTATTTAACTTTAAGTTTAAGTAGAAAATTAAAATATTTTAAATACTTTTATAAATATATTATGCTATTCTAGGCACTGGATAATTTTTAAAACTTGACTTGCCATACGTAATAGCATAAGAAATATTTTTTCATCAGCCTAGTATTAACTCTACCTTTATTGGATACTATCTGGCACTAAAAGCTTCCGTTGTAAGGAAATGTTTTCAAAGGATATGAGGTCATCAACTGGGAAAATAAATCCAAATCCAAATTTTAAATCTTTGAGTGTCCATGGAGAGTTGCATGTCTCTTTCAGGAGTCTCCAAAGTTATGAATGGGGAATCAAGAGGCATAGCTTTAGATCCTGCTGTGTTTCTTATATACCTCCCACCTGTTTCAGAAGTGGTAGATTTCTAACAATAACATTGGGTCTTTGACAATTCGCCACAGCCAACTCGCCATGGCCAACTTGCTGAGGGACAACTCACCACGGCCATCTTGCCACTGGAGAATTCATTGTGGGACAAGAGTTACACTAATATCAAAGAAATGTGGAATAGAATAATTAAAGGATGCAAAAGAAGGGACAGAATGAAATGTGAATGGCAAAAATTAAAATAATTTTTTATTTACTTTAAATAATTCAATAGAATTGTTAAAATTGTCCTGTAGTGAGTTGTCCCGTAGCGAGTTGACCGTAGAGAGTTGTCCAGCAGCGATTTGGCTCTGGCAAATTGCCCCATTCCAATAATATTTGCTAAGCTGTGATGAAAAACATTGCCATCTATGGGGTGGTGGAGCAATCTGGTATGGAAGTTGCTGGGCAGACTTCAGAATAGAGGTTAATATTTTACCTGCTCCTCCTTTTATACAGTTGCTTGTGCCCAATGTGCAGGGAAAGACTTACAATCATCCTTCAATGACTGAAGTTACCATAACACTGAAAATAGTGTCTTATTTTTCACACTTATGACTGTTGCAGAATCCCTATGGTCATGTGATCAAAATCTGGATGCTTTACTTGTAAACTTCTTTGTTGCTAACTTTTCAGAACCTCTAGAACACTAGTTAAAGCTTTTGGAAACATTTAATATAAAATCAATTAATAAACATAATGTGAACATTATTATATGAGCAAAGCAAATTATACTAGTTCATTGTATGTTCTTAAAACAGCAGTGTCAATTTAGATCAACAAAGGACAGTATAGAAATGGATACTGCATATAATTCTATTTTTCCCGACATTTCATTTTTTTCCGAAGGCTTGTTTGTTTGGTGGGTTCAACATTTTGAGAAATGTTACGTCTTTATTCATGGGATGAATGAGCCTATTAGGGGCGACTAATGTGACCTAATTGTAGAGTTAGGACTCAAGCTTGGCATCCCTGCTATATACTAAGGTATGTGTCCATTAACCTGTGTCACAATTTTTTATTTTATATGCTGGAAGCATATATGAAATGATACCTGGATAGTGTATTAGTCTAATGCTATCCAGTGGGGACTGCATTTATCATTCTTGAAATTGTTTATTTATATCATTATCCTCCACAATTATTTTGTTTGCCATTCCAATAGAACGTTCTGCTTATCTATTGATTTGTCATGACCATCACCTCATTCTAGCAGCAAATGCTTGTTGCATTATCAAATAATCTTACAAAGCTAAGGATACAGCAGGGTGTGGAAGTAAGCTTTTTTTGTTTTAAATTCAGAAAGAACAAAATGTTTTTTTAAAAAAATATGTGACCTATTGAACATAAATAGTGCTTGTTTTATACAACACTAGAGGAAATCACGTACTTGGTATCAGGTTTCCTGAAAGTCCAAGTGTCAATGATTGTTCATAAGCTAAATTTATTTGAAACATCATCATGCATTGCTTTATTCAAACATAGATGACTCAATGGAAAAATTGAGTGCACATGTCCTTCCCTTGGTTAGCTAATCTGTCTTCCCATTATGAAATGTTAATGTAGTAGTCTCCAGATTATGCTGGATGCCATTTATATATTCATCACCTTTGGTTTTCAAGATATTTACTATGAATAAATTGGAATTCCCAAGTTTTAGTCAGCCTTTCTCAGTTTTTGCCCAGCACATAGATATAAAAATTATTAATTGAACTCAATGAAAAACTAATAGATATTTAAGAATTTTTTCATCTTTCTTTCTATTGTAGGAGGGAAGCTTTGAAATTTGTTCAAATCATAGATGACCTTCATTTAAAATCATTTTAATCATTAAATAATGCAATAAGTATAAATTAACACTATTAAGACACTGTAGAACAGCTAACAAAAGATAGAGAGAAAACCAAAATGTTTGGGCAACCAGATAAGTTTTTAATATAGTAGAAATATTCTACAATTGGGTGGATGGGGGGTCTCTACTGAACGGATGTGGGTAGTTGATTTCATATGGTTTGTACCATAATTGAGCATGCCCACTTCTGCATTACAATTAATATCAATAGTCTACAGTGCATTTATCAGGATGTAAGGACTCTATTAAAAGTTATTCAGATCCTAGTTCAAAGATGTTTAAGACCAGAGAAATCAACAGTGGTTTATTAAAATGACTGAACGGCTAAATGAATTAGTGTAGATCCTTCAGAAATGGAGTTATATAGAATTCTGAGCTATTTGTAGCTATTTGCAGAATCCTCAAGGAAAATCCCCTAATTTCAGCTTTAAGGGATTAACCCAAAACTGTTTGCCAGCAAACGCTGGAGTTATTGTACAAGCCAAAATTGTTAATAGGTTGTTCTACCCAGTGACTTCTGCAGGAATCCAGTAACATGAGTAAATCTACAATAAACTTGACAAAGTTCTATTCTTACTAGGGGAATGCAATCCTCTCCAAAATAAATTATATAACTTCCAAGCCAGGGATCAACTTCTCAGCTGTATTTACCTTGTTTCATAAAGCTTTGAATTTATTCTCAGCCTCAGCCATTCATTTTTGTGAAAAAACAAGATTAACTACCTTGCAACAACTTTTCTAAGTGCCATAGCAGTTCCTAGAAAATACTGTTTTAACTTTATTTCTCTCAATAAAAAACCAAAACATTTATCAATTTTAAGAGCAAATCTGCTACTTTTTTTAAAAAAAATGTTTATTTCAGTATTTTCCATCTCCCAGAATAAAACTAAAGAATAGCATTTGCTACCACATAAAACATAAGGTAAATAAACAAAGCTGGTTGGTCATTTTAAAAAACAGAATGGACTTTTTAAGTCTGACTCAGCATGGTGCCTCATATGTAATGAGGATCTTAAGAAACTATTTTCTTCAAATATTTCTAATTATCAATGTAAATGTTTGCAGAATCTTTTGTCAACTGACAAAAATAAGATGCATGATAAAAAGGTAAAAAGTTTTACAGTGCACTTTTATTTTCTACCATGTTTACTTTTTTGCACAATCCTTTATGTGTTTATTCAAAACTGGTTTCCTTTGTTGAAAAGCTAAGTTGCTTGGAAGCAAATGAAATCATTTAGAAGTAACTTAAATATACAAGATGCAATTGCTTAATCTTTAAGTGCAGAAGTAATTCGTATTTCCGCTTCTGTTGATGCTCTACCATGAATGATTGGCAATGGCAAACCACTTCTGAAATCTTGCCAATATTTGGAGGGTCTTCTCCAGATAGTTGCTAGGAATCAGGAATGCTTGGACTAGTCCCTGCAGTCTTCTTGGCAATATTTCAGAAGTGCTTTGCTGTTTCTCCTTCCTAGGGCAGAGGGAGAGAGAGAGTGAGTTATTGGCCCAAGACACTCAGCTGGCTTTGAGTCTAAGGCAGGACTAGAATCCATGTTGTCCTGGTTTCTGGCTTGGTATCTTAAACACTACACCAAGCTGGTCAATAACATGGAATTAAGGAGAAACTTCCTGATAGTGAAGACAATCAAGCAGCAGAATAGCTTGCTTTCAGAAACCATGGCGCTCTGTTGTTACATCCTCAACCCCCCACTCCTTTAATCTTAAACTATCTACTGTTGACCTCACCCCATTTCTAAGAGATCTGTAAGGGGCGTGCATAAGTGCACAATCGTGCCTCCCGTCTCTGTCCTATTGTCCCCATTTATTCGTACCTATTTCCTGTATTCATACTCAGGTTCATTCTTATACCTATTATCTTGTAAGCGATTGACAAAACAAATAAACAAAAAAATAAAGGTGCCTTCCAGCTCTATTCCTATTCCATTCTATAAAACGTGACTTTAAAAAAGCAATTTAATGAGAATACCACTACAACTGCAAGTATACACCATCAACCAATATTTTCCCAGTTGGATACTCTCCAGCATTGTTGGGTCTTTTTCAAGTTGCAAAATCTTTTAGAGCTTTAAGAGGTGGATGGTAGTCATATTACCTCCGTTTGAGAGAACTGAAACCTAACACATAGCTATCGGTAAACTGGGGACGATCCAAAATACCAGCTTTGCAACCTGAATTCATCATTTCCAACCGGGGTCCCCAAACTTGGCAGCTTTAAGACTTGAGAACTTCAATTCCCAGAATTGTCCACAATTGTCCACAAAAAAGTCCACAAGTCTTAAAGCTGCCAAGTTTGGAGACCTCTGATTTACAACCTCCGCGGGTTTTTTTGTGTTTTTTCTTTTCCTTTCCGACTTAACCACCGCAACTTTCTTCCAGACTCCTTTTACAGTCAGAGTTCAAACCACCGCCCTTCCTCCTCCCGGGCCGACACACTTCCCGTCCGAAACCACGTGCTCTTGCGCTTTCCTGCAGCGCTACCCTTGATCGGTGGAGCAGGGCGCTGTCGCCTTAGAAACTCCCTTCCTGTTTGTGATGACGTGCCTATAAAAGAGCTAAGCGGCGCACGCCCATTTACTAGAAAAGTGGTGGGGTTGCGGTTTGTCGTCACCCAGTAGCATTTGGCCGCGGCGCTGCTCCCTTTTCTGCCTCTGAAGCTCCTGTTTGCTATTTAACGATGGGTCTTTTCGCTTCTTGTTCCGCCGGGGTTCTTTCGGCGGCCTGGCTCCTGCTGCTCTTCTCGTCCACGGCTTTGTGTGAGTAAGAGGCGCCTGCCTCTCCCTCTCTCTACGAGCCTGCTAAAAGTTCGGGCTCTAAAATGGGCGGGGGTATGTGGGGGAGGGGAGAGGCGCCTTAGTTATTGCTTTAGGAAGTGGACTCCGGTGCCTTTGCGAGCAGGCCACCTCACCAGACAGAGCGGCTGCTCCATTTGCTTCGCCGCAAAGGCAGCTCAGCTCCTTTGAGTCGAGGGAGAAGAAAGGACGCCAGCCCTCTGCGGGCAGAGAGAGGCGGGGGCTGCGAAGGCCACACCCATTTTGCCGATGTTTTGCCCCCTGTTGCAGAGGTCTCCACACTTGGCAACTTGTAAGACTTGTGGACTTGAACTCCCAGAATTCTCCAGTCAGCATACAGCTGCACAGCTGGCTGGAGAATTCTGGGAGTTGAAGTCCACAAGTCTTACAAGTTGCCAAGTTTGGCACCAGCAATAGCACTTAGACTTTACAGCCCTCTCTACAGAGTCAGTATATTGCCCCCAACAATTTTACCCACCTTGGAAGGATGGAAGGATGAGTCAACCTTAAGCAGTTGAGACTCGAACTGCTGGAAGCCGGCAATCAGCAAAAGTAGCCTGCAGTACTGCATTCTAACCTCTGCGCCACCACGGATCAAACCTAGGGGCTCTTTGGTGGCTGTGGATTCTCCATCCTTCATTTCCCCACCCGGGGACCCTTTGGTTGACTGTGGGATTCAGAAACAGCCCAGTGTTAATGCCAGATCTGTCTTTGGGAAGGCAGAGGTAGTTGAGTACCGGAACAGAGGCTCTTTAAACACCTCCTACTTACTGCTCCTGATGGGAGGCAAGGCTTTATTCAACATGTGTTCCTTTGTGTAACTTCATCATAGTTGTTTTGTGGGTGATGTTTGTTGTCCTTTCTCAAACAGAAATGTAACTAACTACAAGGGGAAGAAATTGGTTTTTCCAGTCTTGACCTGTTCACTTGACCTTTTCTCTGTGGGTTGGTTTCTTGAGTTACAGAAGCCAAACAGCAATTGAGACTGGGACTGAAAACCAAGCAGTGCACTTCTGTTTCAGAACATAAAAGCTGGACTCTGAAGCCAAGGTTCAGAAGAATATGTATTTAAGGATTATTTAAGTCACTGGTAGGGCTATATTTACACAGTCTTATAACTGCAGAAGTAAAGCCCAAAGACATAATTATGTTAAAAAACAAAATTTTCATGAATGAAGGTAAATATATGTGTCCCTTGAGAATGTTGCAGGATCCAATCTGAGTCAGGGGATCAAAGATTTATTCTTCCAAGATTTTTTTTTTGGTTTTAGTTTGTCATTGCACCTTGTACAACGAAATTAAATGCCATCTTCAGTGTACATTATAACTATAAAAATAAAACACACACATCCTTTGCATTCTATACAATTGAATTGAAAAGCTCTAATATTGCATTAATATTACACTATACAGTAGAATTCAATAGAGTTACTGCTCTGGGATAGAAGCTGTTTTTCAGCCGATTTGTCCTTGTTTTTATTATTCTGTACCGTCTGCCAGATGGTAATAGTTCAAAAATAGGGTGCCCAGGATGAGATGGATCTTTGAGAATGTTTTGAACTTTCTTAAGGCAGCGGGAGCTATAAAGCTCTTCCAAAGAGGGGAAAGGGAAACCAATGATCTTCTGGGCAATGACGTTAATCCTCTGGAGCACTGTCCTATCTGCCACTGTGCAATTGGCAAACTATACACAGGTGCATTAAGTTAAAATACTTTCTATGATGCGGGGTAGAAGGTAACCAGCAGTTTTTCATTCAGTTGTTTCCTGAGAAGTCTCCGGTAGTATAATCTCTGCTGGGCCCTTTTGACCAGTGCTGTAATGTGAGCACCCCAGGTCAGGTTCTCTTTTATGGTAACACCCAGAAACTTAAAACTGACCACTTACTCCACTCAGTCTCCATTGATAAGGGAAGTATATGTCTGATCTATTCCTTCTGTAGTCTACTATAAGCTCCTTGGTCTTATTGGTGTTAAGGACAAGTTGTCTCCATACCACAAAAGCAACCCTCAGCTCCTAATTAGCTGGTGGTAAATCAGGATTCCTGTTGACTGACCGGGGGACAGTTTTGCAGGCTTCAATTATTTCTCCAACTATTTTTGTTTCTCTGGGCCAACAATCATAGCTATGAAGTTGAAAACATGTCTTTGTTCATTGAATGTGAAGCTATCAATGAGTTTGAGGCTCCTTGCCTAACTGCTCGCTTATGTTCTTTCTGATGGTTAGCTTCTTCTCTGTATGTCCCACATAGTAGCAGGGGACTATCCATGCAGGAAATCTGGTAAATTGCATTTGAGGTTTCTTCCACCTCTAAACGAATGAATGGTTTTCAATCTGCCTGCCTTAAAAAAATAAGCTAAGATAGGATAGATAGCTTTAAGCTCCTCTAAAAAAGGGAAAGAGTATAGTGTAGTGAAGAGGAAAATGAGAAAATTGTAGGTTTGGAAGAAACCATAAAGTTTGTCTAGTCTGACTTATTGCAAAATATAGGAAACTTATTTTTAGAATCCATGAGGGATTTGACTTAAGAACATCAAACAATGGAAAATCTACAACCTCCCCAGCTAAACTGCTATACAGGTCTTATCATCTGGAGGCTTTTTTACCTATTTCAATGAAATCCAGCTGGCTGCAACTTGTTATTTCTCATACTAATTTCTGTGGCTATGGAAAATTGTTTCATCTCATAATCATCTTTGTTACTGCTCTCTGAAGCAGTTCTAACCTGTCAAATCTCCTTCTGATAATATAGGATTCAGAATCAGACAGTACTTCAGGTGTGGTTTTGCTGTGCCAAGGAGAGGGGAACAATGATTTCATGTGTTTTAATGAGTGCTTCTTCTAATAGCAATAGCACTTAGACTTATGCTTTACAGCCCAGTCGTGACCAGGAGGGCCTTTGCACAACTGCACGTTGTGCACCAGTTACTCCCTTTCCTGGACCAGTGGTCCCTACTTACAGTCACTCATGCCCTAGTCACTTCCTGTCTTGATTATTGCAACGTGCTCTACATGGGGCTGCCCTTGAAGAACATCTGGAAGCTCCAGTTGGTGCAAAATGCAGCAGCCTGCATGGTTTTGTGCAGACCCCGGTGTGCACATCCTGTGGGAGCTGCATTGGTTGCCGATTTGCTTCCATGTGCTGGTTGTCATCTTTAAAGCCCTTCATGGCTTGAGATCAGGTTATCTGAGGGAACGTCTCTTGCCGGAGCCCAGAGCGGGATGGAGCTCATCAAATGGCTAGTGTGATCTGCTTTAGTCGGGACAAGGTTGGGAGTTGGGGGTGAGTTTTTATTTTTTTCCAGATTTTGTTCTATTGTACTTTATTAATTTATTTGATTCTTTTTGTTAGTTTTTATTGTTTTTTATTTTAAATATGGTTTTACATTCTGTAAGATGCTTAGAGTCGCCATGGGCGAATAGGCGGCAACATAAATAAAATTAAATAAATAAATAAATAGGCATTTATTTCTGTTCTCTACTTCGGAACTTCCTCATTTTTACTTATCTACAGGTGACTGCCCAAGACCAGTTCTACCTCCCCATTCTTCACTAAGAGGAGGAGGAAGCCTAGACGATACCTATCCAGCTGCAGCTGTTCTGAGATTACAATGCATTCCAGGTTATGAATATATATCTGGAATAACTCCTAAAATGACATGTCTTGACACTAGTAAGTGGTCAGATCTTCCTACACTTTGTCAAGGTGAGTATCTTTTGTCAACAACAGTGGCTGCTATGCAGTGTTGAATGAAATATGTTCAACTCTCCAAAATTGTCAGATTTAAAGTTGTACATTTAATTTCCATCCTATAACTTGGAATAAAACAGTAATTTAAAATTCTTCTGACTATTGGATTATGAGAATTTAGCAAAGAATATTTATACCAAGCAAAAAGAATAATGCAGTTTTAATAATGCGAAGCAAAAAATGTGATTTTTTTAGAAATTAAAAATTGTTTAGCAAAATGAACGTACAATACAGAAGAATTTAAAATTATGTTAGCAAATCTGTAATAGAGGATAAAGTTAAAATGGCAATCAAGAAGATAAAGCCAGAAAAAGTTCCAAGAAACATATACAGTTGAATAATTATTTTTCAAGAAGCAAGCTCCAGCCATTTTTTGCACAAGGAAGTCCTGGCCAGTGTGCAAAAGAAAACTAAGTGGTGTGTGAAAGAAGGACCCTGTCAGTATTGGGGTACAGCATGGCACAGACAGTCCTGCCAGGCTTTAGAACCTTTCCATGGTGCTTCCCCTTGCATGTGGCTGGGATGATAAGCCCAGGGGAGAGAATGCAGGCCACAGAATCAGACAACTTGCTGCAGCCAACTCTTCATAGGAGAACTTGCTGCAGGACAATTCAATTCATTTAAAATAATTAAAAATTATTTTAATGTTTGCCTGTTGCATTTTATTTTGTTCCTCCTTTTGCATCCTTTTTTTAATGATTCTGTTTCACCATTGCTTTAATATTACTGTAACTCTTGTCCTGCGGCGAATTGTCTTGTTGTGAGTTGTCCCAGACTCCCAGGCAAGCAAGTGGGCAAAGATGACCAAGGTCAGCCAATCCACATGTTGTCAAACTACTCTGAAGGAAAGTTTAACTAAACTTTAACCCAAAAATATATCAATATTACAATAATAAAATCATAGGGCTGGAAGCAACCTTGGGGATCTTCTAGTCCAAGAGCCAAGCTAGAAATCCTTGTACCATCCTGAATAAATGGTTGTCCAATCTTTGGACAATAATGCAGAAAATTATTTTTTATTCCCCCATTACCTTATGTATGACAAAGAGATAATTGTTTACTATCCTGTTTCAAGATGATACATTAAGGGGAAGGAGGGGACCGAGATCCTTAAAGTGTAGAAATTGTAGAATATGGGTCTTCAATAAATTGAATTCAATAAATTGAAATAAGTTTAATTTTATATTTATTATTGATAAAAAGGTCCTCAGAGATAGACATAAAAATTAAGCTTCATTTATACAGGTACTCCAGAATCTATGAAATACCTGGGGATTATTATTCTTGGGAAAATATCTTGTCTAGTAGATAGGAGCTTTGCAATTTAAATTTCCCAGATGGGTGAGGATATTAAGATATCTCTGTTTCTGAGGAACATCAATATTGCACCAAGATTTTTAAAAAGAATATAAATTGTGATGACCCGTAGTCAGTCTCTCAAAATAACCCAAAACATACATTAAAGTCCGTAATGCCTTCAACTTAACTTCACTGTTTTATTACTCACAGTTTAATCTCACAAAAGTAAATAATGAGGCAAAAAGAAAACCAAAACAAACCGCATTGACAAAGTTCCGAAGCAAGCCAAGATAATTAATCATACATTCCAGGAAGAAACCAAGGAGAGTCCATGGGAAGAATGCCAACAAAAATAACCTCTTTCAAAGTTAACACTAAATTTTGACTCCAGCAGTTACAAACTTATATACATAGCTCCCAACTGCAAGCCACGAGGAGGATCATGGTAATCTCCTCCTGAGTAGACCTTGCTTTTCCCTGATCCTCTCCTCCCTGCGTGACCTAGGATGGATAGGGGATGGGCCTGGATCTTCCTCTGATTGCTCAGCCGGCCTCTGCCCTTCCCCAGCCTCCTTCACCACCTCTGGATCCACACTCCCACTCCCTGTTGGCTGTTCTTCCTCAGAGTCAGTCTGCACCAGGGGCATGACAGAAATGTTCAAGAAATTTGAAATAGAGAATTAGACACTCCTCTATTGTATAATCATGTCTTGGGGTTTAAAGAATGTTACCACTGAATATGTTTCATATGATTTAAAAACTGTTTTATATGATTTAAAAACCTGAGTAAGTAAAACAATTAAGAGGTGGGCTATTGTGTTGATGAACAAATATTGTACAAATATCGATACCATTCATTTTATGAAGATGTAATAATTTTGAAAAACAATCTTTCTATTATACATGATATATACCCTCCAATAATAATTTCTCATTGTTTAAATATTTCTGTGATGAAGAGTGACTAGGAGGGAAGTTAAGAATGAAAACTCTTTAATAATCTGTTAAAATATATCCTCCAAATTAGGAATTTGTTCATCTACAAAAATTAGTTTGCATGTTCTGCTTGATCTTTTGCAAAAAAGGTAAATTATGTACACATGGAAAGATGTTTATATATTAGAAAACAATTGGCTTAATGACATTTTTCAACACTTGACTTTTGAATTGGCTTTGTGTCAAAACCGGTAAGTTTGTAGAATTCTATTCTGTGTTGTGTAGATTCAGTTTATGGTTTAATAATTAAAAAATAATATTTGGAATTTAGAAATTTGCACAGTTCCAGTGTTTTATTGTCTGTTTTAAAGTTTTTAGTTTGTTTTCTTTTTAAGCATGTAATTTATTTTCTATAGTTCTGTACTATGCATATGTAATTATAATTATGTTAGTAATTATTTTTATTGTTACTATATGATTAGAATTTTAAGAGATTTTAATATACACAGAGAACGTTTGAAAGACTTTGACTCAGTAGCATCAAGCTTTTTTCCAATTCATGCAGCTGTTTCATAAACTACTTTTGTCTATTTTCATATGTAAGTGCATGAACAGCCACTGAACTGAAAAGATATGTACAGAAGCTGTGGATAGTTTGCCAAGTAGCACTACATTGCAAAATAACTCTTTTGAGGGATACAACTATAATATAATATGGAGAAATGTGAAGCTAGAATAAGTACATGATAACATCAGTTCCAATCTTTTAGGAAAGCGATGTCCTGTTCCAAATATAGAAAATGGCAAAATAGTATCTTCAGATGACCTCCGACTTGGTGAAGAAGTAATCCTTGGTTGTAATTATGGGTAAGTTAGAGATTATTTGTTGAAGCAAATTGTAAAAATATCTTTGGAAACAATGGACAAAAAAATATAATAAAATCTGAATTGTAAACCATAGTAATTATCTATATTCCTATAGATCAGTGGTGGCTAACCTTTTTGGGCTCCTGTGCTGAAAATTTTGGGCTCCTGTGTCAGCACCCAGAAGGCAATGCGTGCGGGGAGGGGCATGTCCCCTGCAAATGTGCGTGTGAACCCCTCCATGCCACGCGTCTCTGCACAGGCACGCATGATCCCTCTGTGCATGCATATGCAATCCCTCCCGCGTGCTATGCATCTCTACGCATTCATGTGTGATCCTAGCGTGCACTGCACATCTCTGCACATGCGGACGAGAACCCTCCCTGTGCACCCCACGTGTCTCTGTGCATGCGCGCACATCTCCCATGCATGAGCGCCAGATACCCAACAATCAGCTGGTGGGTGGGCAGCGCATGCACAGTGGGGCTCTTTTGAGCAACCTCTCGCGTGCCAGTACTTCTAGAGATTCTTACTAGGTAAATAAATACCAGAGTATTATAATGGTTGGAATCCTACATTTTAGTACATCATAATATAATTTATTTGGTTTGAGTCAGCATGTTCTGTGAACCCAACCTGTTGTGGCTTATTTTAGAAATTTCTAAATCCATGGCTGAGAAATAAAACTTTTCTTCCCTTTAGGTACAGAATAATAGGTGGCACCACTCGTCAGTGTGTTTTAAGATCAGGCGTAGTTGACTGGAATAGAGAACTTCCATCTTGCGAACGTAAGATGATACTTTATTTTAAGCTTATTAAGATTCTTTTGGTGCTTTTACGTTTAGCTTAATAGCAAAAGTTCAGTCTGCTTAGCTTTTAGTTGAATATCCCAAAGGTGCTTTTTCAAAAGGCAACTGGATTTTCTTTGTTTTTACTTGAAGATGTTTCGCTTCTCATCCAAGAAGCTGCTTCAGTTCTGAAACTTCACCTCATCCAAGCTTTTTGAATGAGAAATGAAACATCTTCAAGCAAAAACAAAGACAGACAAGTTGTCTTTTGAAAAAGTATCTTTCAGACAACCATAACCTGGATATACATAGCGAATCTAGATGAGTTCAAATTCAAAGGACCAGATGGATTGTCTCAAACATGGTATTTCAAAAGGCAACTGCGTTGGTTTTTTCTCTGAGCAAGAAAAACAAAATGTTTCACTTCTCACCCTAGAAGTTTCATCAGTTTTTGGATGAGAAGTGAAACATTTTGTTCTTTTTCCTCAGGATAAAAAAATCAGTCCAGATGCCTTTTGAAAAGGCACCTTTGAAACAACTATGACCTGGAGGACTGAGAATTTCCAGACATTGACCAGATAAATTCCATTCCAGGTTTTGAAGAAACTGGCAGACATAATCTTGGAACCACTGAATATAGTCTTTCATAACTCCTAGAGCATGGGGGAATGACCCAAAGACTGGAGAAGAGCTAATGTGGTTCCGAACTACACAAAGTGGATACAGGAAGCCACCATATGCTGCCTTTTCCTAATTTTTACTATCTTTGGCTTAAGCATAGGAAAAAATATTGAAAAAAAATGTTGCAATGGAATCTGGAACTTTCGGAAATAACCAGTTTAACCTTGACATGATTCATGTCCACTAAAGAAACTATTATTCCTGCTATCCTTTTTGAAATCACAACCTTGCATAGGATCCTGCCTCTTTAAATCTCAAACTTTTAGGTCAAGTCACATTAGCACAATGTAAACAGGCAGCCTTTCAGTCTATGGCTCTTCTATTGTGAGCATCACCTGCCATGCAATGTAGTCGGTCATATCACTTTTCTCAGTATATTCTTTTGTTGTATTCTATCAAGAGATGGGTAACCTCCACAGTACTTCCATAGGAAGAACATACTTTTTCTAGCTTAAACTTGCATATGGAAGAGATTCTAATGGGGAAGACCACTTTGATAATAACATTGTGAAGAAAGCCTATCCAGAATCTGGACAGCAAATACTTATTAGATAGGAATGTTGTCCCTGGCAGGAGAAAAGTGACTTTGGTGGTCTGGTTGATCGTAGAAAGAATTCCAAAAATGTGCATTTACTTGGTGGATTCAAGAAATCAATTCAAGCAGCCAAATATTTGTATCATGAAAAAATTTAAATCTGAATGCTTTGCAATTCTAGCCTAATTGAATTCATTGAATTTTTTTTCTCCAGGTATTCCTTGTGTTCGTCCTCCTGTAATTGCCAATGGAAGATATGATCCCAATCCTTCAGATGTATATGATGCTGGCTGGATAGCAATCTATCGGTGTGATCCTGATTATTCCCTTATTGGAAATCCTAAAATTACATGTGTAGTTGCAGAAAATGGTTTAGATGGAGAGTGGGATTTGCCTTCACCTGAATGCAAAAGTAATGGAATTTATGTTATTTTCCTTACCTTCAATATGTCAACTTGCTTTTTTATTAGTTCCATACATTTATGCTCTTGCTGAAATCTGGTAATCTAATCTTCTAAGCATTGGGGAGCTGTGGATTGTCAAATGGAATCTATCTGAGTGAAACAAGTTTGTACAAGTTACAATTGAAAGCAATGTAAACATAGTTTGAATAATTTATTGTGTTCAAATTTGGTAATAATCCCCTTGAGAACTTGATTGGACTTGTGCTCCATTGTGTTAGGAGCATAATTTTAAAAACTCATTTCTTTCTGATTTGGTTATTACATTTATATGGTGGCCATCTTGCTATCCAAAGTGACTTTGACTGGCTTACAGTATAATAAAAATATCATAATTATAAGAACAATTAAAGTTATAAAAATTAAAGAATAGACTAAAAACCAAGGACTTAAGCAGAAGGGAAGTGGTGTATTCTTCAACCAAAAGCATTTCTATCAAGCCCCACACCATCCATGGAGTAATTGCAAGCTAAAACATTGGATAGTATCTTATAATTTAATGAGATCATCCCAACTCCAAGAGAACCATGTTTCTTAATCATAAAAAAGAAATCTTAGGGTGAACTCTTTCATCCTAATCTAAGAAACTATATCTCACTGGCTGTCAATGTTGCATATTTATAATAACAGTTATATATTTGGGTCAGTTAATTATTAAATCTGCAGGTAATCATTTGTGTATCCATTTACTGTTGTTTCATGCAACTCCTGCAAACAAGGGGCAGCCATATTTGATATTCTTTTCAACCAAAGTTAAGCATATAATGGTTTCTAGTCTAAAGATTACAAATGCCAGCAGCAAACCATAATTATGTCACATGGTGATGCCATTATATGCATGCATGCATGCCACCATTATGTCCTTATTTCCTATTCTGTGACAGAAATATATAACTTACAGCATTTGTGTAATGATAATATCATGGCATACTTTTTCATTTCCCCCTCATGAAGCCAGCTGGTTTTTGATGCAATATTTGGTGCAAACTAGACATTGATTTCTTTTCCAGAGGTCAAGTGCCACAGACCAAGCATCCCAAATGGAAACGTGGCAAGTGTGTTTCAAGCTACATATACATATCAGGATAATTTAGAGATTGAATGCAATCCTGGCTACACTTTGTTAGGATCTTCTTCGATTCAATGCGACAGTGATAGTCAGTGGAAACCATCTCTTCCAGTGTGTGATAAGAGTAAGTAATGTTTTTTAAAACTTTGTTGAACATCAGTGTTGAAAACTTTAAAGTTGAGCATCCTGGGTCTGGAGAAAACTACATAAACATTTTCCCCTCTCTTTTTGTGTAGTCCCTACCACTTCCAAACCAACCAAACCCCCCACACCTGCTGTTCCTTCTACTCCCCCAATTCCCCCTAAGCCTGGCACTGTTTCACCAAAAGAAGATGGCACTGAAGGTGAGTCATCACAAGATTGGATTGCTAGTCAAAACTCTTTTTCAGGGTGCAGACGATTTGGTCTTGGAGGAAAGACCCTATAGACACAACTGTTATTTTAACTGCTTTCCATCCTTTTCTTGTGCAACTAATCTACAGAATGGCTTACAATTACGGGGTTGTGATGACCCAAAGTATATCAGAAATATAACAAAATCCAAACGTAACTAAAAGTCCTTTAATGCCTTCAACTTGGCTTCACTGTTTAATTGTTCATAGTGGAGGAGTAAACTGTTTTCAAAATAACATTTCAAAGGTAAGAAACAGTTCACATTCAAAGAGCCAATAACGAAGCAAAAACCAAAACCAAACCGCATTGAATAAAGTTCCACAACAGACCAGGATAATTAATTATAAACTTCAAGAAGATAACCAGGTATATAGTCTGTTGGAAGAACGCCAACCAAGATAAACCTCATCCAGGAATAAAACACTCATTTGTCTCCAGCGTTTGTTAGCATGCAGGTCCAACCTTTTATGCAGATCTCACACCTGCAAACCATGAAGAGGATCATGGCCCTCTCCTCCCGAGTATACCATGTTTTACCCTGATCCTCTCCCTGCATGCCCAAGGATGGATAGGGGATGGGCCTGGGTCCTCCTCTGACTGCTCAGCCAGCCTCTGCCCTTCCCTAGTCTCCTCCACCACCTCTGGAGCCACACTTCCACTCCCTGTTGGCTGTTCCTCCTCTTCCTCAGAGTCAGTCTCCACCAGGGGCATGATGGGTTGTGAATATTTGGGTAATATGTTTCATTTCATTTAACAGACTATAGTGGTATTTCCTTGCCTCTTGAAAGAATGACATATGCTTAAGTCTTAAAAAACTGCGATGTAAATCTCCCTTTTGCCCAAGGAACAAATATGGATCCCCATGGAGCACTGAGCGTAAACAAATTATTCTGTAGTGTTACTGACTCCCCTTTACTATCACCATGATTGTAACTGAATTTCATGAGTTTTTTGAGATGTTAGTAGTTTAGATCTTCAAGGCCCTCTTAAAGAGCAGCAGAGTCAGCTTAGGGTGTGGTTCTAAAGGACAGGTATCACAATAGAGAAAATACGCATCCTGGATATCTTTAAGACATTTTTTTTTTGGATGAGCCAGAGCAGAAACTCATGGAGAAAGGTGGTTCTGCAAATCTTCAAGCCCTGAATAATGTAGAGCAGAGATGTCAAACTGGCGGCTTACGGGCCAGATACGTCACACATAGGCCATGCCCATCCATGCTCTGCAAAGGGAAAAAACATTGTGAAACGTCACATGACAGCAACATATTGCGGCAAGTTTGAAACCCGTGATGTAGAGTGTCTTCTGGAGTTTACAGATTCTTTGGCAAGAATTTTCTTCATATAGTCTGTGGCGGAATAAGTGCAACCGTCACTGGTCTTTCAAAATCAGAATAATACTGTGTCTATTTTCTCAGCTTATTGATCTGGAATTTTTTATATTTTATTCATGTTTATATTCATTGATTTTATTGTATTTTTTAATTAATTGCTATTATGCATGAACAAATTTAGGACAATTGCCCTTCCTAAGCCTTTTAGTCTTGACCTAATGACCTTGAAGGAGCTGTTTTGCAAGTGCCATTGTTGCAGAAGCAAATCTTCCTCTTAGATAAAAGGGACTTTATTTTCTGTTTGCATCAAACTGCATATTCTTGAAAATATTGCCAAGTGATTATTGAACAAGCTTTTTGCAACCATTCATCCATTTGTGAACCACTCTTAGGGAGCAAGAGTAAGCTCTTACAGCTGCAAATTCCAATTCCGTCATCTTCAACTATTTCCAAAGCTTCTGCTATGCCTCAGAGGTTTCCTGGGAACCTTCATGCATCTCTTCTCAAGTGTGCATGAAATACTGGTCATCTGCTGGAGCCCTCAGGATTCTCCTGCATAGGTATTAACATTATGGACTTCATATGGCAAAAGGCTAAAGGCTCCTAAAAGATTTGTCTCACTCAGTTCTGATCTGAGGGGAAGAAGTATTGTAATATTAGTTAAGAATCCTGCCCACACACAATCCACTAATTTAGAACCTGTAATTTATAACTTTCATCATGCTAGTTTTCTCTGATAGCCATTGCTAGGTTTACTGTTCTTTGAGTACTCCACAGAGTTGAGACTATTTAAGGGAGAGATTCACTTTGATAGACATTGCTATAAGTTGTTACTCTCCAAATAATTTATCAAAATGTATCCTTATGAAAATGTATCCAAAGCCAATCACCGTGCAGAGTATTTTGACGATGGTGATCCCAGTTATCTTCACATCAGCCTTTGCTTTTTTTCCCTAGGCCTGGCTATTGCCTTTATGTAAAATCTGTCACATCTATTCAGCTGATGTATAATTCCTAATGCAGCTCAAGATGCAATATGCCTATTCTATGTGCTGCTCCTCTGTCCCATTCTCTTCCTGTTTTCTTCCACTCAAGAGCCATGAATCTCTAATTCAGAATTGTTTTCAGGAATGATCTGTAAGTGGTAGCTCCTAACATGGACGTTTCTTCTGTTCAGGATATTCCTTCAAGGCAACTCATATTGATTCAAATTATTTAAAAATCACTACCTTTTTAATCATCAGGGAGCTGTTCTGCATTTTTGAACAGTATCAAACCCCAGATGACTGTAATAGCTTTCTGTCTTGTTATTCACCCTTTTGCAAAGTTTTGATTTCTCTATTAGAAGGTGATAATTATGTATCCAGTGTAACAGTTTGTGTTGGTTTCTATTTTTGTTGTTGCTATAGTGGGTGTTGCTTGATACTCGTTTGGGAACCAGAAGCTGGGTTTCTTGCAAATGTCATGGTTATAGGCAAATTTGTCAAATGGCATTTGTTTTAAAGCCTGGGAGGTCAACTGTCTTTACAGATATAGAGAACCCAGCTTACCAGTAAGTGCAAAATACCACATCTCCAGTCCTACCTATGCTCCTTGATAAACATATGGATAAGGACTGGAGATGTGGTATTTTGCACTTACTGGTAAGCTGGGTTCTCTATATCTGTAAAGACAGTTGACCTCCCAGGCTTTAAAACAAATGCCATTTGACAAATTTGCCTATAACCATGACATTTGCAAGAAACCCAGCTTACCAGTAAGTGCAAAATACCACATCTCCAGTCCTTATCCATATGTTTATCAAGGAGCATAGGTAGGACTGGAATGTTGCAAGTATACTAGACAATGGAAGAAAAAAAGGTTACTGGAAAAATATCTGAAGGATAGTAAAAAGGATGCACTGAAGCTAGTCTACCATGAAGGCTTACTAAGTACTGGAGAGGCCATATTGGCTCAGAAGAAGATCAAATAAAGAATAAAAAAGAGACAAGACAAAGTATTACATGGTTAATACATTAAAAAATAGGCAAAGAAAATAATAATAATAATAACAACAACAATAACAACAACAACAATAATAATAATAATAACCTTTCTACCCAAACTCTAAGCTTAATTGTGATAAGTGAAGGACTATTTGTAAGAGGACAAAAATGCCAAACCCAGTGAAAACCTCTCTCTGACTGCCTTAGAGATCTTACTGTGAAGGAACATTTTGACATTAGATATATTGCCCTTTCTTCAATCAGTTAACATTAAATAGAGTTGGTCCATTTTCTAAGGGCCTCAAAAGCTCTAGCCTTCTGTTTGCTTGAATTTTGTTTATTTCTGGCCTAATAAATCTATTTGGATCTTTCTAGCTTTCATTAACCAGCATAATCATTATGTAAATTATATCAACAGCTGACAAGTGATAGTAACACTTGGGATCTGCAATCTCTTTAAGAAAGCTGTGGCAACATTTGCAGCTTTGCTTTATATGATTTGTCTACCAAAACTCTGCAAGTAGCCACAAGAATTCAGCTTTCTACTTTCGTACACCACAATTGACGGAGTCTCTTTACTGAACCTTAACTCCCAAAGTATATCTGGAGTCTATGCAAATAAAATAATTTTCCAGGAGGGAGGGATTTAAGAGGAAAAATGTGTTTTAAACCTCTCAAGAAAAAAAACCCCATTGTGGTTCTACACACATCTCTGAAATTATGATATAACTCAAGCTGGAGTTCTCCATGACAAAACATTCTTGACTCCTCAAATTTACTCCAAAACTATGCCATACATGAGCTAAACATCTTTAACAATGCCATCCTTTGTTGTCTTAACTCAGGGGAGGTAGCTGGTGTTCTTGGTTTCATTTTTACTGGGAATATTTTATCATTGCTAGGGATTTTTGGACTTCCTTTAAGACTAGTTTCCCATAAGGCCTAATTTAGAGAGTGTATTTCTTCATATTGCTTTTCTTTGATACATTCTCAGCTTTTTCTTCCCCTTAACCTTCCTTCTGCCTTTTTTTTTTTGTTCTTTTGAGGTTTAAAGGAGGAAATTCTATCAGGCACCTTCTTCATCAGCCATCATGAAATCTGACCAATGCAGTTATTCTTAATTGTTCCTGTTAACTTCTGCTTTAATTGTTTATGCTTAGTATACATTTTAATCTTTTTCTTTTTAAACAGACAATGCATTGTGTCAGGGGAATTTCTTTAAATAATCATAACAAAACATAATTTTGGAAAACTACAAGAGAAGACTAATTTAAATGTAGCATGGATTGATTACAATAAGGCATTCAACACTTAGAAATAACAGAACTCAGTAGAAACATTAGAAGCTTTGTGCAAAGATCAATGGCTCAATGGAAGACACAGTTGCAGGTTGATGGTGAGAGACTGGGGGAGAGGTTAATATCGAGAGGAATATTTCAAGGAGATTCATTATCACCACTATTATGTATCATTGCATTATTTCTACTATCAACAATACTGAATAACTTCGCCCATGATTATCAAACATCAACACCCCTCTGACTTTTTAGGAAACGTGATAAAACAATGTGTGCATGGATACCTGTGGATATATGTCTTTAGGGATGATGATATGTTGTAACTTTCTCGGTATCACTGATATAATGTTCTTTTGCACATTTTTTGATTGGCAGGGCAAATATGTGATTTATATTTGTATTTGTTTTCTGCTTTACATCCAATTTCTGCCTCATCTGTGAAATGCATGTTCTATTGTGCTATGTAACTTGGAATGTGGATTCCAGTTTACACTCAGTTGTGAAACTTTTTAAAAAATATATACATCAGCAGTCTCCAACCTTTCAGGCTCAACAGACAAGTGGAGGTGGGGGAGGGGAGAGGGAATGGTTTTGCGCATGCACACTGCTTTCACAAATGCAGCTTTGTGTGCATGCACATGTGCACGCTCACTCACCACTTCTGCAGCCCCGTTTTGAATGGGCTGTGGTCCAGCACTGAGTTGTGGACTGGGGGGTGGGGGGGTGGGGGCAGACCCTGTATACATGGTAGTTTATCAAAATTTTAAATTTGACTTTCTTTTTTCAAAGAAATGTTTGATAAACTATCATGTATATCAGGATTCCCTACCCCTGGTCCACAGCTCAGTGCTGGACCACAGCCCATTCTGAACTGGCCTGCAGAAGTGGTGGGTGAGCGGGCACATGTGCATGCACACAAAGCTGCATTTGTGCAAGCAGTGTGCATGCGCAAAACAATTCCCTCTCCTCTTCCCTGCCGCTGCCTCCACTGGCCTGCCGAGCCTTGGTTTTTGTGCTGATATATTTTCATTGCTTAGTTCTGATTAAGCTAGATGCTTTTAATATACTGGCTGAGTTTACTCTTGCAGAATTTTACTTACAATATATGTTAACCTATATTACATTACATTAAGCTTTTTTCAGTTAAATTGTTTATCTATCTTCCAACTATTTGTTTTCTTTATTAGATTGCTGTTATAATTTATGAAGTCTTTCAGCTTTAAATGTTATGTATGACATTGCCTAAAAAGTCCAGATTAGTCTTTAAACTTTTTTTTTTCTTACAGCTGCAGGGCCCCCAACTACAACTCAAACAACTCCCAAGGATGAACCAGGTAAAATCGCAAAGTATTGATGATGGAAAGTAATTATTTAGACTAGCATTTGCATTTCTATAAGAGGTCACTTTTGTTTTTGTTTTTCTGAAATAGTTTTCTCTAAATTCTCTGAAATATGAGAGATAAAAGAGAGGGAGAGAATATGAATTATTCAGGAATCCTTTTAAAAATCTTTTTGGTCAATTTCATACAAATGTATTTCAAAATTTCTTGCACAGTCCTATACTTCAAAATACATGTACAATATTATACTTAAAGTCCTGAAATATTTTTGGGATCACTGTTAAAGATAATAAATTAACAACTTAAATAATTCAGTCACCTTCAAATGAATTTGAATAATTCAGTAATTCATTATTTGAATTACTGAATTTAGAATGTCAATATCTTTCCCATTTTTAGTTTTGCATGTATGTGTGTGTATGTCTATCTGTGCAAAACTAAAAAAAGTGGGAAAGATGTTGAAGTTCTGAATGAAAGTGATTGAATCTATCAGAACAATATTGAATGAAAGTATGTAGACAATAGAAGGATATGGCAAGTAGTTAATTGTATTGGCATAATTAGCCTTAATCGTTTTAGCTATCTCATATTTCATCTTTTTTATTTATTTTGCTTTATACTTTTTACGTGCTTTGAGTAATTTTGTTTACCCCAAAAGGGAATAACATGATGGATTTACTGTATATGTATGTTAAAATAGTGTGAAACTTTTACTAAATATGTTCAAGTTTTTGATCACGTTTATTCTTTGGATTGTCTTCTCTTTTAGGATCTGGCCATGTTATTGGAATTGCTATTGGTAAGTACTTACAGACTGAACTACTATGGTTGCATTTAATGTTTGACAGAAATTAACAGAGATCATTTAATGCACAATTCCTTCCTTAGAAGGGCTATGACTCCCACCCCTTCTTATAAGGCAAGATCTTTTTCTGCCCTCACAATTTTTCCCATGTTTTAGATTCTCTTTTGGCTATTTTTAAATATTTTGTTTCCTGTGTTTGCTAGTTAAATTCATGGGAGAGTATTTCAACTTGATAAATTATTTTGGTTACACGGTGGGGGATTTTCTTTTTCTTTATGTCAGGGTCATTTTTACAGCTGGAATCTCTTAAAGGCAGAAAAAAATCTGGTTGTACCAGAAATCTGTCATTCCAAGAGGAAAACTGTGTTTGTCATCCAACCATCCTCTCCTCCCAAAAAGGGAACAAATCCAGGTTCATATTAAGCTTATTATTCAAGATATCTGTTTTCAGATATCTACTTCCTCAATTCTCATGGATCACAGGGGGCTGCAAATATTAAAATAGCAAAATATACATTTTTAAATTCCATAAAAATATAGCAAATATTAGCATATAAGAAAATTGTGCCCTTTACGTATGTTCATGTATATGCACATGCACACACACACACATGTCTATACAGTAATCAATTTCCAAAGTCCTTCTGGAAAAATCAGTTTTTACTATTTTTGAAAGTGTTGGGTTACAAGCCATTCTTGACTGGGGACAAGCTGGCCCTCAGTGAACTGCCACTGAAAATACCTGTTATCAACACACCTTCCACTGCAACTGCTGTTTGGTCGGGACCTTCCATGGATACTGTCTCCATATCCAAGAGGGATGGGCAGGAACAATAAAAGGAAAGTGATTTGTTAACTGCCCAGCCCCACGCCATAGCGGGTCTTAAAGAAACGAAAACTTTTAATTACTAAAGGAAACACATTGGTAACCACAGAAGTAATAGCACTTAGACTTATATACCGCTTTATAGTGCTTTAAAGCCTTCTCTAAGCACTTTACAGAGTCAGCTTATTGCCCCCAACAATCTGGGTCCTCATTTTACCCACCTCAGAAGGATGGAAAGCTGAGTCAACCTTGAACCTGAACTGCCTGGATCTGCCTGAATGATCTGCTTGAACAATCAACCCTGAACTACAAATATTCTCCTTTAGTGACATCTGTCTAGCCCAGGTTTTTGGGAAAGACTTGATAGGTGGATAAAAATGCAAAATAAACTCTAAACATTTGGCTGATGTGTGATCAGCCATAATACAAATAATAATGCCCTTCATTCATGCAGCAAAATTGACAGACTCTACTTACCAAAGAAAATAGGTGGATGTGGAATGTTGAAAGTACACCAGACCATTTAAAGAATAAGAAAGGTCTTTGGAACAATATATGAAGGACAGGGAAGAAGATACACTAAAAAATACTACAGTACATCATGAAGGGTTACTGAATTCTGGAGAGATCAAACCAGTCTATGACAAAGGCCAACTAAATACACACAGGGGGAAAAAGGCAAAATATTACCTGGCCAGTATATACAACAAAAACTAGCAGGCAAAGCAGATAACAAGAGCTGGCTATGGCTAAGAGCAGGAAAGTTGAAGAGAGAGAGGGTCTAATTCCAGTTGCCAAAGATCAAGCCTTAAGAACAAATGCATACAAAGTCAGAATTGATAAAGATAGTAATAGAAATCAAATGTTGTTTCTGCGAAGAAGCTGAAGAACAGTGGACTACCTACTTAGCTGCTGCAACAGTGCACTGGAATATCTGCAGGAAGTCCCAATTGCCTGCAAGCAAGAACTGGTGGCACAGCAAAAATAATAGAAAATGAAGATGCTAAAGTGCTTTAGAATTCAAACACACAAATACCTGCCACATAACACCCCAGACTTAATAACTACAGTGGAACCTCAGGTCATGAACGCTTCTGGTCACAATTTAAAAATTGGGTGGCAAACAAACCCAGCCCTGGCAGATTCCCTTTCTGCACTGATTTCCCCTTCTGCACATGCACAGTCCATGCAAATTTTTGTCCATGCAAGCACAATGCTTCTACTATATCTATACTTGAGCCTGGATGGAGATGTGTAATTGGGTATCATCAACATATTGAGGATATATCATCCTACCTTGGCAAATTAATTTGCCCAATAGATTTAATTTAAATGTTTAATGTTCCCATGTCTAAAACTGAAGTTTATATTACCATACCCTCCCTCTCCCCTCTCTTAAATTATCCTGCCCACCACTCTTTATATTGTTCTCAGTCAGCTGGAGTCAAAGAGAGACAGGCCCCTCCCTCTCTGTTTACTCATTCCAGAGAGGGGGCCTGATTCTCAATCCTCCAACAAATCCTTAGTTCTTTTCTGGACTTTGTCTAAATTATGAGATTAGAAGTTCTCACTAATGTTTTCTTTTCTCTGCTGTTTTTATCAGTATTAATTAACAGTAATCACTTATTATTTATACTGATGGACTAGCGTAAGTCTTTCCTGGTTTTATTATAAATGTAGTACGTACCTTATTATTGAATTAAATTGGATTCCAGGAAAGTGAGAAAATATTAAAGGTGTTACATTTGTTTATCTATCCGGTTTGGTTTAATTGTTGTGCAGGGTGACTGTTTGCTACTCATTGGTGTAATTTTTTTGTCATTTATCAATCTTCTATGAAGATTCAATACTGAATTTCACATTCTGTTCAGGACATGTACAAAGCATAAAGCAGCAGCTATGTAGAACTCACAAGCAGCTTTGTCTGATTCTAGGAATGCTCAGCAGAATCTGAAACTTCCTTTCTACAGTCACATGATCCCAGATAAAAAATGTAGAACTTGTATTTAATCTCATGCAGATGCTACAAATGTGCTTCCGTGCATTGCGGAGCATCTTTTTAAAGCAATTCAAATCCCTATTTTTTTTTCTCTTTAGTCAGATATTTTTGCATACATGAGGGTGTGTACCAAATGTCAGTCTCCATAGGCCAATCAGAATATATTTAATTTATTTTCAGAGAAAATGTTACTGTTTAAAGGTAACGGAGCAAATAAGGAAATGTTGAAAAAAATGGCCACTAATTCAAACACGTAATGTAATTTCTATATGAAATTGTCTGTGGGTCCTGGCTTTTAGTATCCTCTGTATATACAAGGTGATGTGGGCAGAATGGTTTGAAACATACCTTGAAAGTACTGTCAGAAGTTTGTATATGATGATTGATACTACTTTTGAATATGAAGCTATCACATTTTTTCCCTTCAAGGAGCTGTCATTGCCGCTATAGTTCTAGCTGCTTTAATTTATGCAGCTGTGAGATGGTTCTCTCTCCAGGGGTGAGTCAGCCCAAGATATACTGTCTCTAATTCCTTCTAGCTTCTTCGTAGCTGCATGAGCAGCCATCTCTAACTTGCCAGTGCCGTCTTTAAAGCCTACAATTTTCATATAAATGTGCTTTGTGTCCAGAAGTAACTTCTGTGCTGTGTGCTTGAACAATTGCAAAAAATCTACAGCAAAGAAGGAAGAAGAACAAAACATTATAGTTTGTCTAGAATGGCTAATCTAAATTTAATCACATCTCCAGCACCAGTGTTCTGGAGTGACAGAGCTGATCTGTCTGTTTGCTATTTGTTTAATTGCAGGCTTGGCAATGCTTGTTGAAAAAAAGTAAAATTATTCATATTGCCCTGATCTGCTGATATCAGAGATTTCTGTCTCTGACTTCCTGGTACCCTAATGAAATGGAATCATTAAAATGTTTCTTTGTGAAATTTGTATTGTTTTGTTTGGAACAGCTTTTAATCTACTTGCAACTTTGGTATCTTTCTAGACAGATTACAATGGGCATCCTGTCTTGTGTATGTTGCTTGCTTTCTGTCTCTGTGCAGGAGTATTGTTTTTGATACCGTATATCATTATTATATTTTCATATAATTCATATACAGTTACAGGATTTTGTAAGCACTAATTTAGATTTATTCATAAATTGATTTTCAAATCAGTTTTCTTAACCACAGGTTCTTTGAGCAGTAATCCTTAATCACTATCATTGCATGTGCTCATCTTTACTTGTAAAGAGTATATAGATGTAATCTTTTGATAGAGTACATATTCATACATTTTTGAGAATCTTAGTAGACTAACACTTGTGCAATCTGTAGGGAGCTATATTGTGATGCTTTGCAAAAAAAAAATTACTGCGAACTTTGTTTTCTAGCATTTATGAAATACTGTCTTACTACTTAAGATTACTAAAGCCTGGCTCTTTCCTTCTTGAATCTGTTCATTTTTCTAATATTATCTGTCTTCCCTTTAGGCCACAACATTCTAATTACACCTTTATTTTGCTGAAAGACTTCTTTAAATAATCAAATCTTCTGTTTTCAGATTTTCTATTAGCATCATCCAATTTGCTGTGTTGTTTTGCGGGGAGTGGGGAGGTCTACATACATGAATATGAGTGAGCTGATTTAAGCATGCACCCAGGAGAAGTTGTGGGGATGCCTGTTTTCTCCATTGATTTGCTTTTGCTTTCTTTGCCTTCTTCCTTTTTTATAAAATTAACTCATTTAAATTGTACAGTTTGATTCCTGATCAAATGCTTTGAATAACATGAAGCCAAAAACATCCTTCTGGATAATGCTTATTTTAAAACCGCTCTTATTTCAGAGACTTACAGCTCCCCACTTTCTCCCTCCCTTCCCCTGCTTGAGCACCTCAGACTTCATTTAGGATTTACCCATCTTGCTCTAATTAACTGTAACATTAAAAGTGCTGAAATGTTGTTCATTTTTAGGTTTTACGTTTTATCTACAGGATAACATGAAGAACCGTTCTCCAATCAAATTTATATCATCCACTGAAGGCTGGAAACGTATATAACTTATTTATTGTTATAATAAATAGAGATTTTATATTGCTAAATATACTCCTGGATGCAGAGGGGCTTCCTATCCATAGCGACTCCATTTTACTAGGATTCAGCCAAAGTTTTGTTGTGTCCCATCCAGGCCCCCACAACCTCCAGGCTCCACAAAACAACATTCATAGCATCACTCACTTCATCCGGGATGGAGATGTATAACTGAATATCATCAGCATACTGATGATACCTTATCCCATGGTGACAGCTAATGTCACCCAGAAAGTTCATATAGATCAGGGGTGTCAAACTCGCATTGTCATGTCATCATGATGTATTGCGACTTTTTTTCCCTTTGTTAAAATGGAGGTGGGGGTGGCTAGTGTGTGATGCATCAAGACTGCAAGTTTGACACCCCTGATACAGATGTTAAAAAGTAGTAGAATACCTAGCAGCGGCCGAGAGGTAGACTTCATGCTTCCTATCAACATTGATTTGGAGCAGCCTTGGAGAAAGGTGGTGAACCAGCCCAGAACTGTGCAACCATCCCCAACTCCCTAAGTCAGCCCAAAAGGATACCATGGTCAATGGTATTGAAAGCTGCCGAGAGATCAAGAAGAATAAGGGTAGATGTAGCACTTCTATCCCCCTTCCATCAGAGGTCATCTATGAGTGCGACCAATTTTGTTCCATATTCAGGTCTAAAACCTGATTGAAAAGTGTTCAGATAATCTGTTTTTTTTCCAGGATCCTTTGGAGGTGTAACCACCTGAATGGTGGGATTTAACAATGGCTCCTTGAGGGGCCGCACCAGCATTTTACATTCAACATGTTTGTTCGTTACTCGTTCTTTAGAAGAGGAAGTCCCATAACTTATCTCAAGAATCAGTACCTTGGCACAGATGGAAAGAAACCTTTCAAATTATTTAAGAAATGGCCTTAATAAACTCTTTGTCAATAAGGTCGGAGATTTCTCTTCCCAAGATTCTGTATCTGTGCTAGGCTAGCATTAAAGTTATTTTAGTGAAATCTCACTTTTAAAGATAAGCTTTTGAAAATAAATTACTAACACATACCAGGATACATACTTCAAAAATGCAGATATACCCTGTAACTAATAAGCTTATTGGTTATATGCATTATCTTACAGTGTTCTCAATGTTAAATAAGTATGTCACATTACCATTAAGAATAGTGTTTGCCTGTGTTGGGATGTAGGTAAAAGTAAAGATAAGAAATAACGTTTTCTAAAAAATGTGTCATAGTTCCAAACTATAGTTCTTAGAATTGCATAAGCACTTAAATATTTTACAGTCAGTTTTTCCAACTGAATTGTTTTCATAATTCTAAGCATAGAATATAGATTTTTTTGCCTGATGGATTTTTATGTAATATTTATTTTCTTTCTAATCCAGCAGTCCAAATGTAATGAAAAATTGAGATTGAAAATGTAATGGACCCCGGTGGGAAAGGCAGCTAGCCAATAGCTCAGAAGGTTGCGGTTTGCTCCATTAAGCCTGCTTTGTCCTGGTTGCATGACCTAGGGCAGATCTGCTATTAAGAGATTGGAAAGACTTCCAGAAACCATGCTCATGTCAGGCTTGGCATTAGTGATGTACTAAGCATGTAAATCAACTCAGGCATAAACTTCATCACTAATGGGATTCTCTCTTATCGCTCACTCCTAGTTTGTAGATGATGCAGTCTGCATCATACATATATGCACATAACCAGGGTTCTACTTATGGTTCCCTGTATTCCAAATCTAGTCATGAGGGAACATATTGTAATTATTTTTTACCTTTCTGCTATTTAACTTATGGTTTAAATGAACGAGTATACCTTAGATAATAAAACTAAGATGATTTAAATGTGTTTGTCAACATCAAGACCTGAGAAGCTGAACTTTTATATAAACTTGGAAATTTATATATTAGTCGTGGGCATGGTCTACAGTTCCTAACAGCTAGCCCGAAGTGATGTACTGCATAAGAAGTATTAATATGCCAAGGGTTCTCTTAAGTATTATACTTCCCATCCTTCTAATCACTGCCTACAGTAGATGTAAACAAAGCTTGGTTTTGACTGAAGATGTTGACTTGTGAGATTTCAGCATTGACACCACACAGCTTCCCCATGGGTAAAAAAGAGGTTTTGAGTTGTGATTCCGCAGCAATTATCTAAAAACATTTATTATATTATTTTTTTGTACACTAGTTCTGTTGTGCTTAGAATAATTCATTTTTATGTCAAATATTCTGCAACTATTAATGTAAAATGCTTTGGTTTCCAGAGGTGGATTTTCCTAATTAAAATACTTTTTTTTTTAAATCTCACAGAATGAAGCGAGTCTGTGTTTGTGTGTGTTGTTTTTTCCTTATTAACAGGACTGAAGAAAATAATTTTTGAAAACTTATTTAAACGGCATATGTAAATATGAATTTATTTTTGTGTCTTTTTTTTTTTACAGGAAAGCTAACACTCATCCTGCTTCTACTGATAATTACCGTGTAGTTTCAGAAAAAGATGTGGCTTTGGAACCAAAATCAAAAGACTGATCTGAGTCCATTGAACTTCTACAATAAAACTTCAGTAATCTTTCAACAGTTTTCCTTCAGAACTGAAGATAGGAACTTATTAAAGAACTGAGTTCAAAGTTCATAGATTTACAGTTTGACCATTGGATGAGGCAATTAATACATGAAATAATCAACATATGATCTACAAGACTGCATATGCTGCTTCTACATTCTAATAGTTTGCACTTAAATCCTTTCAGAGTATCACTTAGTGTGTCTGCTTCTTATCACTCAGATACAGAATTTGAGGAACCTATCATGTTTCTGCTTCAGGGATAATGCATTATGCTGTTAACAAGATATGATTATATTAGAATGGAAGAGTCTTCATGGTTCTTTTAACAGCCTAGTTCTTAAATCAGGCTTCTGAGTTCATGTGGCAGCCAAAGAAAAGCTAATCTTGCTTTCTGGGTTTAAATTTATACGGCAACAGTAAGCTTTGCTGAATATAGTGTTCTGTTTTATATTTTAACAGTCAACATCACTGTGATAAGGTATATTTTGATTGAATGGAACTGATTCTGAAATGTTCACCTGAGGTGCTTGGGAGGGGGAGAATGACAAAATGTGTATTGTGATGTTCTGTGATATTACAAAATACATTATGTCATTTTGGCATCAGTCTGGCTAGCGTGGATACTTACAGCATTCAAGAAAGTATTTTGCCTTAGTTTGCAAAAGTTGTATTTGTAAATTTTATTGTATTATATGAAAAAATTAAATGCAATGTTTGTATATAGAGAAATGTCTGGCAATGGTAATATTAAAGTTTGAATTGCACTGAACTTTTTATCAGAAACTACCAGTTATACATTCATACATAATGGAATAAAAATAAAGCTTTGTGAATAGAACTGAAGTCTTACTGCAACAAAATAGGTTTTTACTGATAAGTGCCCTTGGTTTGAATATAAATATTAGAATTGCATATTTTGAATGGTAGGAGAAAACTGTTTTTGATTTTGATTGATTAATTTCAACAGACAAAAAGTTCTAAAGATTGCATTTCTTAAAATGGGCTGGAGGGTTTTTTTTTAGAAGATCATGCAAAACAAGTTTCCACAAGAGATTTTGTGGCAGTTATTAAATGTTGCATTTACCAAAAAGTCCTTCCTTTTCATCTAATCTAATTGGGAAATGCAGTTTTGTGTCTGTTATTAACATTAATTATTACTGACAATAAATTACTGTATGTGATTTTTATTCCAACCTTCAGATGTTAATTTCTCCTTGTGCTTGCTGATAAGATTCATCAGTTTCTAAAACACTCTTAACTTCCTAGCCAAATGCAGCAAAAACAACCTTGATATAATCCAGCATTTTATCTCACCTCAGACTAAATGTATACAGAACTATTGGGGTGACCAATATGGATGCATTGATTTTGTATGTATGTTTTGGGGTGCTCGGAACCACTGTTTCTGAAACTGATTTCACTGATAAAACTGCAGGATGTGCAAGATGAGATTTCACAGTGTACAAAGAAACACGTTCTATTGTCTAAATCTGGTTCCTCTGGGGCTTTTGGTATGAAAGCCCCTCTTTTATTTGCTTGCTACTATTGCTGCTTCCTCTTTTGTATTTATATACATAAGGGCATGAATTCTGCTGCCAGCTTCATAGTCATCACTGAATCAGGAGCAATGATTTCTGCCTGCATCCTCAACCTTTTGTTTACTGCGACCTTCCTGGCTGCTCCTTTAGTGAAACAAGGTGAGAAGGTGGAAGTTGGTTGAGCTTCTGTAATGTTAACCTCTCTCTGTCAATCCTCTCTCTCCACAAATAGTTTAAAAATTAGTTATGTCTTCTATTCCAGTTCTGATAACTCTTTTCTTCTGAACTTTGATCCTCATCTGGGAGAAAAGAGCTTGTTGGAAGCTCTGGAGAGGTCAAAGACAAAGGAATGAAATCTGACTTTGTGTTCAGTTCCTGATATTTAGTGATTGAAGACCATTATTTAAATACAGTATTTTCTCAGTCATGACTGACTTTTCTCCCTTCGCTTATTTGTAATCACTGGAGTTATGCCAATCAGAACTGCTTACAAAATTTCAAAAAACGAACAAAAAACCATTGCATGGCAGATAATCTCATTACTTTCCATTAGTCTTGATATTTCCAGCTCAGATCTAAGGGCTCTAAATCAAGTGAAGGTTTCTACTGTATTATACTGCAGATTTTAAATACATGCAGTACAATTCTGAATTTTGTTGGTATATTCATAGATTTAATTAAATTAAGAGCTGTCATCATTTCTTGGCAGATTTTGAACCCATTACTATTTTGTGTCACTAATAACATATGAAGTATTTTTTTGTTATTGAAATATGGTAGGGGAGAAATCTAAATTTGAAATAAGGGTGATAATAGCTTTCACTTCCCTTGCTCAGTTTTTAGCTACAGGGTGAATTTCCTTCCACATTTGTACCTGTAAATGTCACAGTCCTGTAACTGGTCTTCATCCTGGCAGAATTTAGAATGCTGTTGGTTTTCCTCCACTTGTTGTTTGCTTTTTTACTTTACTTACTAGCTTGGCAAAAACTTTCAAAATAGGTTTAAAATTAAGAGGAATTCATTTTGTTGTTTTGCATTTAAAGCCTGTCTTTTCTTAGAATGATGATTCTTCAACAGTTTGATTTCAGAATCCATTTATATATGATTAAAAATGATTGAGGAAGCCAAAAAGCTTTGGTTTATATGGATTATATCTATTGATACTGTGTTAGAAATTAAAAATGAGAAATTTAAAAATACTTAGTTCAGTTGACAGACCACCTGAAATGTAGCTTCTCAGCCCTGACTTCGTTTAAACCAGGGGTGTCAAACTTGTGTTGTCATGGTGATGTCGTGTGATGTATCACAACTTTCCCCCCCTTCATTTAGCTGGGCATGGCCAGCACATGACACATCCACCCTGTGGCCCTGAGTTTGACAGCCTGGGTTTAAACTGAGAAATACTGATTATCCACTGAATTCCATGGAAGAGTATGAGCGAGAACTGGATCTCGTCAAAGCTTGCCAACATTTTAATTTACTAGAAATGGAAATTGTTTTCCTGCCAATTTTTGCACAATTCTGTCAGGTTATTTAATAAACTATCTTAAAAATATACTAATACATATTTTTTATTCCAGCAAAATAAAGTAGCAAATGTAGTTTCTTCTCTGTTTTATTCTCATAACAGTCTGGGGAGATGAATTGGGCCAGCCCCCAAGTAAGTAAAATAACGGCTTGAGTCATCATCTAGCAATCTAGCTGCAATGCAACACTGGCTCCACTTTTATAAGTGCTTTCTTACAATAAATAAGCTAGTAACAAAGATGGTCTTGAACAGTCCCAGATCAATGAGCAGAAAAATTTCATAACAATAGATCAGTTTTTCTGACTCAGATTTCTGGAAGAACAAGATGTGAAAACAGATGATTGTGCTTTCATTAGCACAAGAATTTCCCAGCTCATATCTTATGTCCTTGATTAAAATAATAGTTTACTACAGGTTTCATTCTGCACAATTGCTTTCCATGAGACATTACCTGTCTTGACTTGAACAAAATTTACACTTACCCTTAAATTTTTATTTGTTAAAGGGAAAAAGGATTTATTTTAAATTAAAATTTGACATTCAGGGAAAAGTCTAGGAACTTTCTGGAATAAATCAGCTCTAACTCTGCAAGTATGATCATATTCCCTTATATTCCAAGATATGGTGAGCCACTTCCAGATCATAGGGGAAGAAATGGAAACTAAATTGAAAATTGAATCTGGCAAATTTCATTGCTGTCTTTTTTTCCCAATTAGATAGCTGTGACTACCCACCTAGGTTAGTTTCTGCTGAGTTAATGGATGAATATAAAGAGAAAGATTTCTTTCCTGTTGGATCAACAGTGAAATACAAATGTCGACCAGGTTACACGAAAAAGCCAGGGACGTATTCTAGTACGTGTAATAGAAACCAGCAGTGGTCAAAAGTTCAGGAGTTCTGTAAACGTAAGTCTTTTTTTTATTCTGATTAAATAAATTCTGTAAATTTATGTAAGGGAATTGATTTTTCTGCTAAATTCAGACAAAAACCCTGAATCAGTTTTATATATTTTGTGCTACAATGTAACATGAGAAAGTAGACATCCTCTTGTTTTCCACTAGGAAAAACATGTGGACATCCAGGAGAACCAGATGGTGGTAGATTGCTTGTAACAGGAGATTTTGACTTAGGATCCACTGCAAATTACCAGTGTGATGGAGGGTAAGTTACAGGGAATCCAAGATAATTTCCAGTGGTGTGATTCTTGTTTATTCCTTCCTCCTTCGAACAGTGTAACCTGAAATGGTCTGATAAGAACTCTTTTTGGTGGGATGAAGGAAATCTCACTTTCCTCACCAGTCTTTGGGCAAGGCCTGTGCCCAGGAGTAGGATGCTACTGGTTCTGCCTGGTTCTATAGAATCCGTAGCTCTGAAGAGCAGCAGACACCGGACCAGTTCTGTGTTTGCTACTGTTTGCCCTGCCCGCCTGGGCTCTTACCTGTCCTTTATTTCCTGCTTTTTCAACCTCAGCTGCTTTGCATGGCACAGCTGAGGTTGAAAAAACAGGAAAATAGAGGCTTTTCAAATGCTGCATACCCCCCCATAGCACTTTTCAGCTGTCTGGGCAGCCCAAATTAAGGTTTTTTTTACACAAGCACAACGCATATCAGGCGCACATGCACACAAAGCATGCAAGCACATGCAAAACGCAATCACCAAACCTATAGTAACACTGGTTGAATCCTACCCCTGCCTGTGCCTAAATGGAGAAGGAGCAGTAGTGGCTAGGTTGGGAGCTTTCAACCTGCTGCTGCATTTTTGCATCTTTCTCTTTTAATTTAAGTTTGCTAAAATGAGCATCAGCAAAAATTAGGACTAAGCTGAATGAAAAGGAAGGACAACTGTCAGGTTCACAAATTGCATAAATAAACAACAGAGTTGAACATATTCTTCCTTCTAATATATTTCCTCCAAGGAATAAAAAACAATAGGAAATTTCTCCTTCTATTGTATGATTATAAACATATAAGACTTTTGCTAAAAGAAGACTTAGCAATTAGGGAAAGTAATTTCTCCTGCACTTTGCTATTTTGCTATCTAGCAATCTGTCTCTACACATACACATATGCTGTCTGTCTACACATATGAATGCATATAAATACCAACTGACATCACATGAACAAAAATGCATGGGGTGGATGAATACTAAAATACTTTATGGGTTCTTAACCATCTTTATACCTACATTTTACTCAGACCTGAGGCCAGCTCAGAACTGAATCAACTCTAAACAGCTCATTTTGAACTAGAGCAGACAAATGAATCTAGAATATTCATTTGATCCTAACTATCTAAAGTCTGCATTCTTCTACAAAAAATAAAATGATTATGGTATATGCTGTTTCTTTTGTCTTGCATCAGGTACAGGCTGATTGGCAAGTCTACCAGAAAGTGTAAAGTATTGAACAATAAAATGATATGGACTGACGAAGTTCCCTATTGTGAGAGTAAGTAGTATGATGTATGTAGGTAATATATAAAAATATTTTATTGCTTTGTGTCAATATAAGTCCAGAAGAATATGAACTAATGAATTAATTGAAAAGTACATATTCAGCTAAAAAAGATACAAAATATTCTTTTCAGTTTTTGACTTTCCCACTCCTTCTAGTTATTCCATGTTCGCCACCACCAAAGATTCCTCATGGCAAGCACACTGGAGAGTATTTGGATTCTTTCTACTATGGGACAATTGTAAAGTATACCTGTAACAAAGGCTACCCCCTTATTGGAAATGCCTCTATTTATTGTACATCTAAGGATGGGATAAATGGAGAATGGAGTGGCCATGTGTATTGTGGAGGTGAGTTTTCCTGTCCCAATTTTTGGTTCTTGTGTTTCTTCTTAAGCTGCTAATTGGAAACATTTAAAAAGATTCCTTCAAATATTTCCTTGAGGACCTCACACTGACAAACTGGTTATCTCTACTCCTCAGCTTCCCAAACTGAACTAATCAGGCCTGACGCTACTACAGAGTGATTCTAGTTTTTTCTCCTTATCTGCTTCTGAAATGAGTTTCATTTTTCAGAGACACAGTGTCCATCTCCTCAGATTAAGAATGGAAGGATTGTGGCTGGAGTTTCCAGCATCTACAAATATAACCAGAAAGTTAGCTTTGAATGCATTGGGGGCCATGAGATGGTTGGTTCCAGAGAGAGTCATTGCCAAGTGGATGGTACATGGGATCCCCACATACCTGTCTGTGAACAGAGTAAGGATGAATCTGGATTTTCCATTTTTTGAACACCATGAAATCTTTATGCTGTTTTGACTGTGGGTTCCACTTTCTTTCACTTTCAGTTAGTGGAAACTATGGTGCTTTGCAGCTGGGCTAGGAAACAACTAGTCTTTTACTTTTTTCCCTGACATATCATCACAGAGTATATTCTTAATCTGGTTTTCTTCCCAATCTTCTTTTTTCCTCCTTTAGTGGTTCAATGCCTGCCACCCCCAGACATTCAAAATGGGACTCACAACAACCAGAAAACAGGAGTATTTCCTAGTGGAATATTTGTGAAATACACATGCGATCCTGGCTATGCTCTGATTGGAGAGACAACTCTTCATTGCACAAATGCTGGCAGATGGTCTTCTCCTGCTCCTAACTGTAAAGGTATCTTTTGTGACCACAACATTTTTTTTCTGTAAGCTCTTGAGATCCAGAAACAGGATCACCCTTCACATGGATTTCCACTTCTTTCTGAATGGGATGTTTCTAAAGAAATCCCCAACTGAAGACTGCTTTAAAACCTACCTTTGGTTTCAGAACTAAGAAAATTTAATTGTAGAGTCCAGAATTTTGTACCTATTGATTTGACAGTTCATTAAAGAGACCCTGAAACATAACTGATGACAAAAAGCCCTTTTCTGTGTCCATTCCTTTTGCGGGGATGTTGATGCTGTTGTTCCCAGCTATAGTGTTCATGTGGGAAAGGTTGCAGTGAGCTGTGAATAGTTTGGGAACATTTTATTGCAACTGATGCATGAATTTAACTTTGGAAATTTAGTGTGAATTAGTGTGAATTAAACTTTGGAAAAATCACAGATTTGGGGTTGTTTATTCCTGTCTGGGAAATCACATATAATCTGAAGCACTATAAATAGTTTTAGAAATTAAAGTCACCTAGTTTATTAGCAAACTTCACAGGGATTAACATACAATATAGGACCTCCACTGTTATCAAGGCAGATTGCTTTTACTTTTATTCTCCTGAGATAAATTTCATTGCTAATCAGAGGAGGTAAAGGCGGATAGGAGAATTTAATACTCTCCTTCCATGCACATTTTTTCTTCTACAAAGAGGATAAGAATAATAGTGTGCTGTATGCAATATGCTGCCTGACCCTAGCTGTCAAGGGACAAGTTTGGGTGGCTGGAAGAGGAAAACAGAACTATCAGATATTTGGGTGAAAACATGGGACAGACTTCATGTTTATGTTCTACTGCCTTCATTTCTTTGGCAGCCTTTGTGTTTGTAGCTAAACAACTAATTCCCACAACCCTGCCAATTTATTTACTAAGACTGTATTACTATTGTTCCTCTCATCCTTCCTAGTATCTATCTCTTCCCACTTATGACTATAACAGTGTTGCTTGTATCTTTACAATTTATATTGTTTTATTTGTTTCATAGTATGATTTGATTGCTTATTAGTAACCTATGACTATCATTAAGTGTTGTATCTTATGATTCTTGGTGAATGTATTTTTTCCTTTATGTACACTGAGTGCATATGCATCAAAGACAAATAATAAAGTATTCTATTCTATTCTATTCTATTCTATTCTATTCTATTCTATTCTA
>NW_020769386.1:4549823-4572374 GCF_900518735.1 Pseudonaja textilis
TCTATTCTATTCTATTCTATTCTATTCTATTCTATTCTATTCTATTCCTTAGCTGCTTAGGAGTCTTCTTTGTTTTTAATCTCAAATGCCTCTCTTTGATTTATACTCTCTGACATCCAATAAAAGATTTCCTGCCTGAGGCCTCATATGTATATTGCTCATCCTGCTTATCCCATTCCCTTCTTAACTTGGCCATCATCAAGCAGGTGAAAGACTGTTTTAACTATCTGTTCAGCAGATTATATTTTCAAATCAAAGGTGTAGTTCTTTATGCTGGAAGAGGAATATTTGAAATTGTGTTTCATAAAAAAGAAAGTGCCATTAGTTCTCAAGGAGGCCATTATTTACATCAAACTAAACTAAGTTATACTACTTCTCTTTGATTTTCAGGTCTAAGTTGTGTGAATCCAGAAAATTATTAAATCCAAAGAAGCTTATCAACCCATATTAATAATTACATTTACATGTGTAAAAGGCAATCATATAATTTAGTATCAGCATGACATATGGGATTTCCAGCATCCAACTGTCAGTGATGTGTAGTGAAGCTGGATTTCATCAATGCCTCTCATAAGTAAAAAATTTAATTAGCTCCCCATGTCTCCCTCCCACCTTTGTACTTGCCAATTTCTTCTATGAACACTAAATATGAAAGCAGTTTTTATTGGAGGGGTTCTTATTAAGTAACAACATGCTATTTTCAGAAAAGAATGCTGATGCCCATTCACCCTATTTATTTATTTATTTATTTATTTATCTGATTTACATAGCTACCCATTGCCACCAAACAAGTAACTCTGGGCAGCATGCAACAAAACTAAGCAGCCTATAAAAACCTGAACACCATTATACAACCATAAAAAGGCCACAAAAATGGAGAAAGAACAAAGAAGTAGCAGACAAAAGAATGTTAATAATAATGGAATATATTAGTTCTCCTATTCTCTTGGGCTGCCAGGTCTGCTGACATAACCAGATCTTAAAGGACCTTCAGGAGCTCAGACCACACCTTAGTGGGATTTATTACAGCAAAAAAGCCCCACTGCCTCAGGGCTGCCAAATGTAGCAAATGTAACAAATGATGCACAAAGTGAAGTTGTGCAAATGTCCTCTTACTGCAACTATAACCTGCTCATCAAACAGGATTCCTGAATCCAAGGGGAACCCCACATTGAAAGAATGCTTTGGAACATTTCACAATCACTTTTTGAGGGAGAACTGTTCATTCTTGAAATAAATGTATCAGCCCAAAGTACATTCTTTCTTAATCTGTTTTTCTTTCCAATCTTCTCCCTTTTTCCTCTAGTGGTGCAATGCCAGCCACCCCCAAACATTCAAAATGGGACTCGCAGCAACCAGGAAACAGCAGTATTCCCCAGTGGAATGCTTGTGAAATATACATGCAATCCTGGCTATGCTCTGATTGGAGAGGCAACTATTCAATGTATAGATAATGGCATGTGGTCTTCTCCTGCCCCTACCTGTGAAGGTACATTCCATAACCACAGCATTTTGTATATTGGCCTTTCAAATGTTGAGATATCTTTTTAAGTAAAGAAAATTAATCAGAAGATTGAAGCACAAAATCTAACCATAAACACTGAGACCATTTGTTTTTCTTTATTTCTTCTTTTTAAATCAGGAGGTAACTGTGACATCCCCATGAGGTTAGACTTTGCAGAACTCACTGATGAATATCAGAAAATGAATTCCTTTCCTGTTGGGTCATTGGTACAATACAAATGCAACCCAGGTTATGTTAAGCATCCAAGAATGAATGCCTCTTCTATATGTATCCGGAATCAGGTTTGGTCAGAAGTTCAAGAATTTTGTAAAAGTGAGTGGCTTTTTTCTTCATAAAAATAGGAGGAAATGTTCTCCATTTTTTGAACGTGTTGGGAATGTATTCATATGATATATAGTTATGAATTTCAGTTTTGAATGTTTTAGCATAAGAAAGATACAAGTTCTTTCTTTTTTGCTAGAAAAATCATGTGGACATCCAGGAGAACCAGAAAATGGCAGGCTGATTGTATCAGGAGATTTTCTGTTTGGTTCTACATTAAATTATACTTGTGAGGAAGGGTAAGTATAGACAAAACTTGTATGATTTTCATTTATTTTGCAATAAGATTGGTTTTTCAGAGGAATGGATTTTGAGCTAGGATAAGTTGCCAAGAAGAATTTTATTATGGTCAACTGAGTAGTCATATTTCCAAGTAGGTATGTGCATAAAACATTCTTTGGTGCTTTTTTATATGCTTCTGCATGCACATGCATACTGCTACCCTTTACATTAAAGAATATTCTTCCACTAGAAAAGGATCACATCCCTTTGGGAGCTAAGAATTCAGGTCAAATCTTCAGGATATATGTGCCAGTGCAATGTAATGCAATAGAACAGAACAGGAGACTTTATTGGCTAAGTGTGATTGGACACACAAGGAATTTGTTTGCAGTGCATAAGCTCTCAGTGTACATACAACAACAAAGTACAGTATATAATTATAAGCTATCAATGGCGAAGATAATGCAAAAAAGATGAGAAGGATAATAGTAATACAGCCCTACTACTTGAGTAAATATCCTTAGACATAAGACAATACTGTGGTAATTAAGTGTTCAGCAGAGTGATGGCATGAGGGGAAAAATTGTGTGTCGTTTTGGCATGTAATGGCCCTGTAGTAATTTCCTGAGAGGAGGAGTTGAAACAGTTGTCCAGGATATGAGAGATCTGTAGATATTTTCTCAGCCCTCTTTCTGACCTGTGCAGTATAAAGGTCCTCAGTGAAGACAGGTTGGTTGCAATTTTTTTTTTCTGCAGTCCTAACTATCCAATGAAATCTGTACCTGTCCTATTTGGTTGCTAAACCAGACAGTTATAGAAGTACAAATGGCAGATTCCATAATTCCTCTGTAGAACTGTTTCAGTGGTTCCTGGGGCAGTTTGAATTTTCTGAGTTGACACAGGAAGAACATTCTTTGTTGTGCCTTTTTAATGATGGTTCTAGTGTTAGGTGTCCATTTCAGATCCTGGGATATTACAAAACCCAGAATCTTCATCCCAGATACATGTGGTGGGATTCAATTTTTTTTTACTACCAGTTCTGTGAGTATGGCTTGGTGGGCATGGCAGGGAAAGGATACTGTAAAATCTCCATTCCCACCTCACTCCAGGGGAAGGATACTGTAAAATCCCATTCCCTCCCCATCCCATTAATTTGCTTTCCAGCTCCGTTCTCTTGTGCAGGGCAACAAAAGAAGACCCAGCCGATCAGCTGGGACTCGGGAGGCAGAGAGTAGATGGGGGCAGGACCAGTCAAAGATGGTATTTGCTATTTCTCTGAACCACTCAAAATTTCTGCTACCGGTTCTCCAGAATTGGTCAGAACCTGCTGAATATCACCTCTGATGTGCATGCATAAAAGGGTATTTTACTACACGTGGGCATTTACACTCATTAATGAGAATAACTACTGAAGTTTACAAAAATATATACAGCAGTCCTTTCTGAGATATATATGCACTTCCCTCAATTGTTCAAATTTGGCCCATTTTATTTGCCCTGGATAATAAAAAATGGTATCGGTTCTGCTAGAATGATACTCAAGAAGCTGGTGAAATAGTTTTCATTAATAGTCATGACCATTTTAACAGTGGCTAGAATTGCATTTGCTAAGAATTGGAAAAATGAAAAAATACCTATGCAGGAGGAAATTATTAAGAAAATCATGGACTGTGCCGAAATGAGTAAATTGACATTTGAAATTAGAGAACAAGAGGATAAACAATTTTATATGATATGGGATTTATTTTATCAATGGTTTGATAAAAAGACATGATAAAGAAATAGATTAGTAAGCCTTACAATAAAAGTTAATAGATTGATATAAAATACAATATAAAATATATAACCATTGGATGAATGTATAAGATTAAGTCATAATGACAATTAGAATATCTCGTATAAAATGATGAAAAAATAGTTTATTCAAATGCATGTTTAATAATTGATATTACATAAGCACAAACTAGATTGATAAGGTGAGAATTTATATAATTTGTGAGTAATGGTAAAAAAAGGATAGCACAAAAGATTGTAACCAACTGACACACTGTATGTATATAATTGAAAGAGGGTTTTGTTTTTATGTTTTGTTGTAAAAAAAACCCTTTGTTTGAAAAAAAATAGTCATGACCGTTAAAAGTAGATCATCATGCATCGAAGTATATTTGAATAAGGAATTTTCACAGCTTTGAAGTTGGTCCCAGCAAAAGAACACATATTGATATGTGATATTGATATTTCCTCCTTGCAATCATTGTCTCCTTTCTATACTACTGCCATTACTCCCCTGTCACTCTACTTCACCTGTACCTCTGCCCACCTATCTGCCCTCAGCTCAAGTTTATTCCTATGATAATGACTGTGGAACATTTGGTTCACATCACCTTAAAGCAGGGGTGTCCAACCTTTCACCTTCCCTGGGCCACATTAGAAGATGAAAATTTGGTTTGGGCCGCACATAAAATAAAATAACGGTAACGATACCCGATCACCCCAAAAAACCATAGAAAACATAGTTAACATATTAAATTTATTTGGAAATAAAGTTAGTGAGATGTTTTTATTATTTATTATTAATTATTTATTAAAAATTATTTATTTTTTATCACCGTTTTTTTTATTACAGTTTATTTTCCGGCCACATTTTGCGGGGGCGGGGAGGGGGGGGAAGCTCGCCTGCCTCATGCCTACCTCTCCTCCTGCAAATAGCCCGGCTGGATGAGACAGGACTGGAAGGCAGAAGCAGCAGCAGCAGCGGCGGGGGCAGAAGCAGCGGCGGGGGAAGGCTTCTGCCCCCGCCGCCGCTTCTTCCCCTGCCACCGCTGCTGCTTCTGCCCCCTCCGCCGCTGCCCCTGCTGCCGCTTCTGCCGCCGCCGCCGCTTCTTCCCCCGCCACCGCTGCTGCTTCTGCCGCCGCCGTTTCTGCCCCCGCCACCGCTTCTTCCCCCGCCACGGGGGCAGCGGCAGCAGGGGCAGAAGCAGCAGCAGTGGCGGGAGAAGAAGCGGTGGCGGCGGGGGCAGAAGCGGCGGGGGTCGCGGCGGGAGAAGAAGCGGCGGCGGCGGGGGCAGCAGCAGCGGTGGGGGCAGAAGCAGCAGCAGTGGCAGGGCAGAAGCGGTGGGAGTGGCGGCGGGGGCAGAAGTGGCGGGGGCAGAAGCGGCGGATGTGGTGGCGGGGCAGAAGCGGCGGCGGCGGGGGCAGCAGCGGCGGCGGGGGCAGAAGCAGCAGCGGTGGCGGGCAGAAGCGGCGGCGGTAACAGCAGGAGGTGGCGCTCTGACAGCGCCCGCCTTTTCTCTTGCTGCTTGGCCTGGCGCTCGCCTCGCCCCGCCTCGCGCCTGCCTCTCGTCCTCCTTCTCGCTGGCTGTGGCACGATGGTTGGGGTGGGCATTGGGCCGCATTACGAGGCGACCTGGGCCGCATGCGGCCCCTGGGCCGCGGGTTGGACAAGCCTGCCTTAAAGCCTGAAATTTCAACATGGCACCAGAGTCACTGACTAATTATTTCTCTTTTTACTGAATTTTATTAAAATATTTAAAAAATTCTTTAAAAAGCTAAGTCATGCTAAGGGGGTTATTTTAATACAATGCAAAGTATATATAGTGACTTCAACCATTGGGAATGGAGGCCAAACAGAGACACTGACAAGGCTTGTTCAGAATGGGTTGCTGGCGTATGATGAAGAACAAGATATTGTCTCTTTCATATATAAAAGCTGAATGGACATAACAAAAGCTTACAGTGAGACAAAGTTTTGGAGGAACTAGCCAAAATATGGTTTGCTTTTGCCATAGTGTATTGCCCAAGTTCAGCAGCAAGTGGTTTGTTCAATGGAATATGGCTTGGTGCAGAACATGAACCCAGTGAAAGTGTTGAAGTTTGCACACTTTCACCCTGAGGATAAGTACAGACTTCTATAAAACTTAATACAGGCAGATAGGATTGTATAATCTACTGATTCATTCTTCCAATTTATTCCTCATCCCTATTAAATGTGATTAAGTAGCTTTTTTTTACCATGAATGATCCTTGGCTTGCAACCAGTCATTTGCAACTTTATCTGACGTTACAATGGCACGGAAGAAAGTGACTTATGACCGTTTTTCACACAAGCGTTGCAGTATCCCCATAGTCATATGATCAAATTTGAGATGCTTGGCAACTGGTTTATATTTATGATGGCCACAGTGTCCTGGGGTCATGTGATCACCTTTTGTGACCTTCTGCCAAGCAATGGGGAAGCTGGTTTCACTTAACAAGCCTGTTACTAACTTAACAACTGCAGTGATTTACTTAACAACTGTGCCAAAAAGGTCACAAAATGGAGCAAACCTTACTTAACAACTGTCTTGCTTTGCAACATAAATTTTGGGCTCAATTGTGGTCATAAGTCAAGGACTACCTACCAGTACATTTATGTATGATATTTTAGATGGAGAGGCCTATATTGCTTACCCAAACATGATTGGGTAGTTGAGAAAATAGGTAATTAGGACCCAAAGATAAAATATTGTAACAGAACTCTGCAAAATAATGGCTTGGATGGGATATGCTTTCCTCTAATAATTCTTCAACATACACATACATTGTTTGTTCTTTGTAAGTAATAGATTTTCACTATTTATATGCAGGGTTGTTAGCACATGGTCGTCTAGAAGTTATTGAATTGTAATTGTTCTATTTTTTTCCACTGGCATTTCTGAGAATCGGTAATAGGAAATTGAACCCAGGAAGAATAAGTGGCCTTTCCGTAATAGTTTCTGTTTTAATGCAGGTACAAACTGATAGGACAGTCTTCCAGACAATGTGCCTTAAATGGAAAAAGAGTAAAATGGAGTGGCAGCCTTCCTGAATGTCACCGTAAGTAGAGCATACAGTCATATTTCTTTAGCTAAATTATGATTCCATTGTGACTTCTTTTCAAAATCATGTTTCATATCATGTACTTTTTGTACTTGCTGAGACTTTGGAAAAAGTGCAGAGAAGAGCAGCTTAGATGACCAAAGGCCTGGAGACGAAAACATATGACAATTTGGGTATGGCTAGTGTAGAGAAAAGGACTGGGGTGACATGATAGTAATATTCCAGCATATGAGGGGCTTCCACAGAGAGGAGGGGGTCATCTTATTTTCCAAAGCACCAGAAGGCAGGACAAGAAACAATAGATGGAAAATAATCAAGGAGAGAAGCAACCTCGAATTAAGGAGAAACTTCCTAATGGTGAGCACAATTGACTAGTGAAACAGTTTGCCTTCAGAAGTTGTAGATGCTTATCACGGGAGGTTTTTAAGAAGAGACTGAACAGCCATTTCTCTGAAAGGGGTTGAGGTTCAACTGGAAGACCTCCAAAGTCTCTTTTACCTCTATGCTGAATCAAGTTGAATTTGGAGAGTTAACATGCTATTCATCTGGAGAATGCCAAGTTCAGGGTAAAAGCTTTAGTTGGGTCTATGAAGTTTGTTGGTGATACCATTATCAAAAATGTGGTCCAACCTACCATTAATGTCCCTTTTGCAGACTCCATTCAAATAGATGAGTCTGAAATTAGAGCACAGCAGTACAAACACAATGTAATTTTAGGTACTATACGCTCTTGGTATCATAAAATAACCTTAATTGTGTTATATATATTTTGAGTATAGAAGTTTTAAAATCTATCAATAAATCAGTTATGTATCTACACATTCAGAGATTGTATTTTTTGATTTAAAGAACTTGTGCACAAAATAATTATTAACTACTAATTGTTCTATCCCATTAGGAATTGATTACACAGCATTAATAAAAAAAATATTATTAACTAAAAATTTTATGGCAGCTTCATTTTATCATTTTCAATGTGGCATAAGCTGTCATGAACACAACTGTATTAAAATAAACTTAATTAATCTTGCAAATTCCAAAGAATTAAACATATTTTGCAATTATATCCAAAAGTCACATTATTTGCCTGAATCCATTTTTTGTTGTATCTTTGTGGTTTGCCCTAGAATCTGGGAAAGGAGAGATATGACTTAAAATAAAACATGTGGATTTTTGATTGATGTATGTATGTATTAATCAAATCTTACCTTAATCGAATACTTTTACATACTGCAATTAGTAGTGGTGCAGTGGTTACAATGCAGTATTGCAGGATAATTCTGTTCACTGCCAGCTGGGAGTTTGATCCTCACTAACTCAAGGTTGACTCAGTCTTCCATCCTTCCAAAGTCGGTAAAATGGGGACCCAGATTGTTGGAGGAAATGTGCTGATTCTGTAAACCACTTAGAGAGTGCTGTAAAGCACTATGAAGCAGTATATATGTTTAAGTGCTATTGCTAGGAGCCACAGGGAGATCAATTGTCTACAGAAAAATCAGAACATTTCAGAGCCTTTAGCATAGTTTTGAGGAGCCTATGGATCTCTATATTGTATGTTGTTCAAAAACAGCTTCTATTACCTAAGGCCATTCCCAAGAATAGCTGGGCCTGATAGGAATCTGGGAATCCAGCAGAATCTGTAATGTTACAACTGTATCACTTCCCACCTCTCTTTTTTATGCTCATTTAGTGTCATACTCTCAAAGGAAATCAAATAGGTCTTTCTGCTGGCAAAGGTTGATCTAAAATGCTATAGGAGTAGATGCCCCTGGCAAAGCAACAGATGCCTTGCTCACATAGGGACCATTTTAATATTGTCCCATTGCTGCCAGAGGGGTGAATTTGAGGGCTGCAGTAGGGAGACCTGGAGGGAAAAATCTGAGAGCTGATCAAACTGAGATCCAGCTATAGTGCAGATAGCAATAGCTATAGTACTTAAACTTATTTATCACTTTACAGTGTCTTTAAGTGGTTTAAAGCAGGTGTCCGCAACCACCGGGCCCCAGACCGGTACCAGTCCGTGGATCATTTTGTACCAGGCCTCAAAGAATGAAAGTAGGGCCTACTTTGCTTGGGCGCCGCCATCTTGTTTCGATGGTGCTTGAGAAAGTGCTTCCGGGTGAGCTGCTCGGTCGTTGGTTGGAAAGCAGCGTTTGGGTGCTGAAGGAATCCTCGTGCCTTAGTTTCATCGAAGTGGGGGCGACTTCAAATGAAGAGTCATCCTGATGGCGGAAGAGTCTCGCGTTACTCAGGAGGAGATTAAGAAAGAGCCCGAAAAGCCCATCGACCGTGAGAAGGTACAAAGGAGGAGTTGAAGGTGGTGGGGAGAAGCAGGGGACGGCTGGCTGGCCAGTCGCTCGGCTCGCCTTGCCTTGGTCGTGCGTGCTGATGCCGGTACCGGTCCGTGGATCATTTTGTACCAGGCCGTAAAGAATGAATAATCATGAAACTGGTCCCTGGTACAAAAAAGGTTTGGGACCACTGGTTTAAAGAGTCAGCATATATTGCCCCCAGCAATCTGGGTTTTGTCAACCTCAGGAGGATGGAAGGCTGAATCAACTTTCAGCTGGTAAGAATCAAACTGCTGGCAGTCAGCAGAATTAGCCTGTGATACTGCATTCTAACCACTGCACCACCACTGAAGATGTGGCCTTCAGTGACAAACTGAAAATATCAAACTTCAGTGAAACCTAAATCTTCATTTCCTTCAGCCAGTAATTTCTCCTATTTGCATTTCAACATCCCAACATAAGTTAAAGTTCTTTTCAAATATCCCAAAAAGAGAAAAAGCACATATGCCACAACACTCTTGTTAAATGACATCACTCAATCAAACATGCCTGAAGCCCAGAGGTCATGACGAAAAAACTTTATTTAGAATGAATGATGCTATGGGGTTTGGTAATGAAACCTCTCCAAGAAAACCACCAACCTCTGAGAACACCAAAGACCCCACAATTGAACCTTGAGTTACAAATTTTATCGTCTATCATAACCTTGATTTGTTTTCAGTTTTGGTAACTTTCAGTATTTAATTTCAACAATGATCCCCCCCCACCCCCCCAACCAGTTGATTCTCTCCAAATAACACTTTCTTCTCATTTGGGGTATTTTTTTTAATTCAGGTTTACCAACTAACACAGTTTTCAATTGAATTAAAATGGCCTGTCTTCTTATTTTTTTATTTCATCCTTTTATTATATGTCCTTGAAACAATATCAAAGAAACAATGTGAGAAATTATATGCCAGAGATAGTTATACACTGTTTTTAAAAGGAGAGTACTAAGACCTTGAATATGCAATTGCTTGTAAAAGCCTTAAGACAAGGGGAAATATTAACTCCATGGTAATTCAATTTACAGCTACAACTGCCACAACAGATAATGATGCTTGATATAACATATGTACTTTGACTTGTTTTTTCGCAGCACATATTACATTAATGAATGTTATAAATGTTCCAGGCTTTATATCTACACTCGAATAAGGAAAATGAAATTAATTTATCTTTCTTACGCAACCTCCACTTCTTTCTAGCTATCTTGTGTTCATCACCACCAAATATTCCCCACAGCAAGAATACTGGAAAATCTTTGAAATATTTCCTGTATGGGACAACTGTAACATATACCTGTGACAAAGGCTACCCTGTTATTGGAAATGCCTCTATTTACTGTACTTCTAAGGATGGGATAACCGGAGAATGGAGTGGCCGTGTGTATTGTGGAGGTGAGGTTTCCTGCTCCAATCTTGGGTTCTTGGGTTCCTTCTCAAGCAAGGACTATCAGCTGCTAATTGGAAACATTTAAAATGATTCCTTCAAATATTTCCTTGAGGACCTCACACTAACAAACTGGTTATCTCTATTCCTCAGCTACCCAAACTGAACTAATCAGGCCTGACACTACTACAGAGTGATTCCGTTTTTTTCTCCCTATCTGCTTCTGATATGTGTTTCATTTTTCAGAGACACAATGTCCATCTCCTCAGATTAAGAATGGAAGGATTGTGGCTGGAGTTTCCAGCACTTACAAATATAACCAGAAAGTTAGTTTTGACTGCTTTGGGGGCCACAAGATGATTGGTTCTAGAGAGACCCATTGCCAAGTGGATGGTATGTGGGACCCGCCCATTCCTGTCTGTGAATTTGGTAAGGATGAATCTGGTTTTTCCATTGTTTGAACAATGTTAAACTTCTGTTATTAATTTTATGCACTTTTCTTCATTCTCAGTCAGTGGAAAATATGATGCTTACAGTTGAGCCTAAAGAATAACTAGTATCTTACTTTTCCCCCTGATGTATCATCCCAGAGTATATTTTTAATTTTATTTTCTTCCCAATTTTCTCTCTTCTTCTTTTAGTGAGGCAATGCCCACCACCCCCAAACATTCAAAATGGGACTCGCAGTAACCAGGAAACAAGAGTATTTTCCAGTGGAATGCTTGTGAAATACGCATGTAATCCTGGCTATGATCTGATTGGAGAGGCAACAATTCATTGCACAAATGCTGGCAGGTGGTCTTCTCCTGCCCCTAATTGTGAAGGTACCTTTTGTGACATTTTTTTTCTGTAAGTTCTTGAAGGAGATCCAGAAACAGAGGATCACTCTTCACATGGGTTTCCACCTTTTTTTTACTGATTGAGGTGTTTTGAAAGAAATCCTTAACTTGATTCAAAAGGTGCTGTGGTGTCAGAATTAGGAAAATTTAGGTAGAGTCCAACATTTTATAAGTGGTGAAGCTTCATTGAAGGGGTCTTAAAAAGGAGTACAAAAAGTCCTTTCTTTTGGCCATTCCTTTTGGGAGGATCATGCTGCTGCTCTTCTCATCTCTAGTGTTCCCCTAGGAATAGTTGCTGAGAGCTATGAATAGTTTGGGAATGTTTTATAGCGACTGATGTGATATTAGTGAGAATTTAGCTTTTAAAAACCACACATTTAGGTTTTTTTAAAAAATTGAAACAAAATAAAAACACATGATGTACTCAGTTAATAACAAGCCCTGAATTCTTCAGGACAAAGCTAACCAACCTTGCAGACTGTGCAAAATTTCTGGTTGGTTTTACTCATTCTCATGTCCATATTTGGAATAAATGCTCATTGCACCAGAATTTTATGTTCAGACCCAATGCAAATTATGATAAAGAAATTCTGGATTAATAAATAAAGGAGAATCATGATTTTGAGTTCTACATTCTTGATGAAAGATATATATCTCATATTTAGAATATGTTCCATATCAGTATAAAACTAAATAGGCCATGCCATCAATTATTGGTATTTTTAAACCATGAAGTGTAATAGAAAGATTTTGTTTCCCCCTTTCTAAAGGGTTTAGGTTTTTAAAATATGTGTACCTTGTTAACTATTTTTGGTAGGGAAGAACCTAAAGACTACTACTCTTTTTATCTTTGGTTGACCGTTCTCTGATTAATGGTGCCCTGTAATTAAAATTAAGAGTTGTAGAAAGTTATTGTGGATAATCAGGTAGAACCAGAAATATTGCAAGTTTCCCTATCTATCAAATTGAACATGGCAATAGTATATTCAATGCTAACACTAATAATATTAATAACAGTTGACAACCTGTTAAATTGGTTTGTTTGACTTGGAGGCATCTGTGCCCTTCCAATTCAGTTAGATTGGACAGAAATTGTAGATGAATATAAAAAAAAATAAGTTGTTCTGAGTTCAATTGTGAAATATACTGGTTTATGTCATCCTGGTTATGTTAGGAATTCTGAACTGAGAACCATACTGCCATGCGTTAGAATCAGATTTGGTCAGAAAGTTAATTATTATGTCAGTCTTCCTTTACCTTGATCAAACTAAAAGATAGGATGGAATGGCCTTTCAATGGGGTATGAAAATGTGCAACTTAACCCTTAGGAGTGTGTTTGTCAGTTGCTAAATACAGATATAAACCTTGAATCAGTTTTATACATTTTGTGTTACCCAAAACATAGCATGGAAAAGTAGAATCTCTCTGTTTTCCACTAGGAAAATCATGTGGATATCCAGGAGAACTGGAGGGTGGCAGATTGCTTGTAACAAGAGATTTTCGCTTTGGTTCCACAGTAAATTATCAGTGTGAGGAAGGGTAAGTTTCAAGGAATCCAACACAATTTCCAGTAGTGCGATTCTTCCTGTTTCTTTCTTTCTCTTTGAGCAGTATAACTTGAAATTGTCTGGTGAGGACTTTTTTTTTTGGGGGGGGGGGGGGTAGGGGGTTGTAGGAAATCTCACTTTCCTCACCAATCATTGGGCAAAGCCTGTACCTCAATGGGAAAGAGGCGCACACGTACATGCCAAGAAATTTTTAATGTTTTATTGAAAGATTGCAAGCCTTCATTGTCATTCCCCAGATGCCACTAAGGCTTGTCAGCAAATGGCCCTCCACCAAGAACCAACAAATTAGAGTCCACAAAGTCCAGGCATGAAATCTTACCATAAAATACAAAGTCTGAAGTCAAGGCATAAGTCCACAAATCCACACACAAAGTCCAAAATCCAGGCCCAAGTCTCAAGTCCAGGCTTGGTCTCCAAGGTCCAAGGCCAAAATACTGGCATGAAATCCAAGGTCCAAACATGAGGTCAGAAAACAAGGCATAGGTCCAGAATCAGAAAACATGAAATCAGAGCACAGACATGACAGGGAGGTGAATGGTTGGTTACAACACTGTTTTGCTCCATGTATCAGTCTGAGTGATCACCAGCTGGTGCAATATATTAGGAAGGGTAAGGCTGCTTCCTCATGAGTAGCCTCACTGATTTCCATATGCCTTCCTTTGCTACTACAGTACATGCCCTGGGATCTGAAGGGGAAGCAATTCCTCCTTCACTGACCATGTACAGCTATACCTCTTTTTCACCCTGTACCTCTGGCTATCGATGCGTCCCAGCTGCAGCTGTATTTCTGTTCTTTCCTCTTCAACCAAGCACTCATCCAGTCGCTAGCCCACCAGCTAGGGGTGGGATTCAATTTTTTTAACAACCGGTTCTGTGGGCATGGCTTAGTTATTGGGCGTGGCTTGGTAATGTGACTGGCTGGGTGTGGCCAACTCAACATCACTCACATCGAGGCACGCATCTCCTCGTCTGGCCTCTCGTGACTGTGGGGATGCTGCAATAGTCGTAAGTGTGAAAAATGGTTATAAATCACTTTTTTCAGTGCCACTGTAACTTTGAATGGTCACTCCACACAAGCAAAGTACCAGCAAAAGAGGGGAAAAAAACTCCAGAGAAGTTCCAGAGACAGGAAGTCTAGGCCTGCCAAGAATGTAAAAAGGGTTAACAGAGAGGCAACACCAGAATGTTTCCTTCCTGCCTTCCTTACAGGATTAGGCCAGTAATTTCTTCTAACAACCAGTTCTCCGAACTGCTTAGAATATTAACAACCGGTTCTGGTGAATAGGTGCGAACCTGTAGAATCCAACCCCTGCCACCAGCCCTTCCAATGTTCCTGGCTTCTCCTTCTATTGCTTATCCACTCCTGGCATGGATTCTCCTGCACCCTACCCACACTGCTCTGTGTCCTTTTCCAAAATCCTGTCCTGGCCAGGTTGGGAGGCTTCAGCCTGCTGTTGCAACTTTTGCATCTTTCTCGTTCAATCTAAGTTTGCTAAAACAAATAATCATAAAAAATTAGGACTAAACAGAATGAAAAGGAAGGACCACTGTCAGGTACACAGATTGTATCAATGAAAAGTTGAGTTGAACATGTTCTTCCTTCTGATATATTTTGTCTAGAAAATAAATCAGTAGAAAATTTCTCCTTCCATTGTATGATTATAAACTTATAAGACTTTTTGCCAAAATAAGACTTCGCAATCATGAAAACTAATTTCTCCTGCATGTTGCTGTTTTGCTTTCTAGCAATCTGTCTCTACACATACAAATATGCTGTCTGTCTACACATATAAATGCATATAATTATCAACTGACACCACATGAATAAAAAAGCATGGGATGAATGAATACTAAAATACTTTGAGGCCAGTCATCTTTATCCCTGCATTTTATTCAGAACTGAAGGCCATGTCAGAACTGAAACAACTTGAGGCTCATTTTGAATTAGAGTAAACAGATGGATATAGAGCGTCCATTTGATTCCAACCTTCTAAAGTTTGCATTATTCTATAAAAAAATAAAATGATTATATGCTGTTTCTTTTGTCTTGCTACAGGTATAGGCTGATTGGCAAGTCTTCCAGAAGCTGTGCATTGTTTGGTAAAACAGTAGCATGGACAGGTGACCTTCCTTATTGCCAGAGTAAGCAGCACTCAAAATGCAGATCTAGCTTAGGATATTTGTAAGAGAAGGCTTAATGAATGCCAGTATTCTAAAACAGAAACTATAGACAGGTAAAATGATGCAAATCATATTGAAGATAATGAAACTTGCATAAAAGAGTACTTCATCCTTAGGCAACATTATATCAAGCTGCAAGCAAATATTACAGCATATCCCTGAATGCTGATTGAAGTATAATGTTTATCAGAAAATGTATGGACAAACTAATTAGCCCTGTTCCTCAGGTACCTAAACTGAATCAATCAGGCCTGACACTTCTACAGAGTGATTCCAATGTTTTCTTTTTCCTTATCTGCTTCTGATATACCGTATGTCTCCTTTTCAGTGACACAGTGTCCATCTCCTCAGATTAAGAATGGAAGGATTGCTGCTGGAATTTCCAGCACTTACAAATATAACCAGACGGTTAGCTTTGAATGCATTGGGGGCCACAAGATGGTTGGTTCCAGAGAGATCTATTGCCAAGTGGATGGTAGGTGGGATCCCCCAATACCTGTCTGTGTACAGGGTAAGTTTAAATCTGGATTTTCCTTTTATTTTCAATATTCAGTGCTCTGTTTATTCTATTTGACTTAAGCATTATGTGGACTGTATGGTCTTCATTGCAACAACTTGTATCTTAATATTTTCATCTTATTATTCAACGATTGACAAAGTGGCATTAAAAACGTTTATTGAATATGAAGTATGCATTATATTAATTGGAACAATCTCCTTTCCCCTCCCCTTCCTTCGCCATCCCTCCTCTCCCCTCCCCATCCCTCCCATTCTGCACTCAATTACAGTCATAAGTCAAGGACTATCTTAATGTCATCTCTTTCCATGGATTGATTTAGGCTGTCTGATCTGCAATAAGGAATCTCCAGACCAACATGCCATGTGAATATCTTTTATCCTATTCCCCCTCTTATCCCTGTCCATTAAATCCAGCTAAATCCTATATGGTCTTAGGATGAAGTCTTTTTTTAAAAAAAAAATATCTATATTTACTCTTTGTTCAGTAAATTAGTTCTTAAGAAGGCATTATTGGCACAGGACTTGACAAATTTAACTGTTCCCCTTTCATTTTTAGTTACAGGCTGTGTGAATCCAGACATTCAGAATGGAAGAATTATTAGGCCCAAAGCAAGTGATCAATCTGTATCAACAATTACTTTTGAATGTGACTCTGGCTACACCATGAAAGGCCAGCATACAATTCGGTGTCAGCGTGGTAACACATGGGATTCACCAGCACCTATCTGTGTCAGAGGTATGTTTAATGAAGCTGGATTTTATCAACTCTTCTCACAATTAGAAAAAAAAAACATGTAGTTTCCCCCACCACATTTTCTTGCTAATTTCTCTGTGAATAATAAAAGCAGAAGCATCCTGTAAGTTTGCAGCCCTTTTTGAAAATTGAAAAGCAATTCCTTCTAGAGCATTTGGTTGTTCCATGAGACAACGTGGGAAGGTTCATCTTGAAGGTTTTCTTATTAAATGATAGCATACAATGATGAGAACCAAATGCCAATCCCCATTCACCCAGTTTGGAAAGATGATTTGGAGCATTTCACAATCCCTTTTTCAGGGAGAACTGTTCAGATGTGAAAGAAATGTAGCCAAAGTAGATTCTTACTGGTAATTTGTTTTTTCCCCTAGTGAAGTAAAATTTATTTGTTTTAATTTTTTCAGCTTGTTAATTTGTTCTTCTCCTTTCTTCCAGTAGTGCAATGCCAGCCTCCCCCAGACATTCAAAATGGGATTAACAGCAACCAGGGAACATTATTTCCCAGTGGAATGCTTGTGAAATATACATGCAGTCCTGGCTACGTTCTGATTGGAGAGGCAACGATTCAGTGTATGGATAATGGCACATGGTCTTCTCCTTCCCCTACCTGTGAAGGTACATTTCTTGAGATAGGCTGTCTTGCCTCATGAAGATGAGAGGTACAGAAACAATTAGTCTTCACAGCTGTTGCTGTTTTTTATTGTCTGGAATGGTTCTGGACATACAGGATCCTTTGTATAAGGCTGCCTCAAAACTGCTAAAGTACCAGACCGAGGAATATTTAGGCTTACAATCTAGTGGTATATAAAATGATTCAAGGATTCCTTCAGTCAAGAAATCCAAACTACAACTGAAGAAATGAAAAGTCACCTTTAGATTAGACAGAGCTAATTTTCCACCAGTGAATTCCTTTTATATTATACTGCAAGAAGAGGCAGGTAACGCTTTAAACTTTATACCCATACGATTTAGTGAAGATCTTACCTCAACTAGCCTGTTAAATGATCTTTTAGTCATAAAATGATGCCAATTACTTTGTAGTCATATTGTTCTTATTACAGAGTTTAGAAATAATGCCCTGCTTGAAGAAACAGGGAATAAACCAAAAGCATATTTAATTACAACTTTCCACTGAATATCATATCAAAAATAATATTCTAAATGCTGTCCTCTGAGTCCCTTCCCTCCTTACCCTGTTTTAGATTCCGTAGGCCAGCCATGAGAGATGCCATTTTACTTGAGTAATCCTTTGCGTGTGTTCTTGCTTGTTGTAAACTATGTTTTCCTAAGAATATGCACACCTGTGAGAGATAGTGATAACTCATTGAAAATCAATACTTTTATATCTTTTCAGAGATTGAATGCAAGTCACCTCCAGATATCCAGAATGGGGTTCACAGCAACCAGGAATTAATGGTATTCAAAAGAGGAATGTGTGTGAAATATACATGCAACTCTGGCTATACAATGATTGGAGATGCTACTATTCATTGCACAGACTCTGGCACGTGGACCTTTCCTGCTCCTCACTGCGAAAGTAATTTTTTTACTAATTGCTGCTAGTAGCATAACACTTCATAGCATAAAGAGTAGCCTTTGGGATTGAATTTGGACATGCGAGATACAGGTTAAAGAATCTACTCAGTCATAAGCCTCACTAACTTACACTAAACGAGATATTGCCAGGGTTTCCTAATTTCACTAAGCCCAAAATGTGGTTTGTTATGATTTTATATATTAATGAACTCAATAGAGGTGAATTGTAAACTATGTTCTGTGGCTTAATATTATAGGTGAACCACTCTACTTAACAAAGCACGGCTTAAGCACGGCTAATCTATGGTATTGGGCTCTGTGATAATGAAAAAAAATATGAGAGAAGTGTCACACAAGATGCCCCTAAGAAAAGTGGAGGGATCAACTTGTAGTAAATAGCCTTTAATTGCAAGTTTCCACTAAGTATCTCATCAAAATGGAATTCTGAACACTGTTCTCTGACTTCTTTTTTTTCTTTTTCTTTTCTTTTAGAATCACAGTGTCCCTTCCCTCCAAGTATAGCCAATGGAAAACATGATGGTTTAGCTTTGCAAAAGTTTACTTCTGAAACATCTGTAACCTATTCTTGTGATCCAGGCTATTTGCTTATTGGAATGGCATCTATTTTCTGCGGACCTTCAGGAAACTGGAGCCTTCCTTTGCCATCCTGTTCAGGTAATAAAAACTGTAATGTGTACTATCTGGGCTAACGTGGGTTATCATTATTTTACAATGCACATGCCATTTTCCTTCAATTTATTGTTTTTCAAGCACACATTTGAAACCATTTAGAATTGTGGAAAAAACATTATTTTCTAACTCACCAGGGACTGTTGGAATGCAACTCCCTTGGCCAAATAGCTCTCAAATAAAAATGCACTGTTATCCTCAGACTGTTCCAAATGGTGATCACCATGGGCAGAATTACCAAAGTTTGTTTCTGGAGAATACATGCATCACATATGTCACAACAACTATTTTCTTGGTGGAAAATATTTGAACAGTTATAGCTTCTGGCAGATATAGAATGAAGATACTTTCCATACTTACCATTTTTTGATCTTTTGTAGTTATGCATTGTCCCGCACCCCCAAAAGTCATCCATGGGAGGCCTGTTGGTGAAGACTTCACATATGGGAAATCAGTAATCTATATTTGTGATGCCGGCTATTCCTGCATTGGAAACTACAATGTGACATGCATTTGGAATAACTCAAACTCTGTAAAATGGAGTGAAGCCCCCAGATGCCAAGGTCCTTTTTTGCTTGTATTTTTCAGATCAGTAGTTCACTCTTCTCTACTGCCTTTCACAGGGATCGGGGTGGCTTACCAGGGATGGGTGCTTGAAGCCAGATGAGTAAGAGTATTATAATTGGACTGTGCATACTGTCATACTAATGATTTTTATAAGCAGTATTTATTTAAGGACTATGATGGGTGCATCCAAGTTGATCTGAATGTCATAATTTGAGTGGAATTTGAGGGGTAAATCAATATTGTAGTAATGCAGTTGCATCACTTCTCTCTAGGTTGCCTTGCACCACCAAATATTGGCCATAGCAAACGAGACAAGACTACTTTGGAAGATTTCCCCTACGGCACCTCTGTGACTTATCATTGTGATCCAGGTTTTTTTCTTATTGGAAGACCAACCATTTACTGCCAGACTTCTGGAACATGGAATCGACCTGTCCCTCAGTGTAAAAGAAGAGAATGTATGTGAGAGCTAGTTGTTAAACTGGTTGTACCACATTAGTGTTAACTGACATCTGGTGCCAAGGATGTGGAGTGCCTCCTAAGAGCCACACTGCCTAGACCTCAGTAACTGAAACTGGCAGCATTTGAGAGAACTACATGGGCCAATGAATCGAGAGCTTTGTTACTGTGTTTCTTGAAAATGCATTGTGATAATATGCAGACAAGACCTGTGTTGTCCTGCTGAACTTTGTTTCTTCCAGAAGAGCAAACTTAGAAGTGGCGTTTTATACAAACCTTTTATAAGCTAATGAGCATTTTGTTTTGTTAATCACTTTGGCACTGTGGGTAGTCCTTGACTGAATTCACTGAAAAAAGAGAGTTATAACCATTCCTCGCATTTATGAGTATTACAGAACCCCCAGGGTCATGTGATCAAAATCCAGGCACTTGGCAACCAACCTGTATTTACAATGGTTGCAGTGTCCCAGAGTCATTTGATTGCAATTTGTGAGCTAGCCAGTAGGCTTCCAACAAGCAAAGTCAACAAGGGAGGCCAAATTCACTTAATGGGTGTGTGAGTCCCTTAACAACTGTAGTGACAAAAAAGGTAATAAAATTGGATGTGGCATAACACTGCCTTGCTTAACAATAGAAAGTATGATCCATTACTTGTATTTCTTTTGCAGTGCAGAAACCATGCAAATGATTGCTTTTTGGTTTAGGGAAACCAATCACACAATTTGTTACTAAGCCATTTAAAAAAAATCATCACGGTTTTGAATGTTGAATTTCTTCTTTTTTTTTAGATACAGAGGCTACCAAACTCCCAAGTGACTCCCAGGTGACCAAGGATGGGAGCAATCAAATAGAAAAAATAACTGGATCATTCATAAAAAACACAATACATTCAAAAATCAACAAAACAACTACCAAGGACTTAGCAACCACCTTAAATCCAGGTCTTGGAGGAGAGCCAGATATTGAAAGATTTTCAGAACAATTGAATGGTGGGAAACAAATAGACCTCCAGAAAGATACTTTTTCAGAGCTTAGAAATTGCAGTGGAGAAGGTGAGTTTCCTGGTTTCCAGTAGGAAGGCAGGATGAAGAACTGTGTTCTTATTTAATGATTTATTATATATCTATATAACCATATTTATCAATACTTCTTAAGCCCACTCTTTAGTAAGGGATGCTAGTGATTATTTATTTATTGCATTTATATGTTGTCCATCTCACTATCCAAAGTGATGCTGGATGGCTTACAATACAATTATAACTCAGCAACAGCTGGAGGACACAGGGTTCCTATCACAAAGGACACCTTTTTTGTATCTGTGATGGCATATTTCTAAATAAGAGATGCTATGAAATATGAAACTATGTATCAATTATATCTAGACAAATTATATATATACCTAATGTGGGAATGGGGTGCATGGAGGGTTATTGGTTATAATCCAAACTAGTAGATTATTCTGAATCATATTTGCATTTAAAATATAGGGAACAGCAACAATTGCATAATGTTGGACTGAGACATGAGTGATAACTTTAAATGAAAGCTGGCCAACACTATCTTTTGTTCAAATCCTTTTAAATGTAAATCTTCAGAGGTGGGGCTATTAGCCTAAGGATATCATTTATTTTAAGCCCGCACTGTTTTGAATTAAATGACAGAATTCTCATTGCTGGACTTCTGGAACCAAGTCACTGTGAAGACTATAATTAATTCCCTAGAGTTTTTGGATCAGTACAAGGAATAAAAGCATCTGCCAATTTCTGCCATATTTTTTGAGCCTCATAAATATTATCTCATAGGCCAGGGGTTGCCAACCTTTTGGACTTCAGGGACCACCAAACTCATAATTTTAAATCCCATGGACCAAAGACCCTGGGAAAATCCCCCAAAAAGTCTACAGGAAAATTCCCCACCCCATTTTCCTACCAATCGATCATTCTTTATTTGGATCACAGGATACCATGTCCAGCTCCGTTCTTGGGGGGAGAGAGAGACTTTTGGCTTCATGCAAGGAAAGCAGCAGAAGTCTTTCTTTCTTTCCTCGAAACTCCACCAGAAATTAGTCTTTGCTGGCACAGCCTCTTGAAGCAGGATGCCTTGCAGGGTCCCAAAGATTCACTTCTGGTGGAGTTTGGGGGAGAGAAAGAAAGGCTTTTGCTTCTTTCCTTGTGTGCAGCCAAAAGCAGAAGTGGAAAGCAGCAGCCTGGTGGCCAGGCGAGGCGTGTGGGGCAAGTTGCCCTCCTCTGCCCTTTCCCCCCTTCCCTCATTACAAGCCGCGGGCTAAGTGGGCGGCGTAGCCTCGTGTTCCCATTCTCATGAACCCCATTGGTCCCCAGCCCACTGGTTGGCGACCACTGTCATAGGCCACAGGCTATTATTGAATAAATATAACATACCTGAATGTATATCTTAAACCAATTATTTTTTAGATGTATTGAATTTTTAAATGCAATTTGTAAATAACTCAGAATGAGGCCCCAAATGTATCATATTAATAACGATGAATGTGATATAACAGTTAGAATCCAGGTCTTGCTTTAAAAATATAAAGTTGAAAACTGCAGCCCCTAATAAAGTACCTTGTACAAACAATTGTTTTCTGCCCAGGGTGTTCCTTTAAAACTGTGATGGCCAGGCTGCAGGTATGTCATTGATCATCTCAGTTTTTCTGCTCCCAAAAATCTATTAGCATTGGTGGCAACAAGCTCATTTAGGTGGAGGCAGGGGATTGTCACTGAGGGTAAAAGTGGGGATAAAAATTAAGGTGAAAATAAATAACTTTCCTATT
>NW_020769387.1:2351-26594 GCF_900518735.1 Pseudonaja textilis
GCGGCTCCCCCCCCCCCCCGCCCCAAAAATCCTTTGATCACCGGCCCATCGTGCCAAGGGAAGGAGAGCCGGCAGATGCTCTCAAGGCAATTCCATTAAGAAGCCTTCCAGTTGTGGAATGTGACTCTAATGGGTGATTCCGGCTCCTCTAGCCAGGTACTGGGGGGGGGGGGGTTCGCTGGGCCGGGGACACCCCCCTCCCCCAGTTTCCTGCATCGGTCCCCTTGCCCTCCGTGGCTGCTTCCCCTCCACCTTGTGCTGCGCCCCGCGAGCAGTTTTCTATTTGAGGAAGCTCCTGCTCTGTTATTTGTCATGTTGGGTTCCTTGACACCTTTTGACTGGCGTTCTGTGCTTGGATGCGCTTGTGGGACACAGGAGGGCGAAAACCGCCAACCATAAATATAGGAGTAAACGTATTTATTAAGGTGCCGTATCAGACGCTCCTCTGTGTAGCCCAGCCTTGTTGACTCTGCTTGGCAAACAGCTCTGCAGTTTTTTTCCCCTGGCCCTTGTCCTCAGTAACGGGGGCTCTGGGGCCAGCAAAGCGACGCGTTTCCCCCCCAGCTCCCTCCGCCTGTCAGCCCAGGTGTCAAACTCTCCCAGATTTGACTGGGGAGAGATATGGTTTGCAAGCCGCCAGCCTCTAATGGCAAATTTCTGAATCTCCTCTGTGTAAGGAGTCCACCTTTAAAGCACCCCAAAGCCCCTTGGCAACCCATCAGCCCGCCCAGGAGGATAGCATGGGTGGTAGGGTGGTCTTTCTTTTAGGAGCCTCTCTGTTTCCCCTACCGCGTTGGGTGGATTTGGGGTAATTTTTTCCCCTGCTCCTTCTTTGACATGTGTGAATGGGGCGGGAAGGACGGGGCTCCAATTCAACACCCGGAACCGGATGGCCCAACCGAGCGGAGAGAAGAGCTCACTCCAAAATTTCGGAAGCGCCCTCAGCAGATGGCTTTCCCATTGCTTTCTTGTCCAGCTGTTCCCCAAATCAGATCTGCGGTTCTGGATGCCCGCTGTGCCCTGAGAAGTGCCCATTTCCTTCAAAAAAAAAAAGCCAGTTTTTCAGCCGGTCTCAAAATAATTTTATTTCAGATTCCTCCTTCCCCTGAATTTCAATGTTTTAAAAGTTATGCAAACAAAGAGGGGGGAAAAAAATCAATTTAGAGTTTCCTTTTTTTTTTTTTTTTAACGGGAGAGCAAACTCACAAAGATCTCTCTCCCACGGTTGCCTGTGTTCCTGCCGGTCGATCTGGGAGCCTTTTCTTTGGCAAAGAAGACCTTCCATCCCTCAAAGATGAAGAAGCTGCTTTGCCTGATGCCTTTCTCTGCCTGGAAGCAGAAAATCTCCCTGTGCTCTTAAGACTTTGCCCTGCCCAAAGTGGCAGGGAGAGGCGAAGGTCCTGTCCTTGCAGAGAGCAAAAAGGCTGCCTCCCAACTACGTTTCTTCCTGGCCCAAGAGTCAGGAAACAGAAGAGAAAGACCGGAAGAGCTGTGAGAACCCAACCGACGATGACTGGAGCCCAGCATTGGTGCTCTGCGGCCACCAGAGTCTCCTGGAGAAGTTCAGAGGTGACCAGAGAGGACCAGAGATGACCAAGAGAGGACCTGCCTCCCCACCTCTTCCCTTTCCATGCACGGCCACTAAAGGCAAATCTCTGCCCATCTGTCATGGCTTCCCAAGCTGGGGAGAGGAAAAGAGAGACTTTCCATGGTGTCTCCTGGAAATGACTTCTATGGAGTTAAGGACCAGTTAAGGGACAGTGGGTGTCCTTTGGTTGCCCTGAACCTACAGCCCATGAGAAGCAAATGAAAAAGACAAGGAATTGCTCAAGGTATGAAGAGCCAGAGAGGGTCTGGCTTCCAGGTGGACATTCACTGTCAAGACTTGTCTGACTTCTATCTAGCCCCGTTTTGTGAAGGGCAGTGCCCCCCTCCAGTTCTCCTCTCCTTCCCCCACTCAGCCTTCTGCACCAGGAGGGGCAGAGTTCATAATGGGCTCCCTTTCACCAGGAGTAGGCAATCTGCGGCTCTGGAGCCGCATGTGGCTCTTTACAGCTCCCTGTTGTCTGATCCCAACCACTGTCTGACCCCTTCCCTCCCCGTCACTCCTCCCCTGTCCTGAGAAGGGGGATGGCAGGGGATGGAGACTCGCTCCATATTCCACAGCAGGAGGTGGCCGGGTGGGAGTGAGGTCGAGTTGACCACCCACCTCCCAGTCACACCGGTTGTTAAATTATTGGCTTTCTGTGGGAAACGGATCCAAATGGCTCTGTTGAGTGTTTGAGGTTGCAGACCCCTGCCCCACACTGTAGTGATTTACACCTGCAGCCCTTATAAGCAGTCCCCCTCCCACGCAACCCCAGGATAGAGTTTGCTGTCTACCTCTCAAGCTAAGCCAAATTTTTGCTTAACTCTCAAGCTAAGTCAAATTTTTACCTTTAACTGGTGTTTGTTGAATAAGCTGCGTACAGTAACTGGGTTTGTACATTGGGCTAATCCGCAAGCCAAGGCCTTTACAAACCACAGTGCGCCACAGGGGCAGCGTTCACGTCGGTGCCTACCTACCCTGGCTTATTACGGTGGCACCCATTGCCAGCTCCTGGCTTCATTTAATCCCTTCCCTTGCGGCAGAGTTCTCTGTTTTCCAGACTTTCATTTGCTTAAGTCACAATTCTTAGCGATGGGATGTGGGGTGTGCAGAGGGAATGAAAAGGGTGACATGTTTTCAAGACTTTGAAATTGATATGAAGGGACATCCTGTTCCAACTGTTGGCAGCAGAAAAACTTGGACTCGATGGGGTGGAGACATGGAGGTTTTATGAGTTTTGGAAATTTATGGGCTTCGTACCCTGAATCACCCCTGCCTGGGGTGTCCTGTGACTTCCTCCCTTGGGGGGCTTGGAGGAAGCACTCGGAAGCTGCTTGGAAATTATTTCGGGCTCAAATTAAGACGCGGCCGATGTGGACAGAGGTGGATTGCCTGTTGAGTTCCTGGTCCAATGGAACAAACCCTTCTCTTTAAGAGGGGTGGTGGTGCTTTTTCAGCTGCTCCGATCGGCACCAATCCAGAATCCATGGGCCGTTCTGTTCCAGAACACAGCAGTTCCTTGAGGAGTAAGAGGCCGAGCCGTCCAATGTGGTTTCCCCTCCACGAAGCCAGAAACCCCTCGAGGGAAGTTTGAGGCTGAAAACCTCAAAACAGGCACAAAACAACACAAAAAAAGCCCCCCCCCCCAAAAACCTCAACCCGTAAAGTCTGAAGAACTGAGCCTTTAGAACAAAACTCGGAGAAGGAGGACGGAGAAGATGGCCGAAATCAGAGGGACGGATCCGGACCGGCTGCCTGGCGTGCCCGAGTGGCAGTGCGCCGGGTTCTCACCGATGCAGGCGGCGTAGGCCATCACGTGCGGGATGTAGTTCTGCTCGTGGACCCCGTGGAGGAGGTGAGCCATGGGGCCCTTGGCGAAGACGGCTACGTCCTCGCCTCCGTGCGTTTCCATGCGCAGCGGCACGGCTGACTGTGCTTGGTAGTTGGCATCGGCTGCAGAGAGAGAGAGGGAAGGTGAGTACCGTGCAGAGGGAGGGAGGGAGGGAGGAGCAAGACGAAGGGAGGGAGGATATGGAGCCGGTGCCCTTCGGTCTTCGGAGATCAGTCAAGGGAGAAGAGATGCTCTGGCAAACTCTTGGAGCAAAGGTCTTCACGCTTGGCAAGCTTAAGACTTGTGGACTTCATCTCCCAGGATTCCTGAGCTAACATGACTGGAGGAGGAATTCTGGGAGTTGAAGTCCACAAGCCTTAAAGCTGTCAAGTTTGAAGACCCCTACCTTGGAGGGACAAGCATCAGGGCTGATCCAGGGGTCCCAAAGCAGGGAGAAATCTGGCCTGGCCTGGCCAAAGAGCCATTGTCCCTTTGGAAATGAACAGGGTCTCGCTGATTCCCCCATTCGCTGGAAGGAAGAGGGGGAACCATTGATTGGTACTCACTGAAATTGACCGCAGTGATGTTCTCTCTCTCTCCCGCTATCACTTTGTACCCGGGACCGTTCCCGTACAGGATGGAAGTGAACGGCTTCTTGTCCATGTCGCTCTGCATCGGGGCCAGCCCTAGAGAAAGAGAAAGCCATCTTTACCAAGGCTTCTCCCATAACCTATTTGAAGCCTTTCTCTATATGGACACGAAAAGATCGCTCCCGGCATTAAGTGGAGCCAGAATTTACTTCCCAGGCCCCTTTCGCCCAGGGAAGGAGGGAGACCCAGTGTTATGGGACCAGCTGGCACCAAGTGGACATGACCCACAAGTTGGGCTGTCCCCCAGGGAACTGCACCCTCTGCCGTCCAAGGGGCATTTCGCTGACCAAGGATTCCAGCATTGACACAGGGCGTCAGTGGACGGAGACGCCACATACCGAAAATGGAGTTGCCACGGGTTGTGTAGCCCCCAAAAGTGAACACGTGGGAGTGGTCTGCGGTCACCACCGTCAGGGTGTCTTCGGAAGAGGTCAGGATGCCAGCCTCGCCAATGGCCCGGTCCATCTCCACCACCTCGTGCAGGGCCTGCTTGGCCTTCCCTTCATGGTGCCCGTGGTCAATCCTGCCACCTTCAGAGAACGGAGAGGGTGATCTCCCAGCGTGGTTCCCCACCCCCCTCCAGCCCTCTTTGGTCTCTTCCTGCCCCCCTGCCCCAGCACCTATGGTGCCCCCCCTTCCCGTGGCTCACCCTCGACCAGGAGGAAGAATCCGTGGGGGTTCTTCTGGAGAATTCGGATCGCCACCGTCACCATTTCGGTCAAGGAAGGGTCGGTTTGGTTGTTCCTGTTCAGCTCATACGTCATGTCGATGGGCTCGAAGAGACCTGCAGAAAAGAGGGACTTGGCAAGAGCTGCCCAGAAGATGCCATGCCGGCACCCACCCCTTTTAAATCCTGAGTCTAGCCACGTCTCCCAGAGTTTAAAGAAGATTTTACTGGGAGTGGCTATGTCGGCGTTACTTGGAGGTAGCCGACTCTGAGACACATTATTCATTTCACCCTTGGTCCTGGTCTTCCCCCCACCCGATGTATATTCTCCAATGGGACACATCCATAGCCATGAGTCAACAATCATGCTCTCCAGTAATAATCTTGCGCTCCAGAAGCTTCAGTCGCCTAGAATTATCTAAGGAATGCACTGCTTCCCCTATTCCCTTTCTGCTGGCAACTCTAAAAGACCAGAGGAATATTTTTGAGTTGATAGCCACCCAGGCAACTGAGGGGGGTGGGGGTTTTTTCCACCAGGACCCTTCAGCTGCTGTTTTTCAGCGACTTGCTGTCCTGAGGATGCGCTGCTGTGTGCACAGCTGTATAATCCACACTATAACGGACATTAATACGATTGAGCGAGTCCAGAGGTATTTCCCGAGAAATACTCCTCTGCTCGCAATAGAATCCCGTAGGCTACCAGGCTTGATATTTTGGACCTGGACAACCTAGAACTACGGTGCCTACAGTCTGACCTCAGCTTAGTACACAAAATTGTCTGCTACAACATCCTGCCTGTCAACGACCACTTCAGCTTCAACTGGAAATAACACACGGGCAAGCAAGAGATACAAACTCAAAGTAAACCGCTCCAAACTCAATTGCAGAAAATACAACTTCAGCAACAGAATGGTCAGTGCCTGGAATGCACTACCTGACTCTGTTGTTACATCCTCTAACTCCCCCTCCTTTAACCTCAAAACTAACCACTATTGACCTCACTCCATTCCTCAGAGGTCTGTAAGGGGGCGTGCGTAAGTGCGCCAGCGTGCCTACCGTCCCTGTCCTACTGTTCCCATTTATTCATACTCCTCTATTATGTATATACTTATACCCGTTTATACTTAAATGTTTATACATTATGTTCATACTTATACTTGTTTTCTCCTACATGCTTGACAAACAAAACAAAACAAAACAAACAAATGTTCTGGCTGCTCCTGTGAGGGTCTCCAGCCTTGCTCCTTGCCAAGGTGCCAACCCTCAGCTGCCTGTCCTTCTCCGAAGCCCCCCAGCGCCCCTCCTTGCAAGAGGAAACGCTCACACGGAGAGTAAAACTTTGTAGCCATTAATTATCCCAAAGGCATAAAACGGACTGGCAGAAAAGATCGTTATCCCCTTCACCCATTCAACGAAAACGGGGGAGCAAGCGAGGCGGCTTCTCGGGCCTTTGAATTGCCTACAAATTCATCCCACGCTGGAGGGCGAATGACACGCCCAAATCCTTACTTCTACCCCCCCCGCCCCCCCTAATTTTATCCATTTGGGCTTGGAGAGTGAGCGTTGTCCTTTGCTCGTGTGACGGACATCCGGCACTGGGATAAATTCAGTGCCAAGACTGGCCAAGCGAGTCGTGTCAAGAGAGGTCAATCCGGAGGCCGTAGGGGCTCTTGGGGGGAGGGGGGGTCTCTGCTAAAGGGGGCCAGGACCCCGAGAGTCCACCTGAGCTCCCACCCATCTGCCCAACTCACCCAAAAGATAGTCGACTTTCGCTGGGTTCAGCTCCATCAGCCCTGCCCGGTTCCATAGATAGAGGGCGTTCTGGGAGAAGAGGAGAGGAGGGCTGCTCAGCCGAAGGGTATTTTAGAAGCGGGATCTCTGCCCCTTCCCTGACTCCAAGGATGGCCAGGGCAGCTGACAAAGGGGGTTGTGGCTCAGGCCGAAGAGAGGAGGAGGAGGAGGAAGGGGGAAGAAGAGGAAGAAGAAGAATAAGAAGAAGAAGAAGAAGAGGAGGAGGAGGAGGAGGAGGAGGATCTGATGCCCAGGAGGAACCTCAACTAGACTTCGCCCGGGGCAAGCCACCTCCTCTCTTCCCAGCCCCTACCTCCGTGATGGTGATCAGAAACCACTTTGCTGACCTGGCCAGCTTTGCCTCCTCACCTTGTCTTTGGGCTTGGCGTCCTGCCACTCTTGGACCAGATTCCTGTTGTCCAGCCGGGTCCCCTTGTACTTCTCCTCCTCCGGGTACTCCACATCGCTCGTGTTCTTGGGGAACATGTATTTCCGGCCTCCTCCCATGATGACCTGAGTGGAGGAGACGAGAGGGTAGCTGGCGGCCAAGTGCCCAGGCCAGTCAAGGCAGACCCCTTCCCCACCAAGAGAGAGAGAGAGAGAGAGAGAGACCCTCGGGGCCGGGGGCACAGCGTCATGGAGGGGAGAGAGGACGGCCAGAGACAAGGGGACGCAGAGGCTTCCCTGTGATGGCACAGCAAGGCCTCCATCACCTCTGATGTTGGCCCGGCCAGACCGCTTACCCAGCCGGGGATTTGGCAGAAGCTGCAGGAAAGAGTCCAAGAGCAATTTGAGGCAACCGAAACGCTGCCCAAGGGCTGGGTTGGCGCCTTCAGGCTCCTTTCCCAAACGAAGAGGATTTTAATTCAGCTGGGCAGGCATCTGAGGCGGCCTTGATGGAAAACCTATTTATTTGACCACAATCCCTTTCTACTGGCTGTTCCAGTCTCCTCTTCGGATTTAGGGCCTTAGAAGGTGAATCACGAAACTGCAGCAGCAGCAGCAGCAGCGAAATAATCATAATAATTACACACCGAAAGATCTATATTAAATAGAATTGGCTGCCTAAGGTATAATTATTTCCAGCCTCGGAACAAAGTTAAAATTATATATTAAGGGGAAAAAAAAGCCCCTATTAAGCTACTTAAATGACAGATTTAGTTCTCCTTTTCTCCGGAAGGATTTGTTTTCAAACGGAAAGACGCACCTATTTATTTACCCCAGAAAAATGTGGTGCCCGATGCCAGGGGAGCTGACGTTGGCACCGGTGCAGGCACGGCCATTGGCCAGCCGGCCTCAACCCACAGGGCAGCTGCACGGTAGACTCGAGGGGCACCTGGTGCCAAGGGCTCTGTGGAGAAGAATTGCAGCACCTGGAAACAGCTGGGATGGCCAGATGTGCGCCATGGCTGAGCCAAGCCTTGGGACGGGAAGGTAGCTCCTCCGGGGCCTCCTGGCCTCTCTCCTGGCAAGGCCGCCTTCCCACGCCGGCCAAGGGTTTCATAACCAGTGCAAGAAGTGAGACTTCTGCTCATGGGAAGGAGACAGATTCTGGGAACGGCCCTCAACCAGGAACCGGCCTCTGGGATAGAGATAAAGGTTATATGCTAGTCATTCCGGCTCTAGGGGGTGGTGCTCATCTCCGTCACAAAGCCGAAGAGCCAGCGCTGTCCGAAGACGTCTCCGTGGTCATGTGGCCGGCATGACTCAAGGCGCACGGAGTGCTGTTCCCTTCCCATCAAAGGGGTCCCTATTTTTCTACTTGCATTTTTTTTTTAACATGCTTTCGAACTGCTAGGTTGGCAGAAGCTGGGACAAGGAACGGGAGCTCGCTTCGTTCCGCGGCGCTAAGGATTCGAACCGAGGCAGCCCTCAACCTGCTTCCTGCCCCTGATGGTTGGTCGTTTTATGGAATCCAGATGTTCTTTGGGGCCTGCCAGCTGCAGGGATCAGCCAAGCAACTTTTCCTCTCCTGGAGTGTGTGCGTGTGTGAGGGCAACCTTCCTCGAAACGAAGGAAGCCATTTGGAAACACAAAGGCGCAGGGCTCCTACTGAGACACCCCCAATGCCACAAAGTACCGCTTGGTTCCTCTTGCAACGTGCCATCTGCCCCAGTAAAGCGAGGAAGAAGGGCCGTCGGTGCTGTGTCCCCTCTCTGAACCTGGCAGGCCTTCCTGGGAAAGCTGCGTTCAGGCTGGGACGTTTGTCCTGCCCTTAATGACCTCTTGAGACTCCTGTTTCTGCTGAACCCAGCCCTGGTCCACTTCTTGGGAAATCAGTGGACACCCTAGATAGGTCCTCAGTTCCAAAGAACATCCCTTTTTGGAAGTGATGTCCTTCCAAACATCACAGGAAGAAGCTCTTGCCAGCTTGGAGACTGGAAAAAAAACTGGCTTCAAAATCCCCTGTTTAAAAAATAAAAAACATTGTTCTGAACCTCAGGATGAGAGCAGGATGAGATCTCTGGAGTGCACACCAATGCACTCAAACAGGGAGATATTGTGCCAGTTGTCTACTTTGGCTGGAGACAATAAGATTTCATTTCAGGCACATTTGAAACTCATTAAAGTTAACAACCGTTGCCAGTCACAAAAGCTTGTTTTAATAATGGTTTTATGCAATAAGTTCAGGTTTCATCACATGCGGAAAAAAATTTATGCAGTGGATTAAAGGCTGAGGTCCTTAATGGTTTTTGCACATTGTTCGTATGTTTAGACTCCAAACTTTAGAGGATGCTGCCTTTTTCAAGGATGGCCGAAGGTGATTTGCTGATTCTTCGGTGAACTTCAGATTTTTTTTTTTCTCTTCCTTCTTCCCTTTTCTCTGGGCTAGGAAGCGTGCTTGAATCAAAATTATCTGGGCTAGGAGGAATCGAAAGGAAGAAAATCCGAGCTGCCATCACGCCTCATGATTTAAACCACCAGCAGCAGAATCAAAGGCGAAGAATTACTCATGCTGAGATGGGGAAAGGTCATAAATCCAGAGGAGGGGGATTTTTTCCAGGAACACCCGTGTTCTTACTTCATTGCCAGAGATGGCTTTCCAAACCATTAATAAGCAATTTTGCAACCTGTAATTGAGAGTGTTTTTCCTTTAAAAAAAACAAACAAAAGCCAAGCTTTTGTTAATGTATGTGGTTTGCCTCATGCTCATATATCAACTCCGTGTTTATAATAGAGTTGGAGAATTGAAAAGCCCAGAGTTGGACTGGACAAAGCAGCGCAAAGAAAGGAGAAGAGACCAACAGGAGGATAGTGCTGTCCCATCCCCCCCCAATGGGGAGGGGGTGTTCTGGCCATGGGAACTATCCACGGCTGCCAAGATGACTCAGCCCTCTTCATTCTGCCTCTTCCTTTGCCAATTTTCTTTCCTCACCAGTCAGCCTTGACTGGACTGGAGGACTTTTAATTTTCAAGGAATTTAAGGAGTTGCACTTCAACTTGAGGCAGTTCTGAAGACAGGGAACCAAGCTTCCTGTCTTCTCAAGAAAGCGAGCCAAGCTTCTTGTACTGGGAGTGCTCTTCGCTCAACTGAAGTCTCCTTGTGGGTCATCAAGAGGCAGGTGTCCCTCCCTCCTTGTAAACCTCTTTCCCACGCTTCCTTTCATCACCCCAGGGGCCGGCTTGCCTTGTGGAGGACAGCCATCTCAGTTCCGAGCCTCAATTGAAGACGCCCATCTTAGAAGGAGGAAGGGAACTCTGTCGAAATGATGGCCCAGAAAGGTTCTTGGCCGTGATCCAAGAGACAAGGATGCACATCCTCCCTTAAAACAGACCAGTGGGTACATTCTTTGGAGAGATGGCTTGACCAGGGGTGGTATTCTACCGGTTCAGCTCGGTTCGGCGGAACTGGTAGCTCCGAGGATTATCTGTGAATGAACCTGTTGTCTCTGACTATCAGCTGCTGGGCCTTCCCGCTGGCCCCGGCTCCGTTCTGACCTTTATTTCCTGGTTTTGAAGCTCAGCTGCTTTGCGCGGCACAGCAGATTGTCGCACGGCAGCTGTTGAAGACACCGGGAGAGTACAGAAGGTCAGAAGCAAACCCTCTGCAGCGTGCAAAGCGTGCATTTGGTGCACGGGCACAAGCGCAAAGCGCACCCACCAAGCCACGCACACCGAACCGGTGGGGGAAAAAAAATTTGAATGCCACCACTGGGCTTGACTGGTGAAAAGTGGGCAGATGGAGGCCAACCAAGACCAGGATTTGGAAAGGAGGCGGAGAAGGAGGAAAATCCAGCTTAGACGACCAGAAGTCGTCGGGTGGAACTGAGATCCAGCGTTTCACTCCCTGGGTTTGTTGTTGTTTGTTTTGCTTGGCAGAAGATCAACAGGTGACGGGGAGCCTCCATCCCATTCCCAGGTCTTGGGTTCAAAAGGCAGCAAAGCGGGCCCAGGCCCCGATCCTGAAGGGGCTTCTTGATCTGCTCACCGTCCTTGCTCCTGGTTGGAAACCCGACGTAGAGAAAGGAGGGACCTCCCATGGCTCAAACGGGTGGGAACACCTGACTCATCGCCCGTCTCCTTTTACCTGGACGGATCCTGAGGGTCTCCCTGGGTGGGGCCTTCATCCAGGGAGCCACCCAAGGAGGAGAAACGGCACTTTGGACCTACCCAGAGTCTACGGCTGCTCGCTTGCACCTCCCCTCCCCTGACCGGCTTCTCCGGCCTCTCCCTCTGGACTCACCTCGATGTCCGGGATGTTTTCAAACAGCTGGTGAGCAATGTCTTTGCATCCTTGCTGAAGCGCTTCAGGGGGCATCTCGTTGTCCGAATACCAGTCCCGGTCGGCCGAGTGCGCGTATGCAGCACTCGGTGTGGCGTGGTTGACACGGGTGGTGGTGACAATGCCCACAGATTTGCCTGCCACCGGAGGAAGAAAAGGTACATTAATCACTGCCACCAAGGGGGGTGGGGGTATTGGGTCTCCTGGGCACAAAAGCCCGCCTGGGCATAGTGCCAACGCTTTCCTTGGCTACTTGGCTAAATCAACTACTTCTCTGTGAAGGGTTCAGCCTTTCTCAAAGTTTATCAACTTGGCTGAACTGTTGGTTTTCTAAAAAAATTCTTAGCTAAACTTTGTCCTGTCTCTCTCCGCTGCACTCCACGCCCATGGAAAGAACAATGGGGCCCTATCCTCCGCTTACTCTCCCCTCCACTCTCCCACCCACTCACCCCCTGCCTGTGGAAGCTGGAGTGGGGGGCGGAAAAAAACCCCTGACATTTATTGTGGTTACTGATTTTGAGTCTCCATTAAATTAAACCCTGAAGTAGAACAGCTGTGCACAACCCGGGCAGTGGGCAGTTGTCTAACCTTTGAATGCCAGTTAGTTAATAAGTCCCTGATGGCCGTTTAACTAAAGATTTAATGTTTATCTCGCCTCTGAAATTTGGCTGTTTAGAGGGCACAGAATCCTATTGAAAAAGGATTTTAAAAAACGACCAAACAAAAGCAGTGACCGAAATATTCCTGGCTGCTTTACCAGAAAGGAAAGTGAGAGCTTTCCTCGTTCGCTTTTCGTGGCCTTGAGGAATTTCCATGGTCCAGGCAGCCATGATATCGGCAGCTTGCTGGTCTGTGGCTTAGCGTCCTGTGGACCCCTCCCCACGGTTAACAGACCGCGGTTGTCGTGCCTTAATGCCGCGCGTTAGGGCATCCAGGGGTGGCTTATTCAGCAAGCGCATTATTATTTTTTTTAGCAACAGGTGAGCCTTTGCTGTTTTCACTCCAGCATCGGAGGCGCTAAATGTTCTCCCGGGCGTATGATCTATTTTCTGCAAATCTTAACGCTTAGTTGGGGGGAAAAAAGGCCCCCTTCCTGATTTCATTTTATCGAACGCCTCCAAAGGTACCTGTGCATACCAGAAGAGAAGCCTCTATCACCAGCCCCGTGAAGCAATTCCTCTGAAAAAAATCTCATGGCTAGGAATACATTAATTTCCTTCCCTGCTCAGCTGGGGTGTACCATTCACCCGTGTGGATTTCATGGGCCTCTCAGCGTATATAATGCCCCTCGTGCTCATCCTTGGTCACTTCCCTTTGGACAATTACTTCCTTTCCAGCCTTTACTGGAAGCTATTAAACAACAGCCTTTCCGACTCCGGCTGCTAACCTGGGATTCTCCTGGCCACCCTAAAAGTCTCCCCGCTATTTTCACTGCTTCTTCAATCATGGTCGTCCTTTCCGATCCTGACGCCCGATTGGTTTCCTCTTGCAAAGCTTGGGTCTCTTCACTTCAGAGTTAGATGGTGGTTAACCACAGGAACAGCCTTGAGAACAGAGAGCTGCAGGCCAGGGAGCTGAGTGTGGAAGAGCTGAGACAAGCGTGCAGAAGCACCTGTTCCTCTTGTGGGCTGGGATTTCCCCACCTTTCCCCAGCGAGGCGGTGGGGTTGAACCTCAGCCCTTCCTTGTCCAGGGCCACTTCCGCCAACAGGGGACGGATCCACCGCGCAGCTCAGACGCCACCGAGGAAGGGCGCAAGGTCACGTACCACACATCCCAGTCCCATGTTCCGTGCCATCCTCCTCACCCCCTCTAGAGGAAGGTCAAGTTTTCTATCCTTCCTTTCAGTTTCTGGACCCATTCTAGAGTCGGTTTCCCAATTTACGAGAAACCTTGCAAGTTGGGCGCTCTGGAATTTCAAGGGGCAGCCAAGGCTGCTCACAGGCCAGACCAAGTCTCTTCCGCCATCTGTCTGCCGGTATCCTTCACCATCTGGTGCTCTCCAACCGATTGGATTCTGGTTTGCCTAAACCACATTTCGCTACAAGCCAGCTGACAGAGAGAAGCGGACGTGATACTGAAACTGTGGGTGCCGACTTGGCTCTCAGTCCCTCCTGGGATGTCTGGACACAGGCATCCGCTTCCAAGCCCACTTTTATCAAACAAGGTTGGACCTTACGGTGCCAAAGGCATCGGGGCTGTTCAGGTACCCCCTTTGCCCCCCAAACCATCATCCACTCGCTTCTTTGCAGCCTTTTGTCATCTCCGGCTCTCTAGCTACAAAGCATGGGTTGTGTACGTGAAACCCTTTGCACAAAGCTCCTCCGTGCCTTAGCCTTACTTGCCACTTCTTGGCGATTTCCAAACACACCCGGGCAGGCGCTCCTTTGCACGGGGGGCTGGGGGAGGGAACATCTGCCAAAGATGGTTTATGGTCACCTTTAAGGAAGAGCCTTAAACCACGAGGCCTTTTTCACACCAGCGTCCAGCACGTTCTACAGACCCGTGAGAAGCACCTTGGGTCAGGAATACAAACACGATAGGGGCCAGTTTCCACATCCCGCTTCCTGCTCAGCTGGCAGCGCCACCTCATCTCGAGGAAAGACAAGCCCAGCAATTGCAAAAGCTAATTGTTTATCAGACACCTTTTTGGCTGCCAGCCACCTGGGAGCCTTCCGAGCACCGCCCAACGTCAAACTCTGAAGCCTTCGCACGACTTTTAAGTTCACAACTTTCCCAAGACCTCCCAACACACGTACTCCTCAAGGAGGGAGACCCCAGACTACCCATCCCAGGCTGACCGCCACCCACCTCACACCCACCTCGATTGCCTCACCTGCTGCTTTCGCCCACTTGAGTATGGAGGTCACTTCGTTGCCGGCTGTCGTGTTGCACTGGGACCGTGTCACGGCTGCGCTGACTCCCACGGTGCCTTCGTTGGCCTTCACACCACATAAGAAAGCGGTGGCGGTGCCCGCACTGTCCGGCACCTGCGCATTGGTGTTGTAGGTCTGCCAGAAAGAAAGAAAGAATTGTAAAATGGTAAGCGATTCACCCTGTAGGAGCCCTGCTGCTTCCCACCGTGGATGTACCCACAGCCTGGGGTGGGATTCAGCCGGTTCAGGAGAACCGGTAGTTCGGGTGATCAGTTAGCCCCACCCACCTGTCCCTCCCCTAGGTCAGTGGTCACCAACCAGTGGGTCTGGGACCGCTGGTCTGCGAGAAAATTTTGGTGGTCCACAGAGAAATGTCACCCCCCCCAAAGCAATTAATCCAGGCTACATGGGAACATAAGGCTGCGCTGCCCACATGGGAACACAAGGCTTGTATCGCTTGCATTGCGAACAACATGAGGTAGTGAGGGGAGGGGGGAAAGGGTGGAGGGGGTAATTTGCCCCAAGCGCCCCATGCGCCTCGCCTGGCCACCCGGCTGCTTCTTTCCACTTCTCTCTTCTTCTGCTTTTGGCTGCACACAAGGAAAGCAGCCAAAGTCTTTCTTTCTCTCCCCCAAACTCTGCCAGAAATGAGTCTTTGGGACCCTGCAAGGCCTCCTGCTCCAAGAAGCTGCGCCGGCATGACATGTCTCACAAAGACTCCTTTCTGGCGGAGTTTGGGGGAGAGACAGAAAGACTCCTGCTGCTTCTGCTGCTTTCCTTGCAAGAAGCCAAAAGTCTCTCTCTCTCTCTCTCCCTGAGAACAGAGCTGGAGACAGTATCCTGCAATCCCAAATAAAGAATGATGGATTGGTAGGAAAACAGGGTGGGGAATTTTCCTGCAGACTTTTTTGGGGGGGATTTTTCCAGGGTCTCTGATCCGCCGGATTTAAAATGATGAGGTTGGTGGTCCCTGAGGTCCAAATGGTTGGCGACCCCCTCCCCTACTCTGTCCTTTACTTCCATGTTTTGCAGCCCAGCTGATTCGCCCGGCACAGCAGATTGCCGCATGAATCAGCTGTTTTACGCACCAGCGCTGCAGCAGAAGGCAAGTTTGAGAGCTGAAAATGGGCGATTTTGAAACGCTGCGCGAACGCACAAGGCACACGTTTCGTGCATGTGCACGCAGAGCTTGCGCTTACTGAACCAGTTGTTACACCAGCTGAATCCCACCACTGTCAAAAGCCTTGGGGATACAGCTCTGGGTGCCAGCTTTATGGCTACCAACTTGGTTCCTAGCCTCTCCCCTCCTGAACCGCCATCAGCAAGTTTAATTTCTCCGATTGGGTGCAACTCATTTCATTGCCCATTTAAGCTGGCTGCCTACACTTGCGAGCGAACGGCCGAGCTGCGAACATGTCTGAACTCAGGCCTAGAACCCGGTGTCCCAGAATTTGTAACAAAAGACTAATATTAATCTCCTCTCCATTCCTGTTGGTGGGACTTTTTGTGCGGACCAGAGGCATGAAGTTGGCAAGGCCGCGGTTGCACAACGTTCCTCCTTTTGAGCAAGCAAGCGTGGCTTGTCCATTGTGATAACTGCAGGTTTTAAATGTCTGCAGGGAAGGAAAGCAAAAATCGGAGGTGGGATGTTTGTCCGGGGAAGGAGGATTGTTCTACTTCTGCTCTCTTGTGGTTCCCTCCTGGTGAGCTTTGCCAATTTCCATAATCCCATCCCAAAAAAGGGATTTTGAGCCATCAAGGGAAGTTGCGTGACTCTTCCCAGAGATCAGCTAGAGGCAGCCTGGTTGTGATCACTTAGGCAAGAAAACCCAAAAGTGCACATATAGACTGGGTGAAACCAGGCTTGATAGCAGTAACTGTGCTAGAGGGACCTTGGAGTCTTAGTGGACAACCAGTTAATTATGAGCCAACAGTGTGTGGCAACAGCCAAAAAAACCATTGCAGTCCTAAGTTGCATTAACAACGGTATACAGTCAAGATCATGTGAGGTACTAATACCACTCTATAAAGCCTTAGTAACATCTAGAGTCCTGCATCCAGTTTTGGTCGCCACACTATAAAAAAGATGTCAAGACTCTGGAAAGAGTGCAGAGAAGAGCAACCAGGATGATGAGGGGACTGGAGGCTAAAACATAACCATGAACGGTTGCAGGAACTGGGCTTGGCTAGTCTAGGGAAGAGAAGGACCAGGGGAGACATGATATTTGAGGGGCTGCCCCAGAGAGGAGGAAGGGGTCAAGCTATTTTCCAAAGCACCTGAAGGCCAGACAAGGAATAATGGATGGAAACTGACCAAGGAGAGATTCAACCTGGAAATAAGGAGAAACTTTCTGACAGGGAGAACAATCAACCCGTGGAACAGAAGTTGCCTTTGGCAGTTGTGGGAGCTTCATCCCTGGAGGCTTTCCAGAAGAGACTGGACTGCCATTTGTCAGAAATGGGGTAGGGTCTCCTGCTTGGGTGGGGGGTTGGACTAGATGACCTGCAAGGTCCCTTCCAGCTCTATTAATCTCTTAAGCCTGCAGCCTTAGGTCTGGCTTCCCAGCCTCTCTCTCTCTCTCTCTCTCTCTCTCTCTCCTCTGAGGACCAGATTGTCATCTGCCCAAGCACCTGTTTTAGGAGACAAGAAGGGAGAAGGATAGAACTGGTACGACTATATGATTTGTTTTAGAATAAATTACTTAAAATATAGTTATCTCATAAAGGCATGATTGAATAAAAGTATAGTCAAATTTCTTTTTCTTTAACAATGATATGATGATATATAAGTTTGCATTGACAATAAGAGTTATTATATAAGGTAATTGTAATTGTGACTATGAAATGAATGCACAAAACTGATGAACCAACCGACTCACTGTTTGTATATAAATACGGGAGAGCTGATGTTTTTATGTTTTGTCTGTTTGTTTGTGTGTTAAAAAACAATAAAAATTTTATAAAAAAAAAAAGGGAGAAGGCTTGGAGAGGCTGTCACGGAACTAAGGCGTGATGTTTGGTCTTTTAATGCAGACCAGCCAGCCTTCAGCATGTGATGGCAGAGGAACAGGTTCCTGGGTAGATTTGTGGGCGTGGGCCTTGTGTCCTTTTGCTGTGTGACACAGCGGCACCCTCCCCTCTTTGTCTACCAAGATGGCTTTTGTGTGTTTTGCGGGAAGCCGCCTTTGCTTCCTTCGGGCTGCAGAGGTTTGGCATCTTGTGCCCGGGTGCTTCCTGGTGATTTGCCTTCCTGTCCCCAAAACCACCCCTTGGCAGTCAGGTGTCTCTCTGGGTGTGCGTGGTTGTTTTCCACTTAGGGAAGTTAATCGCCTGCACCGTGACATGAGCTAACCTCGGGTTTCCCGCTGTCCTGCCAGCCTCTCCCTCTGGGCCGGGGTCCGTATGCGTCACCTGGAGCCTTGCCAGGTTTCCCCGGAACGAGTGAGGCGCGAGGTTTGCAATTCTTCCTCTTTTGGCTTCCTTAACTTCTCCACCCAGCCCTGAAGAAAGATTTCCTTACCTTAGACAGGGCCACAAACGGAAAGCGGTCCATTTCCAATAGGGTTTCTTCCCCAGTTCGTTGCTGCAGCTGTCCCTTCAGGATGCGAGCGGCCGTCACCGTGGAGATGCCCATCCCTGGCACACAGGAGAGCCTGGGTGAGTAGCTGACCCCAACAGTTCAAAGAGATCCCCCCACTCCGCTGTCCCTGGAGCTGCCTCAGTTTCCCCCATCCAGCCACGGCCAACAGGGCAGCCCGGGAGCCTCAGGGTCAGCCGAGAAACGCAGCCGTGACGTTCCTCGAGAACTTTTTAACTACCCAAATGTCCTCCATGCCAGTCTGCTTGGTTGGGGGTGGCATTCGCCCGACGGGCAATTCCGCGAGCTGCGTGGAAGGCTCTTTCTCAGCCCAGCCCACCTCATAGGGTGGTGGGGGAAAGAGGAGGAAGAACTACGCCCGTCGCCTCAAGTTATTTATAAAAAGCCAAAGGTAAAAGGTTCCCCTCGCACATCTGTGCCAGTCGTTTCCTGCTCTAGGGAGGGGCGGTGCTCATCTCCGTCAGAAAGCCGAAGAGCCAGTGCCGTCTGAAGACGTCTCCATGGTCACGTGGCCGGCAGGACTACATGCCCGAAGGGCTCCCTATTTTTCCCTTCCCACCAAAGGGATCCCTATTTTTCTGCTGGCATTTTTTACGTGCTTTCGAACTGCTCGGTTGGCAGAAGCTGAGGCCAGGAACGGGTGCTCACTCCCTTACGCGGCGCTGGGGATTCAAACTGCCAACTTTTCTGATCGACAAGCTCCGTGTCTTAGCCACTGAGCCACCCCGTCCCAAGTTATAAAAAATAAGCTGGTCAAAGAGGAGGAGAATTAGCGTGTCTTCTTCATTACCTTCCGTGCGCAGCTCCCCAGTGAGTTGAACGAAGGGACGGCCGAGGGCGTTAGGGTTAGGGATCGCCCTTCTCGGCCTGTGACCAAGGAGAATGGGGGAGACCCAGACCCCGCCCTCCTGCAGCACCCACCGTCTCCAAGGAAGAGGATGACGTTCTTGGCCACGTTGGTGTTCAGCTTTTGAAGGGTCAGCGCTCTCTTCAGTGTCTCCTGGGCCTGGAGCCTCCAGAACTTAGGGTCCTTCTCTTTCTCTGCATTGGGGAGGAGGAAGTGGGCAATAGCACCGCAATACTTGTGTCTCTGGTAAGATATATATACACACACGCTCACACACACACACACACACCACATACACAGGGCTTCTGCTTAGCACTCTCTGTGGTGACCCGCCAGCAGCCAGCGGACTCGGACAGTGAGGAGGTTGGGGAGTCCTGGAGTCTGACGACGGCTCTGCATCAGAGGCAGAGATGGGGCCAGGGCCGTCCAACAGCTGCCTTCGGAGTCGGACATCAGTGGGGCAGAAGAACAGCTGGAGCCTGTTCCTAGTGTGAGCATGCACAGAGCTGCCAGGGGAAGGGAAGTTAAGGAACAAGGGTCGACTCGGGAGTAAAGGCTCAGGTGGACAGTGAATGGCCCCTCCCAAAGGGTATAAAGAAGAGCAAACGGGGAATGGTGCTTTCAGGAAACAATTCGTTGGTTTAATTAGCATGAAGATTTGCTTAATTCGTGTGAAGATTTGTTCGTGACTCTCAGGGACTCCTTGCCAAGTATTTTCTGCTACAGGGTTGCGCTTGGGAGCTATCGGCCTGGCAACTCTCCAAGCCTGATTAAGGTCTGTGGTTGCACTTCAACCTTGAAAGATGGTTTGCCGGGACTTTGCTGGATGTGAATGAGAGGAATTCACGGTAGACTAAATAAAAGGGGTTTTGTCGGGACGAGGAGCCTGCTTCATGATTTGGGGAAGCCCAGGTCAGGACTCCCTCCTTCCCCACACCTGGCCGAGCATCCCGGCCAGCCTCCTGCCTTACCTGGGACCACGAAGGAGAGGTAGGCCTGTGCCAAGAAGGGGAGCAACAGCAGCAGGGGCTTCATCGTCAGGACTCGGGGAACCAGTTTCCCCAGCACAGCAAAAGTCCCTGGATCCTGCAAGAAGCACAGGGACACCCCCATCAGCCACAGAGCCAGCCGCAAGCGATCAGCGCCATCCCTTCAACATGACCTAGGAGCGTACGGCGGCAGCCCCAAAAGGGTAACACAATCCTTGGTTGTATAAACACGGAGGCACAGAATAAAAATCACATCGAAGTGTTAGTGCCCCATTAGAAATCCTTAGTAAGGCCACACCTGGAACGCCGCACCCAGTTTTGGTTACAAGATGTCGAGACTTTTAGGAAAAAGCGCAGAGAAGAGCAACTAAGAGAACGAAAGTCCTGGAGAACGAAACATGAACGGTTGCAGGATTTGGGTATCGCCAACCTAGAGAAAAGAAGGACTAAGGGGGACATCGGAGCAGTATTCCGGTATTTGAGGGGCTACCCCATCTCTGGTAATACTGATTTGCAAACTAGGGCATTCAAGACCTTTGCTGGACCAATACTTGAATACAGCTCTGCTGTCTGGAATCCACACTGTATATCAGACATAAATTGAGCGAGTCCAGAAGTATTTTACCAGAAGAGTACTACATTCTCCTGTTGACAGCAGAATACCTGACAGATTCTTGGCTGAGACAACCTTGAACTACGCCAGCTAAGATTGGACTTAAGCATAGTACATAAAGTCATATGTTACGTTACGACGTCTTACCACTTAACGAATATTTCAGCTTTAACTGCAACAACACAAGAGCACACAACAGATATAAACTCAAAGTAAACCACTTCAAACTTGATTGCAGGAAGTGGTCAATGCCTGGAATTCACTACCTGGTTCTGTTGTCACCTGCTCAAGCTCCCAGTCCTGTACCCTCAAGCTGACCTCTGTTGACCTCACCCCATTCCTAAGAGGTCTGTGAGGGGCGGGCATAAGCGCACCATCTTTTAAGAAAGACTGGACAGCCAGTTGTCTGAAACGGGATGGGGGTCTCCTGATGGAGCAGGGGGTTGGACTAGAAGACCTCCAAGGTCCCTTCCAACTCTTAATTCCGATCGATGGCAATAGCCGCGGGGGCCGCAAGGGAAGCGTGGGCAGGCTTGTGGGACCTCGAGACTTTCAAGGAGAGATTGGACTGCCCCCTGTCAGAAATGGTGCAGGGTCTCGCTCTTGGGCGGGGAGGGTTGGACTAGATGACCTACAAGGTCCCTTCCGACTCTGTTCACCCGTTAAACCGTCACCTGATCTCCCTGCAGGAGAAAAAAATCACGCCTGTCTCCCTGCCTGCCTCTGCTGCTCCCCCCCCCCCATCTGTAGCAGCAGAATTCCTTGGCGGGAGAAGATTGCAGGCCTGGGTGGGTGGGTGGCAGCCCCGCTCCTGCCCCCGGGCTGTCTTGCGGTGTCACTCGGCTTCCTGTGTGTTGCCTCACGGGGAGCGTTTCCTTGAAGGGTGGAGCGGGAGGGGGGGTTGTTAGATGCTGCAACAGCCGCCTCCTGGGCAGCAATCTCGCTCCAGCCTCCGGGAAGAGGGCAGCCATTCATCCTCGTGCAAGCGTGCAAGCTTGGAGCTGGAGAAAGGGTGGCGGAACGGGGTGCATGTGTGTGTGTGTGTGTGTGTGTGTGTGTTTGTGCGCTTTAGAGCCTTTGGACCACCTCTCCTCTTTACCGGTAGACTTTTGAACTTATTTTTGGAGCCCATCGAAGAAGGGCGGATCTGGACAAGCTGAGAAGCCCATGGAGCTGTCCCTGTTTGCACGCCAGAGAGTTCGAAGTCGTAATCTGGAATGGAAATCTCTAAAAAAAATATTTTTTTTTAAAAAAAAACCAGTTCGTTCAGCCGCCTCCGTGTCCTCATCGTCAAGACGGCTGGACGGTTTGTCCAGCTCAAAAGAGACTCGAATTCCTTCTTGGTCCAAGATTCAAGAGTGATAAGGGGACTTGGCCTTTTGGCGAAGCAACAACTTCTCCAAGTTGGCGTCTTTGGGACGCGTTGGGCTCTTAAGACCTGGCGGAGCCAACGCAAGGCCGAGCCAGTGCAGGCGAGAGGGCAAAAACAGGTGCCCCCAACTGGACGGAGAGCCGAGGGTGAGGCCTGGACAGCCTCGGTTGGAAGAACCGGCGCTCTAGGCAATTTCGGCCAGCTGGACCTCTGCAGATGCAGCCTCCCTTGAGGAAAACGTTCCAACGTAGTTCCACTCACCCAGCGCTTCCTCTCTCACAACCGCGTCCGATTTCTCCTCCTGCAAATCTCCTTTCGGTGCATCTGGCTGTCTCCAGAGGGGGGGGTCTTTCCCCACCGGGCTGCCCAAGGGAGAAGCAGCCTCTATCCCAGCCCCTTCCCTGCAAAAATCTTCTCCAGCGGGACTCCCGGGCTCCCCCACGAAGACACCTGCGTGTGGGGCAAAGCGGCTTTCCTCCCCTTCCACCTCACCCCCTGCCCCGCCCCGTAAGCCTCTCTTTGCTGCCACTAATTCTCTGGGATTATTCCCCTGAGCGCCGCTGAATCCATCAAATGCGCTTAAGAGAAGCCGGGAGCCTTTGGCAGGCAGGCAGGCCTGAAGCCAACTCCTTCCACCCCCCACCCACCCTCCCCCGCCCCAGCAAAGAAAGAGCCGGAAGGAGGCCCCTTGGCCACTGGCGGGAGCAGCTGCTGCCTCTGCCTGTACGCAGCTTCAGAAAGAGGGCCGGGGGGGTGGGGGTCTTCTGCAAGGCTGAGGTGGAGATTTTGGAAAGAAAGCCTGCTCGCCATTCTGCCTGGCCGGGCTCCTTGGCCCTGGTTGCCCAAAGAGGCAGCCCGCAGCAGAGCCCCTCTCTCCCAGCCGGCGGCCTTCAAGACCTCCAGCTTGGGGTATTTTCCTGCAACAGGGAACAGGACAATCCTCCCCACCCCGTTCAACACAGAGGGAGCTGTGGTGGACACCTTGAAACCGACCCCCCGCCCCTTCGCCGGACAGAGGCCGCCGGCGGAGGAAACCTCACGGCCCACGTGCCACCCTGTTGGAGAAGGAACGTCCGCCGTGCGTTTGGCACCTCTGCCTCCCTGTCCCGTTGCCCTCCCTGGCAAGGCGGCCTGTACGAGACCCACTCGGGGCAGGGCCGGTCCATTGGCGAAGGGAGCCCTTCTGAGAAAGTCCCCCAGCCATTGCTGTAGGCACGGAGCGACCCAGGCGGCCAGGGAGGGGGTATTCTCTGGGTCAGGGGGAACCAGGAGTCGAAAGAGCAAGGGAAATAAGCGGCCGGAGGAAGGCGGATTTAATGGGCCCCTTTGGCTGAGCTCTCTTTGCCCCGTGGTGTGTCTCTCCTGTAATCCCTTTAGGGAGGGTCCTTTTTCTAGCTGGTGGGGAGGGGGAGGCAGAGGGGCTCTTACTGCTCTGGGGGTGCGGCTGTAGCTCAGCTCCAGAGAGAGCCGGAGGTTTCCTTTTCGGCTTCCCGGCAACGCTCCCAGCCCACAAACGAGGCACGACAGGCTGGCCTGGGATTGTGCATCGGGGAAGCCCGCACTCTTGGCACGCTGGGATGAATCCGCCAACAGGTGTGGTGTCAGGGACTTGCCGCTCTTGTGAGTGGCATTTGGCAAGGCTGGGTAACCCGTCTTTGGGCAAACGGGCGAATCTCTCTCGGCTTCTTCCTGGGGGGGGGGGGGGGGGGGATCCACGGTGCCCCTTCTCGGCCCCCTCCCCTGCTCTCTCTTCCACCTTTCCTCAACCAGGTAAGACGTTGCTTTTAGGGTTTGCACACCTGCCCCACGCCTCCCTGCCGGCAGTGGCTGGCAGACTCCCCTTCCATGGGACACTCAATTCAGTCCCCCCCCTCTCACCGCAGGGTGGGGTGGGGAGGGGAGGGGGGTTGGCCTGGATCAGCCAGGCAGTTTGTGGAGGACAAAATCCTCGCTGCCCGGCCAAGGGAGCCGCTGGCTGTGGCAAACTTGCCTGGTGTTGCCTGGCAGCCTTGCTACCTCTTGCCTGGCACTGAGTCTGGATGCCAGCCATGGACAGCTCTGTCCCCAAAGCAACACCCCCCCCAAAATAGCTGGGGCTTCTCTGGGGAGAGCAGAGTCCTCAGCTTGGGGGAGGGAAGGAAAGGGGGTGTCCCAAGAGCCTCCCTTCCCTGACCCCAACTCAGCCTTGCCAAGGGATTCGGGGGAGCCCCGACCCCCAAATCTGACTAGCTATGCAGCTTGGGGGGGGGGGGGAGAAACAGCCCCGTTGCTTCCCACTCTCCTTTCTCCCTGTCCTGTTGGACCGTGGTCTTCCTCGCGAGGCCGGTGTGGGCGCGGGTGGCAACTTTTGGCGCCGCTGAGCCTCGTGGGAGTGGGGGGGAGGGAGGTTAAGTAGGGAAAAAGGGGTCCCCCTCCCCACGACGCACGCGAATCCCTTCCCCGGGGGTCGGGTGGGGGATGCGCTTCCTCGCGAGCCCGCCTGGTGCTGAGCCGCTTCGCCCTGGAAGCGGCCCATCGTTCGGGTCTTGCGACGGCGGGAGGGAGCGAAGATCGTCGGGACGACGGGGAAGGGGAGGGGAGGGGAGGGCGAGCGGGGGGGGGAGTCCCTCGGCCTCACCTGCGTCTTCCTCCTGCGCTCCGGCCCCGTCTGACTCCCGGGCACGCTGCAGGGCCCGGCGGGGCTTTTTAAAGCGAGAGGC
>NW_020769387.1:26694-75541 GCF_900518735.1 Pseudonaja textilis
CCCCCCCCCCCCCCCCCAACCCCGGCCGCGGAAGGGCGACGCTCCTGCCCTAAAGCAGCCCTTGGCCGGCGGGGCTCGCTGGGCGGCCGATGGGGCGAGGGGGCCGCTGCGTGAGTCTCCTTCGGGGATCGCGGCCCCTGCCCTCCCCGGCGGGCTCCTGCCGGGCACCCGGGCCGGTGCGCGCCTCCGACGGGATCGCCCCCTTCCCAAGACTTCGCTTTGGCTTGCGCCGAAGTTTTACCTGTCGAGGAAGAGGTTGGTTTTTTGTTTTTTTTTCCCCCCGCGCCGCGGAACTAACGCGAGGCGCTCCTTCCCGAAAGGGGTGGCGGGGGTGGGATGGGTGTGGGGGGGTAGGGGGTTCCCCGATGGATTAGGATCCCGTGTGGGGCAAGAGGCTGGGCGTGACCCCTTCTTCGCCCGTGGCTGCTTCTTCTCCGCCCGGGGATCCTTTTTCCCGCATCCTAACCGATCCAGCGAGAGAGGAAGGACCTGGACCCGGCCCCTTCCCCAGTCGACCGCTTGAGGATGCCGCGCGCGGCCCCGGGGGCGGGGGGGGGGAGAGAATAACGGGCGGCGGTCGCGGTGCCTTCGCTTCCGCGGCGCAAAAGTGGCCGGGTGTCACGCTGCGCTCCTGCCGCCAGGGGGCAGCCTTGGCCAAGAAACGGGCCGGCCTTAGCAGAGGGACGGAGATGCTGCGCTCTCCGGCAAGCGGAACGGAGCGGCAGGCGGGCGCCGAGGGATGGTGGCCTTGGCCTGCCCGTCGGCCCCGGAGCCGGCCGAGATTCCGGGCCAATCGTTGGAAGTGGGGAGGGGGAGGGCGCCGCTAATCCCTGGTGGGCTTTTCTTGAAGCTCGGCGTTTCGTGGCTTCTTCTGTGGAGCCCAACGGGGGCACCTGGCTGGCACCTGGTGCCAAGGGGACCTGCGAGGACTTGGGGCTTCACCAGGATGGGGAAGTGCGGCAGGCAAAAGCGCCACCTTGGGCGTCCGCGGAAGCCTTCCTGGCGCCTTTTGCAAAGAACAACAACCACCACCCAAGAGTTGGGAAGGTGCCAGGCATTTCTGTGCCCAAGGCTGCAGGGCACACAGCCTCCCGGGCCGCTGCCACACAACCGCCAGACTTTGACCCTGGAGGCAAAAAACGCGTGCTCCGGGCATGCGCAGGCTGGTCTTCCCACCCTCCCCTCCACACACCCCCCCCCCCCCGCGCGCGGGCTCCAGCGCTGCAAAGAAACGGGCAGAAGTTGCCAATCCGCAAAGGAGAAAATGCCAGCCCCGCGGCTGCACAGCTGTAAAAACAAGAGCGAGCGAAACATTAGCCCGGTGAGAAAACAACAGCTGTGTCCTTTCAACACACACACACACACACACACTGAGCACACACTGAAGCAAGAAGGGCTCTGCCCTCCGCCGCGGCAACTGGCAGCCCTGGCACCCTCCTCCTCGCCGGGCTCACCTCTTCCTTCTCTGGGTTTTGAACACCTGGATCCTGAAATGGGGGCAAGGGTGAAAAAAATGTGGCGCTTTGGAGGAGTTTGATCAGTGTGCCATTGGGTCGGAAGCGGCTGGAGTCGTGCCAGTGTCCAGAAGTGGGGTGGGTCCCAAAGAACAGACCCACGGGAGGAGGGCACTGTGGTTTGTAGGGGGTGGGGGGGTGGGAGGCAGAGGCTCCGCTGGCATTTGAGAACCAGACTGCATCGCCCATCATCCTTGACTGCAGCTGAAATGGAGGGAGACCCTGATGCAGGAAGCCATCCATCCCTTCTGGGCAGCCGAAGAGCTCAGCCCGAGCCCCCCACCCTCCCAGCACGTTCCTGCCTGCCCAGAAAAGACCCCCAATGGGTGGGGGCTTTTTTGTGTGTGTATTTGTTTTTTCTGCAAGAGATCTTGGGATGGACGAGGGGACAATTTAGCTGCATGCCACGGGGCAGGAGGGTCCCCTCGCCCGGCAGAGGTTTGAGCCTGTCCCCAGAGTCGGACCGAGGGGCAGGGGAAGGGGGCAAATCTTCCCAAGGCGGCCAGGCAGCAAAGGGGTTTCGTGCCAGTTCCTCCTCCCGGGGGGCGGGTAAGGGGGGAGGCGTCGCAGGATGGGAGGCAGTCTTACACAACTTCCTTCCCGGGAAGGTAACAATGCCAAACTGCTCCAGGAAGGAAATTTCAGAAGGGCCGAGACGCTCAGTCTGGAAGACGCGAAATGGCTTCGGGGGGATTTGGGGGGCGGCTTTGGGGGCGAGCTGCCCTCTCCGTTTTGATCTTGGGATCCGGACCCTGCAGTGGGGCAATGAGGGGAGGGGGAAGACACGCAAAGGAGACCCCCGCCCCCAGGTGGGTTCGGCCTCTCTGCCTGGCAGGGTTTAGGTGGTTTTGGTGGGGTTCAGACGGTCGTTCAACCCCACCCGTGTATTCTGAGGCTATGTTTGCCACAGGAGCTCCAGCAGGGCTCGCCACCCTGGGCCACGTTAAGCCTGTCGGACTTCGATTCCCACAATTCCCCAGATTTTAGGATATTGCTCTTTGCAGATAAAAAGCCGGCTGGGGGAATTGTGGGAGTTGAAGTCCGCCAAGCTTAACGTGGCCAAGGGTGGAGAGCCCTGGAATAGTGTTAAGTTATGCGATCTGGGCGTTTTTGTGGCTCGCTCTGAATATAAACTTTTGCAAAACAGGATGAAAAAAAAAAATCGAGCGCTCCTCCGTTTGACTGAACCGTTTTATTGAGCCCAAGCATCACCGTTCGGTATATGCGCACGATCCCACGGCTGGATCGGGGCTGAGACGCGTCGCATTCCGGGCTGGGCAAACAAACGCGACCGGCCGCTCCTTCCCCCATTAGCTGTTGGGAGTTGTCCCGGGGGGGGGCTTGGCCAGAGGGGGGGGGTCAGGTAAATAATGGGCGCGGCGCGGCTACGTCCAGCGCACCTGGGCAGCAGCAGCAATCGCCTACTGTTAACTCCTCCCCCCCGCCGGAGAAGTCCCGCCCCGCCCCCTCGGATTGGCCGACCAGAACCAGGTGTATCCAGCTGCCCGGCTGCCATTGGGCGGCGCCTGTGCCGCTCACGTATTTGCTCCGCGGCGTCTTCGCAAAGGAGGCGTGCGGCGGTCGCCCCGCAGGCTTGACCCGGGGCGCCGAGGCGGACGCGGAGGAAGGAAGGAGCCGTTGGGCGGAGACGACGGCCATGGTGAGCCGGGGAAGGCGAGGGAGGTCGGGGGACCCGGGGCATGGGACCTTCCCCCCCCACTCTCCACTACGCTGTGGGACTTCCCCCCGCCCCAAGCGGCTAGTCCTCAGCGAGAGCGTGGCCCAAGAAGGCGAGCTCGCGGCGGGAAGGCTCAGCCGCGGAGCAGGACCCGACCCGGGGCTTCCTCCACTCCCTCAGGGCACGGCTGCGGGGCCCCCCACGCGCTGCTCGGAGGACGGCCGGCTCCCGCCTTCCTTCGCCCCACACAGGGCGTCCTCCCGAGGCCGCCGAGTGCGTGGAGCCAGGGCGGAGCCGCCCATGCTCGGCGTCCCTCCGGCCAGCGGGCTCTCTCGGGTGCTGGCCGGGCTTCTGGCCTCTCTCGGCGTGGGCGGCCGCCGACCTGAGGAGACTTCCCGGCTCACGGCCCCCCCGAGGCTTCCCTGCCTGGCCGGCCCAGCTAGCGCGCTTCCAACTCGGGCTGGAAACGGCGCCGGCCGCTCGATTCAGTCCCGGGCGGGGCGAGGCTGCCTTCCTCAGCGGGACGGGGACGGGACGCGGCGAGCGAGTCTTCGCCGGGAAGCCTCTTCTTGGGCTCCCCCCCGGCCGAGTTCTGCCCCGTGCGAAGCCGCCGGTGGCTCCGAGGAGCCGCTCCCCGCCCCGAGCTGGCCGAGGAGGTCTTCGGGGCGCTGCTTCTCTTCTCTCCCGGGCGCGAGACCTCAGCCTTCCTCCGCGGTCTTCTCCGAGGCTGGATGCCGTCGGGACTTCCCTCCTCTTGGTTCTTCGCTTCAGCTCTGGCCGGGCTCCCTCAGCCGCCTCCCTTTTTATAGGCGAATTTTCCCTCCAAAAAACTCCCGCTGGCCCCTGATTGGAGGCCCCCCATCGCCCCCCCTCATTGGCCCTTCATCCTCGCGCAAGGGCCAATAGGCCGAAGGTTGAATCGGGGTGAAAGAGGGTTGAGCGCCCCCCACCAGCCGCCTCCTGTCTGTCTTTCAGGGTCATCTGAGGGGACAGAGACGAAGGTGCCCCCCCAAATCCCTCTGGAGGGTCCCCAACAGCCCCAGCTGGCTTTGTGGGGGGCAGAGAGAGGGTGGGGGAGGCCGAGGGCAAAGTTTGAGGCTCCTGCTAGTTGGGGTAGCCCCTCCAGAGCTGCCTCTGCCCCACTGGCCGCACCTGACCCACCCACCCCGCTAGGACAGTGGTTGCCAACTGGTGGGCCGGGTGGTCCGCGAGAAAATTTGGGTGGTCCGCAGAGAAATGTCCCGTCCCCCCCAAAGCAATGAATCCAGGCTGCGGAGGAACACAAGGTTTGCGTCGCTTGCATTGCGAGCAACACGGGGTAGTAACGGGCGGGGGGGGGGAAGGGGTGGAGGGGGGGAACTTGCCCCACTCGCCCCACGCACCTCGCCTGGCCCCCAAGCTGCTTCTTTCCGCTTCTTTCTTCTTCTGCTTTTGGCTGCACGCAAGGAAAGCAGCCAAAGTCTTTCTTTCTCTCCCCCAAACTCCGCCAGAAATGAGTCTTTGGGACCCTGCAAGGCCTCCTGCTCCAAGCGGCTGCACCGCCGGCAAAGACTCCTTTCTGGCGGAGTTCGGGGGGAGAGAGAAAGAAAGACTTCTGCTGCTCCGGGATGACCAAAGGGCCAGTCTTGTGACTCCGGCAGCTCTGGAATATGTGGGGGCCAACTTTCCCACCAAAGGTCAGTCAGCAAGCCGCTGTCAGTCAAAATTCACATTATAGTGGCCCATGAGATTTAAAATGCGGAGTTTGGCGGTCCCTGAGGTCCAAAAGGCTGGAGAGCCCTGGGCTAGGAACAGGGCTGTTCCTCTTTGCAGGAGACCGGGGGTGTTCTCTCCCCCTGGTCTCCCTTCCTCCGGGGGTGGGGGTGGGGGGGTGGGCTTTTGAATAGATGAGTGATGTGGAAAAAGCTAGAACCCCTCCTCTTCACTGCTGACGCAGCCAGCCGGTTGACGTCTCCTCCTCCCCTGGTGCCAGGAAAGGTTTGTGGGGGGGGGGCGGGATGGGGGGGCCGGGAAGGCAGTAAACAGCAGCCGTTCAGCAGCTGCTTCTCAGTCTCCCTTCTGCGAGGAGGAGGAGGAGGAGGAGGAAGCCCAGGGTAGCTTGGCGCCTTCCGACTGCTTTGCAACGCCCGGTCAGAACTGTGGAGAACTTGGCGGGTAAGGTGGCCTAGTTTCCTCGCGGGAAGAAAGATTTAGAAACAGGGCGGGTAAAGCGGTGTTTATGCCTCTTTATGGGCCTTGAGCGAGGGTGGATCTGGCCTTTCTTTGGCTGCTTCGGGGCAGGAAGGGACTTCATCCTCTCCTCTGTAGCCGTCGTGACAGTCCGGCCATCTTCTCCCACGGCTGCCGTCAGCCCTTCTGTCTGCCTGCCCGCCGAAGGACAGCGTCTGCCGAGCGTTTCTTCTCGCCCGCGTTGCGTTCAGGGCTTGTGGGGGGTGGGGGTACGCAATGGGTGTGCTCTGCCCCCGCTTTTTTTCAACTGGACCGCTGGCCGGCCCCGGGGCAAGCGTCCTGCTGGGGCCGAGTGGCTTGTGCTGGCTTTTTTCCCAGGGCTTTGCCAGGCTGCCAAGAGCGTTTCCTCTCCGCACGGAACAGACGCTTTGCCGCCTGCTCAATGCCCGGAAGGGGAGCCGGTCCAGATGGAAGAGAGCCCGGCTGGTGGCTGCAGTGGGAAACGGGGCGGCCTGTTCTCTTCCAGGCCCAGTGAGAAATTCGAACAGGAAGTGATTTTTCAGGACCAGAAACGCCTCTTGAGTTTGGCTGCCCAGTTTTCCCTCGTGTGTCGCTGCACTCCATATTTCGGGCTGCTAAAGAGGCTGCATGCGCTTCCTGGGCACGACACAGCAAATGGCCCTTAAGCAGGACCCTTACAAGGCTGTCCTCCTGACCTAGGGGGATCCGAGTCCATTGAGGGGCCTCTAGCTTTGGTCAGGTAGGAAGCGGAGTGATCTTCTGGTCCAGTTGCTATTTCCCCAGGCGGAGGAGGGTGAGCCGGGAGGATAAAGAGAGGTGACCTGCTGAACAGATCCCCTGCTGGTGTCCCAAAAAGTGCTTTTTCAAAGAGGCAACTGGTTTCTCTTTGAAGACGTTTCACTTCTCATCCAGGAAGCTTCTTCAGCTCTGACTGGAGGGTGGGGAAGGGAAGGATTTACACTCCTTGCAGACAGGTCATCCATCGTTTGCCTCCTTTCAGACGGTCCTTGAGGCCCCTTGGAGGTTTTATCTGCGTTCTCAGGGGTCACCCGAGCGGTGCAAATAGTTCCTGTAGCCTGCAGGTTTGTTCTGGAAATTGGTTCCTATCTCCCCCTATCCCAAAGTGCCTTAGCAAAAGGTCTATGGAGATTCTCGGCCACGCAGGTCGTGGTTGTTCCAAAGGTGTTTTTTTTTTACTTCCTGGTTTTATTTTTCTTTTGAAAACATTTCGCTTCTCGTCCAAGAAGCTTCTTCGGCTCTGACCTGATAGAGCAGAATGAAAAACCTCCCTGTTGGCATCTCCTCTGGGCTGGAAATCCCTCTGGCTCAATCTCTGGGGTCTGAATGAGGCGGGGCGGGGTGGGGGATGCGATAGAGAGGGAAATGTGGCGATTTGCAGACCATGCTGGAGTCATGGGAAAAATCAGGCGGCCGAGGCTTCTGGATAGTGGAGTCCTAACCCTTTGGAGAGGGTTGGACTAGATGACCTACAAGGTCCCTTCCGACTCTGATCACCTGCAAGGGCTTGGCTTTTAGGCTCCCCAAGAACGGAGCCTCCCCCACACCCCGTTGCCAAGCTCGGCCCCAGAAGGCTTTGAAAGAGAGAAGCGAATGGTTTGTTCTCATCGGATAAACGTTGGGCTGTGTTTTTATAAGCATCAAACCGGCTTTTATTCCATATCAGCAGGGAATCTTGATTATACCGGAAAATGGAAGTGGAAAGGGCATGTACTGAAGAAGCAACGCTAGTCCTAGGATGTGTGTGTGTGTGTGTGTGTGTGTGTGTGTGTGTGTGGTCGGCCCAGGGTTTTTTTGGGGGGGAGGGTGCTCCGTGGGAGGAAGGGTGGTGGTGGCAGAACTCCGGGGGAGGAAGCTGCAGGTTTGCTGTGCCAAAGAGCCTCAGAATTGGGCAAGGCTGTTTTTGCCAGCGGTTGGTTTTGTGCTTCTTTTGAACTGCACTGGAAGAAGGGTGGAGGGTGGGCACAGGTGGGCCGAGTTGAAGTGCTTCGCTTCTTGCAATGCCGTGATTTGGGGGTCGCGGTTGCCCATTTGCACGAGACGGAAGGCCTACCGAGGGCTGCTTCCTCTAGTCTGCCCTGGGCCCCAGGGCTTCTTCGTGGTCGGGGGAGAACCTGTTATTGTGGGGGTGGGGAGAAGGGCAGCCACCCCATATTCCTTGCTCACAGCCAGGGGTGAGAAGCTGCCCTCCCCTTGGTGCAGAGGCGGGAAGGTTGTTGTGTTTAATTTGGAAGAAGCCTCTGAGCCAGTTTGAGGGGCTGCCCCAGAGAGGAGAAAGCGGTGTGTGTGTCAAGCTATTTTCCAAAGCCCCCCGAAAGCCAGACAAAGAATAACAAGGGATAGAAACTGACCGAGGAGAGAGATTTAACCTGGAAAGAAAGAGAAAACTTTCTGATGGGGAAAGCAACCAACCCCTGGAACAAGAAGTTGCCTTCGGAAGTTGTGGGAGCTTCATCCCTGGAGGCTTTCAAGAAAGAAATTAAGACTGCCATCTATCAGAAATAGTGTAAGGGCTTCCTGCTTGGGCAGGGGGGGTTGGACTAGATGACCTACAAGGTCCCTCCCAACTCTGTTTAATCTGTTAAGGTGGTGAGAAAACCTGGCCCGGATAGTCAGCCGAGCTGAGTAGGTTTTGGCTCACAGACCAGCCTCTTCTCCCTTCCCCCTCCTTCTTTGTGACCAAAGGGCCTCTCTCTTGTTTGCTCCTCCGGCCAAGCTCGGCCCGGCCCTTCGTGTGGGACGGACGCTCCACCAGGCTGTCCTATGACTCTCTCTCCCTTTATAGGCTCCCGTGGTCGGATGGGGAGGGCGGTGCGGGTTACATAAATTCCGGCATGTGCGCCTGGTCTTCGGCCGAAGGAAGACGCTTTTGGAGTGGGGGAAACATCCCAGGTTCGGCAGCCGTTGTGGTGAGCCTCCCTGGGACGGGCTGGGGTTACTCTGCGCCTCCAGAAGGGGCTTGGCTGTAAGGAAGGAGAATGGGGGGGGGGCGGGGGAGGGGGGGGGCAAGGATTTTTCCCGGTGGTTCATTTGCAATTTATTCCAGGGGGATTTATTGGTGTCTGTGTGGTATATTTGGCGCAGGGCCTCCTGCTTGGGCGGGGGGTTGGACTAGATGACCTACCAGGTCCCTTCCAACTCTTATTCTGTACTAGCTCGATACCCGTGCTTGGTTACGAAACTCTGTGGTCGGGCTTAGTTTTGGGGGAGGAAAATAAGGTGGGGAAAAAAATTCTGCCTCTGCCTACCAGCATCCATCGGTATTCACCCGGCTAGTGTCTTTGTCAGTGTGCGAGAGAGATGAGGGCTGTTTGGAAACTGAAACAGCATTTGATGTGTGAGCAAGAAGGAGACAGCAAGGAGCCTGGGCGTGGCTTAGCTCAACTGTTCTGTACTCAAGCTGCTTGGTGCTGTGAAATTAAAGCTGAAAGTGAAACTCCTCTGCTTGTGTTTTGTATTTGGAACAGATTCCTTTTCAGGTGGGGAGGGGGAGTAGAATTCCTGAGCATCAGAGTGTGATAGTAGTAGTAGTAGTAGTAGTAATAATAATAATAATTAATAATAATAATAATAATAGTATGGGAAATACTAATGCAGCGATGGTCATTTCGAAATATTTTTTCTTAGCGAGCAAGTAGAAGCCCAAGAGGAACAAATGGGCCCAATTTCAAGTTTGTAGGCTTGACGGTTCTGGAGATTTTGTGATGATGCGTGAGGGGTACTTCGCTTTTATATGTATAAGATAGATTCTCTCGGTTGTAAAGAAAGAGGATTGGGGAGGGGTACAGATTTCCCCTGGTGGTCTATTTGCAATTTCTTCCAAAGGAATTTATTTGCATCTCTCTCTCTCTCTGTGTGTCTCTCTCTCTCTTTGTGTGGTGTAATTGGAACAGGGCCTCCTGCTTGGGCAGGGGGTTGGACTAGATGACCTACAAGGTCCCTTCCAACTCTGTTGTTCTCTGTGTGTGTTGTGGTGGGAAGGCCGGCTGCTCCGTGTCAGGGGGGGCCCTTCCTTGACGTTGTTTGGGCTGCAGTCAGGTACGCCAGCTGCCTTTCTAGCCAGGACAACATTCCTTGTTTGTTTACCCTGTAAGAAGATCCGCCAGCTGCTGGGGCAACGAGTGTGTGTGTCTGACCGAATAAGGTCAGGGGGCAAGGAGGAATCTGCTCCTCCTCCTCCTCCTCTTCCTCCTCCTCTTCCTCCTCCTCCTTCTTCGGCACAAAGCGCACACACACACACACACAACCCTTGAATGAAGGGAGCCTGGCTTGGCCTGGCCAACCCTGGGAAGTCTTTGGCCAGGGATGCAGCCAGGAGGCCAGCATCTCTCTTGGCCAAGATATTTCCCCCACACGCGCACACACACTTTTCGCTCTCGGCGGCGTCGCTTCTTCTCTGGGACGGGACCGATTTCCTCCTTCCGCCTTGATTCTGTCGGGGCGAATTTGACGCTTGGCTGACCGAGCTTGGTGGATTTTTTTTTTTTTTTGGTTTTCCCCTCCCGCTGCAGCCGAGCAGGTGGGGTGGGTGGGTCCAAGAGAAGGCTCGGCCCTTGCCTCTTGCAAGAAGCGCTGCCGAAAAGCGGTAAGGATTTGCGAAGGCTTCTCGGTAAACAAGTTGTGTTTTTTTGTGGGCTCTTCCCGGGAGGTTTTGCAACCCAGCAAAAGCCAAGCAGGACCCCCGCTGATGCCGGGAAGCTCGGGCAGGATGGGGCAGGGGTGTGAGGCTGAGGAGAGACCCCCCGAGGGCATGCAGCTGGTCTTACTCTCACGGGAAGGAAACCTCAGCCTGCAGGACTGTCTCTAGCCAGCCTTTCCCTGGGAGAATTTTTCAGCCTGCGATTTCCCCCCAAGCTGGTTTATGCGTCGCCCTGAAACGGCTGGGATTTGGTTCACGAGCAGATCGAGTTCTGCCTTTGTGGGGGGAGGAAAAAACGGCCTGGTTTTGCTTCCTTCCAGGGTCCTGGGTCAGCAGCCTCTCTGGGGCCCTGAAAGGTACACTGCCCCCAAGCATGGAGGCTTCACCAAACCTTCTGTCTGGTCTGTTTTAGAAAACCGAACGGAGCGTCAGCAATTGCTATCGATGTTGCAGCCTCTCTTGGGTTGGCAACCCCCCCACCCCCAAAGACCATGTGCCTGGGGAGTGGCCAGGCTGGCCCTTGGGGCCGGGCTGGGCGTTCAAGGAGGCAAACAAACTAGGCAACGGACCAGCCCAGGCGCCACTAGCGCTGGAACAGGAAGCCAAGCGGGACAGATAAGCCCACCAGATGCTCCGTCAAATTCTGAATCTCACCGGAGCTGGAAAGACGCAGCGGGGCAGTGCCAGCTCAAGGCAGCCCTAGAGGATTGTGGCGTTGGGGGGGAGGCAGAAGGGGTCATGGCAGATTCTCCCCCCCCACCCCCGTCCTCCCGGTTCTGCCGAAGCCTTGGGCAACCACGTGCCTGCCGGGTTGGCGCCGAGAGGACAACGGGCATCCCTGGTGGGCGGGCAGGCAGGGAAGGAGGGGCAGGAGCTGTGGGGCTGGCCTTCCCAGGAAGCGCCTCTCCAGGAGTGGAATGCGGCTGCTGCACACACACAGAGAGAAAACACACACACACACCACCCGGTATCCGCCTGCCTGGATGGGCTTCCTGTTTTGAAGCTCTGTCGCTTGCCTGCCTTTGCCCCAAGAGGAGGAGGAAGGAGAGAGGTCTGAACTGCGTGTCTGTGTGTGTGGGGGGGGGAAGCTGCCAGCGTGGCTGAAGCTAGGAAGGAATTGCACACTGGGATCCACACACACACACACACACACACACGCACGCACACCCCACTGCCACCTTTATGGGAGGGCTGGCTGCTTTGTGGTCTGAGCAGCCACCTCCAGGTGCGTGGGGCCAGGCGAGGCCCAGGAGCAGGTGTAAGGCCACAGGTGTGCTGAGGGCCTCTTTTCTGCCTCTTTCAGATGTCCACCTACAAGCGGGCCACTCTGGACGAAGAGGAGCTGGTGGATTCCCTGGAGGGAGAGATCTGCTCCAATGGGATCCAGGTAAGAACAGGGAGGGTAGCCCCCCCCCCCCCGCTTCACCTCCACCTCCTTAAAGACCCCTAAAATCCCCTCTCCCCAGCGTGGCTTAATCCACTCTGGGGAGGACCGGCTCGACTCCGCCCCTGGTTCCCCTGGCTCATCTGCCCCGTCTCCTGCCACATCTCAGGAGCCAAGAGGCCAGGGTGGGATTCCCCTTAGTGCAGGGGGGGAAGGTCCCCAAACTTGGCAACTTTTGAGGCTTGTGGACTTCCAACGCCCAGAATCCTGGGCGTTGCAACTCCGCCAGTCTCAAAAGGTGCCAGGTTTGGAGATCCAAACTGCCCTGGCAGAGGCAGGAGGTGAGAAAGGCTGCCTGCTTTCTCTTGGGCTCCCTTTGATGCCCAGGAGGGGGGTGGGCACACTGGTCTGTCGAGACCCTGAGGCGAAGAAGGGCAGGGGACGAGCCCCCCCGCCACCCGCCGCCGCTTCCTTTAAAGCGAACCCGGCGATGCCAACCTCCACCGAGGCTCCAGGTGGAGCGATTCGGGGGGGTGCTGCCAGGGCATGGCTGTGGGTAGGGGGGGGTCTCCCTTTGAGCTCCGCTGTCTTCGGTCTTGCTGGCCTTTGGAATTCTTACTCCCCACACCTCCCTCCAATCTTTGCCTGCCCAGACCAGCCTCCGCTTGGCCCCGGGCTGACCCTTGCCTCTGGGGGGTGGAGGAACAGGTAGAGAAACGGTCGGCTATGGAGGCGGCCTTGTCTGCCCAGGCTGTTGTTTCTCGCTCCTTGCTTTTCCACCCTGTCAAAACACGGCACCGCCGGCTCTTTTTTTGGAGGGGGGAGTCGGAATTCCTGTGGGAATTCCTGTGGGAATAGGGGCTCCATCTGGGCTGCCGCAGAGTCCTTGTTTGCCTCTGCTCTGGGGGCACGGGTGTGTGCGTGTGTGTGTGCGTGTGCGTGTGTGTCTTTGACCCCTCCCAGCTCCCTGGCCCTCTCCCTTCCCGGCTGAGAAACCAGAGGGAAGCCGGTCAACTCCTTCTCGGAGGGGCTCTGGGCCGAGGCAGAGCAGGAGGGGAGGCAGCCTCTCCACCCACCTTCCTGCCTTTCCCCCCCCACTCCCTGCCCCGTCCTCTGGCTCCTCTGCCATGCAGGAGGAGGAGGAGGGGGAGGACAGAGGAGGGGGAGGACGGAGGCCACCGCTGCTCCTGGGGGAGTGCTGGAGTGGGATGGGGGAGGGCTTTTTTTTATGCAAATGCCCATTTCTCTCTCTTTATCAATTGGAAGGGCCACCCGCCTTGTGACTGCAGAGGCTCCGGGCGGCTCGGACGGTGGAAAGCCTCTGCATCCAAGCCCAATATATCTGCGGCCTTGGGCAGCCTTGGCCATCGCCCTCCTAGCACTCCTCGATGTCCGAAGCAGGGACATCGGCCTTCCCAGCAGAAGGCTTGAAGATCTTCCCTCGTGTTGCCTTCCTTGGCAGACTCTGCTCTGGGCTGCTGGCTCTCCACTCCGCCCTCCCTGGAAGGGAAGCGGCCCTTGGCACCCAGCGGAGTGCATGGCTTGCTTCGGAGGGGCCTGGCGATGCTCTTGACGTTTGAACCCCTTGCTTTGGTTCTTGGTTAACAAGAGTTGGAAGGGACCTTGTAGGTCACCTAGTCCCGACCCCCTGCCCGAGCAGGAGGCCCTACATCCTTTCTGGCAGCCCCTCTTGCAACCCTTCGGTCTCTTTTGAGGCCTGGGCAAGGGAAGGGAAGCTGCAGCTGGCAAAGAGACAGGAAGTGTTGTGGTTCGCCGGCAGCCTGTGCAAACGGCCGTGGAACCGGAAAGCCCGGGAGTTTGGGGAGGACTTGGACGAGGGTCCTTCATCCAATGCAGGAATGGGGCCAGCACCGTCTGGGAGTGGGGTGTTGACTCCGGAGGCTCCAGAGTCTGACAGCAGCGAGGCAGAGGAACGAGGGGAGCCTGTTCCCAGCGCACGTGTGCACAGAGCTGCTAGAAGGCCAAGAGCAAAGGGGCGACTCGGGAGTAAGGCTTGGAGGTGATTGCCCCTCCCCTAAGGTATAAAAGACAGGCAAAGGGAGAGAAACCTTTGCAGGAAGCAAAGTCGTTCGCTCTGTTCGGATTCAACCTTGAAGCTCTGTGTGGACTTTGTACTTCGGTTGGTTTTTTTAAGAGTTCATTTGGCACTTTAGTTGTTGGCAGCCATTCAAAGGAGAGAAAGGTAGGTGCTTATCTCGAGGGACTGTTTGGGACTCATTAAAAGCTGGGAATGCACATAATTCCCAGCATTGAAGAAGAATTGTTTGGACCAAATGTGTGCTTAATTACGGTCTCGGGAAGCCTTGGTCAGAACAGGGAGGGTTGCCGCTTCTCTGCGTCGGAGGGCCTGAGTCTCCTTCTTTCCTTCTCTCCCAGGTGAACTTCCGTGGGCCAGGGGCCAGAAAGGGCTGCTGGGCGCAGCGGCCAAGCCCGGAGAAGCGCCTCCTGATCCTGACCCTTATCCTGTCCTTGGGTCTGTTGGCCTGTCTGTCTGTCCTGCTCTTCCAGTACCAGACGCGTGAGTCTGCTGGACGCCACCCGGACTGTACCCTTCGGGGTGGGGTTTCCCCCCCCCCCCCCCCGCCTCAGCCTGCGGTGACCGCAGCCTCCTCTTCCTCCCCCTCAGAGCCCTGCCTGACTCAGACCTGCATCTCGGTGACCAGCTCCATCCTGAGCTCGCTGGATCAAGGCGTGGACCCCTGCGAGGACTTCTTTCGCTACGCGTGCGGCGGCTGGATCAAGAGCAACCCAATCCCGGACGGCCACTCCCGCTGGGGGATCTTCAACAAGCTATGGGAACACAACCAGGCCGCCCTCAAGAGCCTCCTGGGTGGGTTGGAGAAAGGTGGGGAGGGGGCTCGCAGCCCTGCGGAGGGGCTTGCAAAGGGGCCCGGATGCAAAGGAGGGGAGCCCCCCCCCAGCCTTGGGCTAAAAGGGGAGGGATGCATTAGAGAAGGACAGAGACCCCTGAAGAACTCTGTGTGTGTGTGTGCGTGTGTGTGTGTGTGTGTGTGTTGTGTATCTCTCTTTCTGTTGGTGGGTTTCTCCCTCCTCTGCCCACTCCCGCTTCACTTCTTCTCGCACTTTCCCAGAAATTGTCCCATTCGCACCCCAACCCCTCTGCAAAGATGCATCCATCTTTGTGCGAGCGTTCCCTGATTAAATATTCCTCTCGGGGCTGTGAAGAGGGGGGCGCAGTCTGGAGGGGAGGGGGGTTTCCATAGCGACAGACCCTCACCTTCCTTTATCTGACCCAAACCCGGCGGCTACCCTGTCCGTCCGTCTGGGCTTCTGAAGAGCTCTCTCCTTTTCCCCAGACCAAATGTTTCTCTTTGGATGTTTGCTACTCCCAGGGACGTGCTTGGTTTCCCCACAGCCCTCCAGCAAAGCCTGCACAGCCAAGGCTGGGGCTCTTTGGGGGGGGGTCTCTTCCGTGCCCCGTAAGGAGGGGACGAAACGCACCCACGCACCCGAGGGAGGATTACAGTGGCACCAGTTGCCTCCAGAAGTTGTGAATGCTCCAACACTGGGAGTTTTTTAAGAAGAGATTCGACAACCGTTTGTCTGAAGTGGTGTAGGGTTTCCTGCCTAAGCAGGGGGTTGGACTAGAAGACCTCCAAGGACCCTTCCAACTCTGATTCCTGTCTAATTCTCCCCAACCGTGCTCCAAACAGATCTCAGGTGTTGGAGCGTGGGGTGACCAGAGGGGTCAAGTAGGACCCCCTTTTGGTCCGGTACGGGAAGGGCCATGGGGTGCAGGAGGCTGGAGTCTCACTGGCACAGAGAAGAGGAAGGGGGTCAAGCTATTTTCCAAAGCCCACGAAGGCCAGCCAAGGAATAATAATGGATGGAAACGGATCCAGGAGAGATTCAACCTGGAAATAAAGAGGAATTTTCTGACAGGGAGAACCATCAATCCATGGAACAGAAGTTGCCTTTGGAAGTTGTGGGAGTTTCATCCCTGGAGGCTTTCGAGAAAGAAATTAGACTGCAAATCTGTCAGGAACGATGCAGGGTCTCCTGCTTGGGCGCAGGGGGTTGGACTAGATGACCTACAAGGTCCCTTCTAACTCCGTTCATCTGTAATCTGGTCTCTCTCCTCTCTGCAGAGAACACCACGGCCCCCTCGTCGTTGAGCGAGGCCGAACGCAAAGTGCAGCGTTATTACCAGTCCTGCATGAACGAGAGCCGGATAGAGGAGCTGCAGGCCAAACCGCTGGTGGATCAGATCCAGAAGGTAGCTGGGCAGGTGGTCCCTTTGGGAGCCAAGGCCTCGCTTGGCAGGAGCATCCAGACTCTTTCTCCGCCTCCCGCAAAGCGCTCCGGAGCCAACCCTTCGTGGGAGGGAACAGAGGCTCCGGGGCTCCACGCTCAGCACCCAGGTGCCTTGGACTGCAGCTCCCAGAACTCCCAGCCAGCGGTGGCTGGTGTGGTTCAGAGCGATGGGAAGTGTGGTCAGAATCAAAGGGGGCATCTCGCCGAGCGAGAACCCCCCCCCCAACTTTGCAACGGAGGCTTTTTTCCAAAGATTTTCAGTCGGGGTGACGAGAAAGCTAGCCCAGGTGGGACTTGGGCCCCTTTGGCCCTCCTGGTCTTGAACCCAAGGGGGTCTTCTTCTCTTCCCCTTCCCCCCCCCTCTAGCTCGGAGGCTGGAATCTCAGCGCCCCCTCTGGAGAGGGCAGCTTCAACAAGCTTCTGCTGGCTGTGGTGGCCCACTATCACCTGAGCCCCTTCTTCTCCGTCTCTGTCAGCGTCGACTCCAAGAATTCCAGCAGCAACATCATTCAGGTAGGGGACCCTTCCCCCTCCCCCCCCCCCCCCCCCCGATTGCCCCCCCCCCCCCCCCGTTTTCCTCCGCCCAGGGTCACCCCTCTCTCATTGCTGCTTCTCCTCCAGATTGACCAGTTGGGACTGGGCATGCCCTCCAGGGAGTACTACCTCAACCAAACCCAGAACGAGAAAGTGAGTTGTGTTCCTGCAGCCGAGCCCTCTGAGCTGGGGCAAGTCACTGCCTCCTTCCTCCTGGGCTCGGCCCGGTGTCGCCTTGCGAGGGGGGGGGGGTCGTGGCCTTGCTTCGCGGCCCTCTAGAGCCTCAAAGAAACCCGCCTGGCGTCCTTGGGGTGGCCGCACGATCGCGGGGCCTTTCCCGGTTCAGCTGATGAGGCCGCACATCCCTTTCCTTGACCCTGCAGTTCCTGGCGGCTTACCTGAACTTCATGGTTCAGCTTGGCATGTTGGTCACCGGGGAGGAGGAGGCCACAATCCGGCCACAGATGCAGGAGATCTTGGACTTCGAGACCACCTTGGCCAACATCACCACCCCCCAGGAGAAGCTCCGAGATGAGGAAGTGATCTACCACAAAATGACGGCCGGGGAGCTCAAGGTGAGGCAGGCTGTGGCTGGGGTGGGCTAGGTGGGGAGGGAAGAAGGTTGGGGGCTCTGCATCTGACGGGCCTCCTTGGGGAGGGGTGAAGGATGGAGGCATCCCCCAGCATTGTCCCTTTGTGGTGGAAAAATGTGCCAAGCAGCCCTTCAGGTGAAGATGGCGGTGGCCAGTCCAGCAGCCGAATCAGAGGTGGTGTGGGAGTCAGGTCAGCATCAGGGCAACCTGACAGAGAGAGAGAGAGAGACAGAGACAGAGACAGAGGCGGACCCTGGGCCGTCCGTCAGCCCTCAGATGGAGAGTCAACAGCCCCAGGTCTGGAGGTAGCTGATGAGGAAGAGGAGGAACAGCCGGGTCCAGTGCCTGACTGCAGATGCGCAGAAGGCAGAGGAGAGGAGAGCAGTGGAAATCTATGGGCCGGTCCTTGGGACGGAAGAGCCACTGCTGCTAGAAGCCCCACCCTAGCATCCCCGAGGCTGGCTCTGGTCCCGGTGGACCCAGTCTGATCAGCTGGCATCGCCAGGTTCTCTGGCATCTGTGTGTCCCCAAGCGGTGACTGGGTGGGAGGCAGGAAGGTGCACCTCTGACCCTCCATTCCTCCTTTTCTGCCCCCGGAAGGAGGTGGCTCCAGCCATCGAGTGGCTGCCCTTACTCAAGGAATTCTTCGACCCGGTCGAGATCAACGAATCAGAGCCAGTAGTGGTCTACGCCAAGGAGTATCTCCATCGTGTCTCCCTGCTCATCCAGAGCACGGACGAGAGGTGAGGGAGGGGCAGAAACTTGGGTGGTGGGGCCACTGAACCAGAGGACCTCGGGTGGCCCCGGCCGGGTGCAGAAGACAGCCTTGCCCTTCCCCTCTCCTCCCTGCCTTCCTCATCCCTTCCCTTTGGCCAGGGTGTTGCGTAACTACATGATTTGGCACCTGGTGAGGAAAGGAGCGATTTTCTTGGACCAGCGGTTTCGAGATGCGGAGCAGAAGTTCGTGGAAGTCATCTACGGATCGAAGAAGGTGGGTGCCGGGCTCGGCTGCACAGAGGGGTGGGCGGGGGATTGGGGAGGGAGTCCTGTTGGAGAGGAAGGAAAAGCTCTCTCCTGCCTCCCCCCTCCCCCACTTCTTGGGGACGGGCTGCCCTGGAGTGTCCTCTGCTGCCAGCCGCCAGCCCTGCAGCGCCCCCCCCCGGCTCTTCGGAAGGCTTTTCCCACCTCGGCTGGGGCCTGCAGCCACTGGCATCCTTTGGGCGCTGGCCGGCCATGCTCCTCCCCTTCCTCCCAACGCCTGGACCGCGGGAAGGACATGGCCCCCGAGCCAAGTGACAGAGCCACCTTTCAAGGGGGGCAGCCAGAGCTGGTGGCAGTGACTCCCTTCCCGTTGGCAGGCCTGCGTGCCGCGTTGGAAGCACTGCATCGTTGACACGGATAACAGCCTGGGTTTCGTCTTGGGCGCCATGTTTGTGAGGACCAACTTTGCCGAAGACAGCCGGGCCGTCGTAAGCATCTCGCCTTCTCCCCCAACGTGGCTTGAGCCATGGGAGCTTCCCCCTCTTTTGCGGGGCTCTTGGAAAGTGGGGGGGGGGCTCTCTGGGTTCCCACCTCTTGGGTCCCTTCTGTCAGGGTGGCGCAGTGGTTAGATGCAGCACTGCAGTCTACCTCTGCTGACTGTCATCGGCCTGCAATTTGGCAGTTTGAATCTCACCAGGCTCAAAGCTGACTCAGCCTTCTGTCCTTCCGAGGTCGGTAAAATGAGGACCCAGGTGGTTGGGGGCCAAAGGCTGACTCTGTCAACTGCTTACCAAGGACTGTAAAGCACTGTGAAGTGGTATATCACTTCTAAGGGCTATTGCTTCCTCCCTCCCTCCTGGTGGTTAGAATGTGGTATTGTAGGCTAACTCTGCCCACTGCCATCAGTTCGATGCTGACCAGTTCAAGATCAAAGTCAGCCTTCCCTCCTTCCGAGGTCGGTAAAATGTTGGGGGCAAGAGGCTGACTCTGCAAAACCGCTTAGAGAGGGCTATAAACCACGGGGAAGCGGTGTATAAAATCAGTGTGGGTACCCCACACTGCCAGAGAAGAGCCGGCTAGCCTCACTCCCCCTACAGGCGGAGGAGATGATCGTGGAGATTAAAATGGCGCTGGAGGAAAGCCTGGCCAGCCTTGGGTGGATGGATGAGGAGACCCGGCGGTCAGCCAGAGAGAAGGCTGACGCCATCTACGACATGATTGGCTACCCAAAGTTCATCCTGGACCCCAAAGAGCTGGACAAAGTCTTCCACGACGTGAGTGTCACGCCTGCCACGTGGGGAGGAGGGAGGGAGGGGGAGTGGGCCCACTCTGGCCCCACGGAGTCCCTCTTGGGTGGGGCGCCTGGACCTGATGAGGCTCTCCCTCTTGGCAGTACGACCCCGTGCCTGACCTGTACTATGAGAACGTCATGCAGTTCTCCAACTTCTCCGCCCGGGTGGCGGCTGACCAACTTCGCAAGCCTCCGAACCGCGACCAGTGAGTAGGCATCGCCCGAGAACCGTCCTCTTGGGCCGGATCGATCAATCGGAACGGAGCTGGAAGGGACCTTTGGAGGTGTTTTATTGGAGGACTGCTATCTTGTCACCCGTTAATCCTTCTTTTCTTTCGACTAGCGATACCCAATTCCCACAACCGTTTGTCGTACATTTTAGTCTCCTGGCCTTTAATCCTCTCAATGGCTCTTCTTTGCACTTTTTTTTCCATAGTGCAGAGATCCGGGAATTGGGGGAAGGGAACGTTTAAGGGGAGAGCTGAACCGTGCGGGCTGGCCCCCTTGGTCCTGTTGAGTTCTCTTGGTTTTTCACCTTCCCCAGGTGGAGTATGACCCCGCCGACGGTGAATGCTTATTACTCCCCCACCAAGAACGAGGTCATCTTCCCCGCGGGAATTCTGCAGTCTCCGTTCTACACGCGGAACCACCCCAAGTACGGAGGCCCTCCTGTCTCTTTTGGCATCGGGGTGGGTGGGTGGGTGGGTGGGAAGATGGCGGTCCCGGAACAGGAAGGCGGAGGCGGTGCCCCTTTCCCTCTAGGAACCGCACCAGCTGCCCCGTTTGACGCCCAAAGGCCTCGGGGAGTGTGTGTGTGTGTGTGTGTGTGTGTGTGTGTGTGTGTGTGTGAAGATGTCAACTGCCCCGCTCAGTCATCTAGCAAAGAAAGACTCCTGGCCATTTGATTTTGCCAAGAGTGTATATTTTACTGAAGCTTAAGAGTGGTGCGGTGGCCTAGGGGTGGAGCTCTCGCCTCACAATCAGGAGGCCGTGAGTTCGATCCTACGGAGAGGCAGATATTTCCTTCTCTGGACTCAATGAGAATATATCTGCTGAATAAAACTCCACCCTGGCAACAAGAAGGGCATCTGGCCAGTAAACACTCCGCTAGCTTCATTCAGTTTCCCAGACTCTGCCCCGCAAGGGATTGTGAGGTTGTTAAATGATTGATGATGATGATACTTTACTGAAGCTTATAGAAATAGCGTAAGCCGAATCAGATACCTGTCGGTCAGCTCCTGAAGGTGACACTGTCCAATGGAGCCCACCTGTCTTGTGGCTTTTTTTACAGGGCTGTCAATTTTGGGGGGATTGGTGTCATGGTGGGCCACGAGCTGACGCACGCCTTTGATGATCAAGGTGAGCTCATGAGGCTCCGTGGGTGGGAAGCGGGCCACCGGTTTCCCTCCCGACGGGTAAGGACGGCCCGGGTCGCGAATTCTTCCCAGGCCATTCGGAAGGCCTGGTTGTCCTCTCTTGGCGAACCAGACCAGCTCTGGTTTTTGTTGGTGTTTCTCCTCCCCGGGCCTGGCAGGACGCGAGTATGACAAAGACGGCAACCTCCGTCCCTGGTGGAAAAACTCCTCAGTGGAGGCCTTCAAGGAGCACACCCAGTGCCTGATGGAGCAGTACGGCAACTACTCCGTCAACGGAGAAGCTGTGAATGGCAAGCACACCCTGGGGGAGAACATTGCAGACAACGGGGGGCTGAAGGCCGCCTACCGGGTGAGTTGAGGGGTGTCAGCCCTGGTGGAGAGTCCCAGCCTGGCTCCACGGATCCCGGCTCACTCTGCCCTTTCCTCACCCGCAGGCCTATCGGAACTGGGTGAAGAAGAATGGGGAGGAGGCATCGCTGCCGGCCCTTGGCCTGACCAACGACCAGCTTTTCTTCGTTTCCTTTGCCCAGGTGGGAGGTCTCGGCCCTCCTCTCTACCCCCCAAACCCTGCCACAACTCCCTCTAAGGTCTCTCTCTCTCTCAGCCCCCCCACCCCACCCCTCAGTCTGCCCCGCTGAGCCAGAAGTGGACTTCAGCTGGTTCTGACCAGTACTGGAGAAATCGGTAGCGGGAAATTTTGAGTAGTTGGGAGAATCAGTCAATACCGCCTCTGGCTGGCCCCGCCAACCCCCATCTCTTCTCCACCTCCCATTGAGTCCCAGCTGATCGGCTGGGTCTCCTAGGGTTGCCCTGCCCAGGAGAACGGAGCTGGAAAGCAGGTTAGTGGGATGGGGAGAGAACGGGGATTTTGCAGTATCCTCCCCCTGCCATGCCCACCAAGCCACGCCCACAGAACCGTTAGTAAAAAATTTGAACACCACCTCTGATTGGCCCTGCCTACCCAAGTCCCAGCTGATTGGCTGGGCCTTCTTTGGTGGCCCTACCTAGGAGAACGGAGCTGGAAAGCAGGTCAGCGGGGTGGGGAGGGAACGGGGATTTTGCAGTATATCCTTCCCCGGCCACGCCCACCCAGCCAAACCACGCCCACCAAACGGCTAGTAAGCTGAGCCCCATCCATTACCCCTCACTTCTCCCAGGTCTGGTGTTCCGTCCGCACGCCGGAGAGCTCCCACGAAGGACTTGTCACTGACCCTCACAGCCCTTCCCGCTTCCGGGTCATCGGGACGGTCTCCAACTCCAGGGCCTTCGCCAAGCACTTCCAGTGCAGGCCCGGTTCGCCTATGAACCCCCTGCAGAAATGTGAAGTTTGGTGAGTTTTCTCCCCGCAGGAGGAAGACCAAAAAAAAAAAAAAAAAACTACTCCCAAACAGGGTGCCCACACAGGACCGCTTAGTATGCCACTTCCTCCGTGTTAAAGGACAAACGGGAGGCTGCCCCTTTCGGGGCTCCCTGGAGAAACAAAAACCTCCCCGCGCTCTTCGCTTGCAAAGGGACTCCAGACAGACCCCCTTTGCGTGGCGCCCACTCACCACACAGAAACCTTTCCACCGCCTCTCCCGTGGACGGAGGCGAAGCTTCGTCGGTGCACTGATGCTTCCTTTCCTGAGCCAACTTTCCAATCGCTTGCCACTTTTCCAAAGGGGAGAAGCGCTCCCCGTTTTTTGCGTTAACGGATACCGGGGGACGCACACAATCTTCTTCTTTTTTTTTTAAATAAAGACATTGTTTTTACAACCTTGCGGAACACTGGAGAAAAAAAACGATTTGGAGAGGTTGGGGGCGGGGAAAGGTATGGAATGTTTAAAATGTTAGGATTATCTTGGTCTCGACTCTCTCTCTCTCTCTCTTTTCCAAATGAACAGATAGGGAAAAGCCTTTTTTTTTTTTTTTAGTCGATGCGTATTCCTCCACCCTTGGTGGGGGAAATAGGGCCGGGGTCTCTCCGAGTTGGTGAGACGCCCTTCTGGTTTCAGGGCCCGGGATCTGCCCAGGGTCCCTCGCCAGGCATTTGGTGTCGGGCGTGAGGTTGTGTCCTCAGAAACTGACCTGTTCTCTCCGTTGAGCATTTCTGTTTCGAATTAAAGAGAAGGGATGAGAGTTAATGAGGGGCCACACTGAGGCTGCCCCTCCCCATCCAAAAGCGGGGTCCCTCAGCCCCAGGGTTGCCTGGGCTGAGTTAGGAGGGGGGCTCTGGGCTCCTTGGGCACAGGAAGAGGTTGTCAAAAAGCAGGCACCGGGCGAAGCCTCTCGTTCTGGGCTCCTTGGCAGAAGAGGGGGAGTGGGGTTACCCTGAGAAGTTTTGTTTAATCTCCTGATGTCAAGGAGGGGTGGGTGTGAAGTCGTAACAGGAGCTCTCTGCCCCGTTTTAATGCCGGCGAAGCTTTCCTGCCACCAGGTCTCCTTGGCCAAAGCTTTGACCGCTTCTATGCAGAACCTGGCAATTAAAGACTCCTCAAACTACTTACGGGGTGATTCGTTCAGCGCCCCTGAAGTTGTTTCACCAGGGATCCGGAGATCTCTTCCGGTCAGCCTTTCCCCAAGAGCTGGGCCCCCCGTGTAGCTCCGTCGTGACGTCCAATCAAGTGAGGAGAACGTTGGTTCTGGATGGTTCTTGCCTTCCCTCCCCAGGGGGAGGGTTGTTGCTGTCAGGTTTTGTTTTTTGCGGCTGGAGTGGGAAAGCCGATGATTTTAGGGTCCCTCCGGTGGGAATATGTGGGGTTTTTCCACCGTTGTTCCTCCTGCACGAAGCCAAAATGATATCCAGATGTGCAATCCGCTTTCGGTAACCGGATCCCCGGGAAGGCTGCCAATGGATTCCAGATGTGCCCTTGTGGTTTGAAGGGATGGAATTGGTGGTGTGGGGGGGTGTTTTGCCAAGACGGCTCTTCTGCCCCCCGTGGCCCTAGGAAAGGAATGTCCCCCCCTCCCCTTTCGCCTCTCCATAAATTCTCTTGAGGTGCAGCGAATTGATCCTTCTGAGATAGAGGAGAAAAAAAAAATGGATCTGCAAGGAATCTGCACTGCCCCCCCCAACTCTGAATGGATCTTCTGCTCGGCCAATTCGTTCTTTTTTAAACTCTTCCTGCCTTTAGAAAGGACTGTTAGTTTGGAAATAAACGCCTTTTTACCACGGTTTGAAACGATTGGGGTCCCTGCTTTGTGTGTGTGTGTGCGTGTGTGTGTGTGTGTGTGTGTTTTTCTTAATTTAAAACTTCTTCAAATGCTTCTCCTGGTTTCTTGTTCAGTCCAACAAAGACAGGCCCAAGGCCCCATTCAAAGACAAGTTGTTTAATTCGCTGGACGCTGGTCAGAACAGAAAATGTCCCTTTGATGCAGCCGGCGCCTGTCAACTCGTAAAACATCCCTATGCCTGTTTTAGTAGTTACCATTAAAAAAAAAGGAGGGAGGAAGGAAGGAAGGAAAAGCCGTGCAGCAGTTTGGAAGCGGAAGCACATTCCAACTCTTCTCTTTAAAAGATTGTAGCTAAAATACTGGAGCTTTTGCTTTTGCCTGGGAATATGTTTAATTGGGGAACGTGAATGATGAACGTGCTCAATTGGAGAATCTGGTTTGTGACACACCCAGGAGGGAGGAGGGAAAACAAGGTCACAGGGGACTGTAAATGACGTAGGCCAGAGTTGGCTTCATACAGGGCAGGGCCAGGATGTCGCCTCTAATGAATCCTTTGAAAGTTTTTTGAAGTTTGGCTCGAGAATCAGGATTCAATTAGGGCGATGGCTGGAATCCTGACACTACTACGAAAACACTTCCCCTTCCTCCTGTAAAGGATGGCATCTGCCTGTTTTCCAGAGAGCCAAATCCTTGCAAGAAAAGACCGAGACGAGGCCAACTGGGCAATGCCCAGCAGGAGCCTGTGAATCGATTACCTGCGTGGCTGGGGATTATGGGAGTGGAAGTCCAATCCCTGTGGAGGATTGAAAAGGCAGGCCCGGGGGTATAAGGTGACAGAAAACTACCCAGAGTTTGTTTTTCCTTAAAAATATATCATCATCATTTAACGACCCCATAATCTCTTTCGGGGTGGAGTCTGGGCAATTGAATGGCGCTGAGTGTTTACTGCCTGGATGCTTTTCCTGTCGCCAGTGTGGAAATATATTCAGCAGACACATTCTCACTGTGCCCGGAGAATGAAATATCAGCCTCTACCTAGAATTGAACTCACAGCCTCCTGATTGTGAAGTGAGAGATCCACCTCTAGGCTATCATACTACTCCTTCCTGTGTGTGTGTGTGTGTTTATGTGTGTATGGTATTCATCTTTGTTCCCACATCATTATAGTTGTGCTTTTAAAGTTGTAGCAACGTTTTGGCAGAATCTCATCTGCCATCATCAGGCTTCTGTATTGTGTTCAACAGAAGCCTGATGACAGCAGATGAGATTCTGCCGAAACGTTGCTACAACGTTAAAAGCACAACTATAATGACGTGGGAAAATACCCGAAACAAAGCTGAATACCATACATATAAATACCCGCAAAAACTTAAAAAACAACAACACACACAGATATATAAATTGTAGATCCTGTTTGTTCAACACACATTTATAAAACAAAAGAGGTGGCTTTGGTTTTGGCAAAAAAAAACCAACGGTGAATCTGAGCAGCTTTAAGACTATTTTCCCTTCTGCAAAGGAAAAGGGGCCCGAGAAGGTCATTCATCCTGGCCTCGAGCAGAGGATTGGCTCTGGGCAGTGCTGGGGGGGCGAGGAGCCCCTTGCTTAGAAGTTGACCCAAGGGAGTGGCTGCCTGGCACATTCGTAATGGAAAATCCGGCCCAGTCTCAGGGACGCCAAGGGGCTCGTTTTCTTGTGTTCCTCTAAGGCAGGGGGGGGGTCTGCAACCTTAAACACTCAAAAAGAGCCATTTGGACCCCTTTCCCACAGAAAACAAAACACCAGGAGCCACAAAACCTGGGTGGGCGTGGCCAGCTCAACATCACTCCCACCCAGTCACATGAAAAAAAACAGCCCACCTACCCAGGTTGGGTTTCTCTCTCTCCTCCCTCCCTCCTCCCCATTTCTGTTTTTTTGTGTTTTACCTTCAAAGAGTGACTGGGGTGGGCCCAGCCAGTGGTAGGATCACCCAACAGGGAGCCACAGCAGAGGGCCCAAAGAGCTGCATGGGGCTCCAGAGCCACGATTGCTGACACCTGCCCTAATCCTTGAGCTAACATGACTGGAGGAGGAATTCTGGGAGTTGAAGTCCACAAGTCGTAAACTTGCCAAGTTGGAAGATCCCTGCTGGAAGGGAAATAAAATCACAAAGAAACACTACGTGGGAATGGGCTCCCGTGAACCACTCCAGAGGTCCACCTCCATTCATTCATTCATTCATTCATTGGCACGCAAACATATTTGAACCCTTGTGCAGGCACTCCCACGTGTCGAAGCGTGAGGCATTGCGCGTTTACTGGCTCGCATTCCGACGATCTTCATTAAACCCGTATCGCAATCCCGCGGAAAGGGGCTAAGCGATTCCCCCACGAAGCCGGCTCGGGCACGGCCGCCGAGCGTTTCCGAGCCCGGCCGAACGTCGCCCTGAGCCGAACGTTCTCGCGCAGGCGCCGGCGGGCCCTTCCGAAAGCCGGAGCCGAACGTCTCCGGAGCTGCCCGAGCGTCCGAACGCCCGACGTCGTCGCCGCCGCTGCCGCCGCCGTCGTCCTGCCGGACTGCTGGAGGCGGCCGCCAGCGCCATGTTGGATATTCCGCTCCGTCCGTGAGGAGAATCCGCCGGCATCGCTCACCCGACCGCCGCTAGACGCCGCGGAGCCGCTTCGCCCGGCCACAAGGAGCCGAGAGCCGCCGGCGGAGGCGGCCCCCATGAGCGGCGGCGCGGCCTGACCGGCCCCCGCTCGCCCCGGCCTGAGGAGGAGGAGGAGGCGGCGGGAGAGGAGGAGGAGGAGGAGAGGAGGAGGAGGAGGAGGAGGCCGGCCGCGTTGTCACGGAGACCGGCCGGGGGTGCTGGCCCGCCGGGCTGCCCCCGCCCCCGCCCCGCCGCTCCCCGCCCCCCGCCGCCGCCCCGCCGCCGCCGCCGCCCCCGGCCTGGTGGTGGCTCCGCTTGGCCATGAGTTTACCGCAGAAGGCGGCCCTCAAGCCCGGCGCGGCGGCGGCGGCGGCGGCAGCGGGGGGAGCGGCGGCGGCGGCGGGAACGGCGCCCTCCCCAGGGAGCGGCGGCGTGGGAGCCGGGCCGCCTCCGCCTCCGCCGCCTCTTCCTCCGGTGGCGGCGGCGGCGGCGGCGGGAGCGACGGCCGGAGCATCCCCTTCCCCGGCGGCGGCGGCCAGCGGGGCGCCTCCTGCCGCTGCTCCGGTTCCGCCGCCGGCAGCAGCAGCAGCAGCCGCCGCCGTGGCAGTGGCCGGGACCCCTCCTGCTGCTGCCGCCGCCGCTGCGGTGCCACCGCCGCCTCACCCCGCCGGCATCAGGGCTCTGCAGGCCCCGCCGCCCCAACAGTATCCTTGGCCACGGGGCCCGAAGGGGCTGCGGTTGCAGGAAGGAAGGAAGGAGGGGGGAAAAGACTGAAAGTAGGAGAAGGAAGATTGAGAAGGGAGGAAGGAGGAAAGAAGGAAGGAAGGGGAAAAGACTGAAAGGAGAAGGAAGGTTGAGGGAGAAAGAAGGAAGGAAGGAGGGGGGAAAAGACTGAAAGGAGAAGGAAGATTGAGAAGGGAGGAAGGAAGGAGGGGGAAAAAGACTGAAAGTAGGAGAAGAAAGATTAGGGGGAAGGAAGGAAGGAGGGGGAAAAGACTGAAAGTAGAAGGAAGATTGAGGGGGAAGGAAGGAAGGGGAAAAGACTGAAAGGAGAAGGAAGGTTGAGGGAGAAGGAAGGAAGGAAGGAAGGAAGGAAGGAAGGAGGGGGAAAAAACTGAAAGTAGAAGAAAGATTAGGGGGAAGGAAGGAAGGAGGAAAGGAAGGAGGGGAAAAAGACTGAAAGTAGAAGGAAGATTGGAGGGGAAAGGAGGGAAGGAAGGAAGGAAAGGGCCCCCAGCGGGAGGCAGCTGCCTCTTTCCGGGCGAAGAAGGCCGCCGGCACTTTGCAGGGCAAGGCTGCCAGGGTACCCGGCTTCCCCCTCCAGAAAGCAGGATTTGAAACTCTGCCTTCTCTCCGGGATGGGTGAAGGGACCCGGTGGCTCAGAAGGGTGTGACTTTCGCCCGGCTTCTTTTCTGCCTTTCCCTTCCTTTTTCCCCGAAACGGACCTTTGCCCGTACCCCGCCCCGCTTTCTCTTTCGCTTTGGGAAAAAGGGGGGGGCGGGAGAGAGAGGAAGCTCCGTCCCTGCAATTTGCAGAAGGGGAGGAAGACAGAGAGAGAGAGACTTTTTAGTGCCTGGTCCAAAGGAAAAGGATGTTTGGAGGGGCGGCGTATCCCTTACCCTGGATTGGTACCAGAGGATGTGGGGTGAGGGTGAGGGGGGGGGAATGTCATGCTGGATTCACGACCGGAAGTGGTGGTGCCGGTGATGGTGGTGGGAAAGAACTGGCATCCGATTCCGTGCGGGATGCTGTGTGCCCAGCTAACCCTGAAGATGACCCTGCCTTTCTCTGACCGGTATTGTCTTTACAAAAGATCTCTCTCTCTCGGAGTTGAATCTGACATCTGGGTGACAAGAGAGCCAACTTTTTTTTTTCATTGACGGGATAGGAACGTCTTGCTGGCAAAACCCTCCTTCATTTTCTGAATTAGGACAGGCATGTTTTTCATGCACCTGGTGTAATTAAAATGGCTTTGTTGGGGAGGTGACTTTGAATAGGTAGATTGCTATAAAAGGGGAGTGGGAGATTTGCAAAGGTCACGTAACTTAAGGTGAAATAGGTCTCCAGCACTGCTTAGCGGGAGGGTTGTTTCTGGTGAGGTGGGGGCGCGTCCAAAGTGGTCACCCTTAGGAAAAAATAAATAAATTGTGCATTGGCTGCTTGGCTGGGGGTTTACGAGGTTAGGATCTCTGAATATGTGTGTAAGAAAGAAGGGTATGGAATTGGGAGTGTTGGGAACCCTGTTTGAAACGTGGTCACTCCATCCTGGTCTGTTGTGCGTAGAAGGTGTGGGATGCAGTGGGGAGGGAAAGGACTGTTTTGGTTTTGGGAATGTTCTGTGAATTTAGATTGGTGCCCGAGGCTTGATGGATTGCCAGAAGTGGTGGGTTTTTTTGCTTTGTCAGCCAGGTCACTCATAATAAAATCGTTTTTTCTCTTGATTGTATGGCCCGCCGTAATAGTGAGTTACTTGAATGCCACATTTCTTTTTAGGGCATTTTGTGGCTTATCTACTTCTGATAAGGTAGGCATGACAGACGCTCTTAAAGTCTCCAGATCTGTTTTCCTGCTTGGCTGAAATTCAACTGAGGACAATATGTTTCATCCTCCCTTGATTTTACATTCATCGAACAGTTCAGTCTTTAATGTAGTACAGATTGAAATTGTATCTTTTAATCCATAATCTTTTTTTTTTTTTCTACAAAAGTACTGTGTAGGTTGGCACCCATTTTAAGCATGGCTGCCATAAATAAAATTAGTTCAGGGTAGCTTGCAAAGAATGACAGTGGGCACATATGCCTGTGGATTTATTTATTTTATTTTTGCTGGAATTTCCCTGTTTAACTCTCTTGGGTTTTATGAAAATGCATTTTAAGGCTAGAAGGAAATGCTTCTGTGCTCCAGGGCTTTGTTGGCTTCTGGGATTTGAAAGTGGTTTCGCTGTGTTATGTATTTTTGTAATAAGGATTAAATGTATACTTTCCAGCATCAGTGAATTTGAAGCTAGTATGGCTTGGAAAGATGGCAGATAGTCACACATGGGCATTGTAGCAAACGAGCTGTGTTAGTATATGATGGCAAAAATCAGGAGTTCAGTAGTATCCTTTCTGACTAATGTATTTTACCAAAAGGCATAAGCTTCTCTGAGCTTCGTCAGATGAGGGTATTTGTGATTGATAAGGACCTGTCTCTGCATAACCAATCTGCCTTCCCCTCCTTTTCAATCTCTCCCCAGTTTGAATTCTTCATCAGTCTAGCTATCTAGTCTAGTTTCCCAGTCTAGCTGTGATCAAATAAACCATCACTGACAAAGAACCTTTCCCCATACATAAAACACATTTTATATTTGTTTGCTTGATTTCTATAGCTGCCCATCTCAGCAAATGACTCTGGGTAGCTCACATGTTATTTGTTTAATTTCATTTATTCTTTCATTCATTCATATACGTATATATGAGATGGGCAGCTATAGAAACCAGATATATATACATATATGACTTCTTTAGATGCCCATCTCAGCAAATAGGCAGCTCGGAGTTGTTGGAAAAGGTGTTTCCAGGCGCCTTTTGATTCTTACTCCTGCTTAGCATAGATTTGTGGTTCCACTGTGCTTTTCTTGCATATGTCATAAGGAGTAACTGGGCTTGTAGAAGCACAGCGATGTCTCACTTGTTCAAAATCTTCATTAGGTCAGTTAAGAAGAGCATGAAGCCTGGAATTGCTGCTGAAAACATAAGCACAGCATTGCAACTTGACATCTATTTCTGCCTTTGCCTTTGGGCATGAGAGGTGAAACTGGTAACGACGCCAGTGGTGAACAGAGAAGAAAAAGCAGGGAGTTTGAACTTTGCAGCATCAACCTGTATTAAAAGGCACTGCTGCTTTGCGCTGCAGTAAAGGCAGTTGAGGCTTCCTCCCTGTCCACAGTGAAGACTTTGGACTAGTCAAGTTGAATCTTCCGTCAAGGCAAGGACTAGCTTAAGGGTGTGCCCCCTTAGCGTGGAGTCCTGGGCTGTGGCAATTGATTGGATGTGCCCTGTTTCTGAATTCCACTTATCTGTTTCCATCTTAACTTTCTGATCGATTAATTTGCCAAGGTTCTCTTTGCACGACAAGCTTCACTGAACCAGGCAGGCGATACGTTGTGTGAAGAACTAAACCCAGTAAGCGATGGGAATGAATTGGGCAAGAGCTGGGGTGTCGCTGAGTTGATTCCCTATGGCCACCGAGGGAGAGTTGTGTTCAATGGAGACAAGAGATTGATTTTCCAGAGCTTCTGGAGCGGAGTACTTGAGTGACCCTGCAGAAATGCCTTTCTCTCGTCCATCTCCATTTTTTGCTTCCCAGGTGCTTTCTGTGGCCAAGGGAAGACAGGAAGAAGGACAGGAAGCAGCGGGGGAATGGAGGGTGGGTAAGCGTTTCCCCTTGGTGGTTTGCTGTGGCACACATCAGGACACAAAAAGTGCTTTCCTTTTGGGTGGCAGCTGGAAGCCCAGCGAAGGTGCCTGCTCCCCCCACCCTTGGCTGGTGCAGTCCTATGCTGCTGGCACCCGGTGGGTCAGTGTTTAGCAGAGTGCCGGGGCCTACCCAGCAGCCCTGATTGCAGGTTTCGTTTCTGCGTTTCCAGGAGAGGAAGTCATGTGAAGTAGGTTTGAAATTCAGAGGCTTTCCGCTTTCTGGTGCTGTTAATAATATTGGGAATGTGATACGTTACAGGCGCAGAGGCCACTCCTCTCTCCTCCTGCGATCTGCAGCAGAGCTGTCCTTCAGAGGCTTCTGAGGATGTTTCGCTCCCACTGCAACGATGGTGGGTACAGATGATCTGGCTTTTTTTTTGGAATGAAAATGTATACAGCAGCGGGGAGACATGCGGGGACGGACAGCCAGGATGCGAAAGCAAGGAAAACCGAAGAGAACGAGCGCAGACGAGACCCAGGCCTTCCCAGAAGGAGAGGACGGGAGCCATTGTGGGAGCGAACAGGCTGTGCGTGAGACAGGTGAACTCTGGCAGCTGCTTTGGGCGCGTCCTGCTGAAGGGCTGCTTGTAATGTCGGTGGCTGCCTTGTTGATTGCTGACATCAGCAGAATAAATACATAGTTTTGGAGAACGGCCGATAACGGATTCTTTGGGGATTTAGAGGCAGCCCAAGCGCGGAAGACCTCTGATTATGCAGGTGTGAGTTGCACCACCAGTTGTATCCAGTTGGAGACATTTCTGTCTAAAGAAACAGCGTACTAAGAAATCGCACAGTTGCTTCCTTTAGGGTAATAGTGTGTTTTTTAGTGGCGGATGCAAACGGTGGGACTGGACTGTCTCCGCCCATCTGTCGAGTTATGCAAGTTTTGGGTTCATTTTCAGGCCACTTTAATACAGGGGTCATGGCTTGTAACCCTTTTATGATGAATGAGTCGTATGGAAGATTATAGAGTTATGGAATAACAGAGTTGGAAGGAACTTTGGAGGTCTTCTAGTCCAACCCCCTGCTTAGGCAGGAAACCCTACTAAGAGCCACTGGAGCTGCTATCCTTTCACCTGGTACCCAGAAAGGAAACTCGCTTGCTGCCTGACGGGAAGGATGGCTTTCACCCAGGAATAAAAGGAGACGGGAAGGCTGTTGGCTTCTCTGTACCTGTCAGCTACTCTTGAGATCCTTTTGGATAAAGTCCCTTCAGGATGCAGCAACAAGGATGGTTGTGTGAAGGAGAGACCAGCTCCCTTTGCAGAAACTGAGCCAGCCACATTAGTTGGTTGTTCCTTTCTGTTCCCAATACGAGTATTAGTGTTACTTATATCCATGAAAAGAGTTTGGCCCCGGATGAGTTGCTGGTGCCTTGTCTTGCTCCGAGGAAGAGATGAGATTATGGGCAACCAGCGCTGGGCCTTAGTGGTGGCATCTGTGTAATGGCCTCTCCCAGAAAGCCCACATTACAAAGCACTCTTTTTACTCTTAACTGACAACTGTTGGGATGTTGTTAATATATTTTATATCTTTCGTTGTGATTCACTTGACAAATTTTCCCGGTAAAGAAACCATCACATTTTTGTTAAATAAATGAACAATTCTTGCCTGAGGAATTTTTGAGACTTTCCAGTTTGGATCAAAACTAACTTACGGTGGTTTCTCTTCATCGTGGGGGCCTTTGCATTTAATGCGAGTTAACTTTGAACAGTCACTAAATGAACTGTTGTTAGTCAAGGACTTCCTGTATTGCTGGTGATTTTGCTGGAAAGTTTGAGTTCATTGCCACACACACACACACACACACACAGACCAAGGATGGCTAAAGTAAATATTGTTTTTTTTTCTCCAGAAGCAAAATGCTATGTTTTTAATTCTTTTATGGATCTTTTTAGACAGGGATGAGGAAGCGTCACATTAAGAAGTTCTTTGTGATAACTTTGTGTAGTTTAGTGAGGTAGGAGGAAACTGGTTACTGGTTTAGTTGCAAGGGGTGGTTTAGCTTAGCAGACTGACTTCTAATGAAGTACGCGTGCACCTATACCGCTTGATGGAAGAATTCTCTCATTGCACATCAGCCAGCCTATCGTTCAGTGGGACCTTTAGTGACAATCCAACTACAGTCTGCTTGGAGTCCTGCTGCATGCAATATCACCTTAACCCTCAGCAAAAGGAGCCTTCCAGGGTACTGTAGACTTAATGGAGGAGGCATTCACTCCGCTTTTTAACAATGAATTTGATACGTGAAATTTTGCAAGGGTTCTGAACCACCTGGCTGTAGCCAGTGTTTGCATAGCAACATATCCACAACAGAGCCAATTTTCCATTGATAGGTGTGGTATGTTTCATATCTCCCTCCTTCGGTTGTAAGTGAGAAGCAACTTTTTAAAACTTCAAGCCGGTGTTTTCTCGACTCAGTTCTTTACTTGTTGGCATTAATACTTCGGAGCCGCTGCGCTGTGTTGCTGCACTTTACAGTTTCTGGGCTTTGCCCTGTTAGAAAACAAAAGATTATTGCTCTTTTTCAATTCTCAGGTTATGCTCCTCTTCAACTAATGTTCTTTGTGTTTTAAATTTCTGATTTAATTTTGCAGAATTCGCTTTTGTTAACATTTATTTCTTGATGTCAAACCACATAATGACTGCCCGGGCTTCATTTTCAATAGTTTAAGAACCGGACCGGAAATGAAAACCTCTTGCAAATCTCCTGATTTATCAAATTAGATTTTCAGGAATATAATCTTAATACGTATATTCGTTTACAGGTGTTTTTTCTTTCTTTCTTGCCATTCCTTATAGTGAGTGACATTCTGTGAAATCGCTTTTCACTGAGTAGAGAATTTTAAGTGCACTAATACGATTGCAGGAAACTAGTTTTGAAAGAGTTCCCCAGGGCATAAGTATTGATAGTTATGAGAATGGTTTTCTGTGAGAGACCTTTTGCATTTTCCTTGAATAATTCCTTTGTGCCACAATGAAGAGTTTGCAAATGGATGAAAGGACATTTACTGGCTGTTTAGTCTCCTGTGGTCGGTGTAAGCAGGGCAGTTGAACGACGCTGACTGTTCATTCAATGGGCACCGCTTTCCCGATAGAGCCTGGCAGAGTCTTAATTATCCGCCAGAAAAAGCCGGAGTAAAACTGACCCAAGGTGTAAAGAAAGATTCCTTAGCCAGAGTGAGGTTGGGTTTCTGGCCAGCCGCTTGCCATATCTGGCACGTTGTAGGCCGAGATGCTGCCTTCCTCACGTTTCCCGGTAGTACCCGAAGCAGGGCATGTTCTTTTCAGCCGAGCTTGCACATAGACAATGGCTGTGTTTCTGGCTCTGTGGTGGACAGTGCGTGGCTCCTGCAGTGGTTTTTTTTCTTTTTTTCCCCTGCCTCGCTGCTTAGAAGGCAAGGAGACGTCCCCTAAAAGAGCCACCAGTTGGTCCCTTCCTCCCCCTCGGTTCCTTTTGGCTCTGCTCCGCCATTCAGAAGGCTGGCAGTGGCCGGAGAAACAAAGAGCTCTTTCAAAGTCCAGGCTTTTGTTAATGCTCCCAGTTTCTCTTCCTCGGTTCCTAAGTCCAATTGTTCCTCCTCAGGCGGTCCCAGGGGCTCTTGGGGAAGAAATGTTCCCTGGCTGGAGAGGATATTCTGCCCCAGTCATCAGGCAAGAGTCGAAAGGCTCTGGCTTTCAGTGACCGGTTGGAGAAGGCCTGCCGGCCAATCCTCCCATCAGGGGTGTTCATTGGCTCCAGCGGCTTCCTTTATCTCGTGCAATTAAGCTTGCTCCTTCCAGAGCTGTTTGCAGCCATGCCAAGGCAACCCTGGAATCTTTTCTATCCCAGTCAACGGTTCCCATCACCTCCCACTTGTCATAGTTGCGGGCGATGGGAGTTGTATTCCGGGACATTTGGAAGACTGGGCTGGTTCCTCCAGTAGTGTAGAGGTCCGTTTCCCTCTGATTTCAAGGAGGCAGGGGGTTTTGGTGGGTCACCTCCTGGCGAAGCTGTCCTGGAACGGGCATCTGGATGGAAGCAGTCTACTTCTGGCCTTCGGACAATCCTGGATTGGGGTGCGCCTAGGTTAATTTCCTATGGAACATTTGCACTGTGTATCAATGTGAGCAGCTTACCTTCTTTTTAAATTCTCCGTTGTTTCCAAGTGAGCTTCTGGTGCGCTCAACAAGGTTACAAGACAGTGCAAGAGTAAATCTGATGGCCTCATCCATCTGTTGAATTACTGTTTTCGTTACTGTTCCCACCCTTTTCCTGGAGGGGCCTAGAACATTTTACCAAAGAATGCTTCTAAAACTCTTGAATGGTTACCAAGAAAGTCTTTAAAGCAATAAATCAATGGCCGGGTGTCTAATCAATAAGCCAATCTTAATGCAACTCAGTCTCGCTGGGTATTTAGTGCTGTCCAAGGCGGCAGAGCCTACTCCTTGGCAGGCACTGCTGTCTCCAAACTCTGGGCCACATGCCTGGCCTGAGGCTGAGCAGGACAGAGGGAAGATAGTCAAGGAACGGAGGTATTTGTTCTAACCTAGGCTTCCCAAAAGCATGAAGCTGATTCCTCGTCCTGATAAAACCCCTTTTATTTAGTTTAAAGGGAATTCCTCTCCAGCAAAGTCTTTCAAGAGATTTCACAACTACAGACCTTTATCAGGCTTGGAGAGCTGCCAGGCCGATACCTTCTAAACGCCACTCTGTAGTAGCAATTACTTGGCAAGGAGTCAGGAACAGATCTTCACCCTAGTGAATTGAACTAATGGTCTCCTGCAAAATCCCACTCCCCTTTTGCCCCTCTTTTATTCCCTATGGGAGGAGCCATTCATCGCCTGCCTGTGCCTTTACTCCCGAGTCGACCCTTGTTCCTTAGCTGTTCCCTTCTTCTGGCAGCTCTGTGCATGCACACACTGGGAACAGGCTCCAGCTGTTCTTCTGCCCTACTGATCTCCGACTCCGAAGGCAGCTGATAACTGTCAGGCGGCCCTGGCCCCATCTCTGCCTCCGATGCAGAGCCCTCGTCAGAGCCTTCCCCAGACTCCTCACTGTCTGGCGGGCCACAACAATACTCCTAAGGTTCCTGAGATCTTGGCCCTCATCCTGGCACCTTCAAAGCTGCTTCTTCTGGATGTCAGAAACGGAGCCTTGAAGCAAAGCCAGGGTGGCAGCATTGCTGTGGCCATCTCAAGAGGTGATGGTCTCCTGCCATGCGGGCTTCCGGTCTGCTGTGTCCACGGATGCCCATCTGCCACGAAAGCACCGGAGTAGGTGGGCCACTTGGGGCTGTAAGCATAGCGTGGACCAAGGGCTGAGCGGGAGCTGCTCTCCCGGCTTGTAAGACGAGCATTTTTTTCCTCTTTTTAAAACAGTTAATCCTCGACTTAACAAACTGCAATAGAGCCCCAACATTTTTGTTGCTGAGTGAAACATTGGTGAAGTGGATTTTGCCTGATTTTACGACCTTTCTCGCGCCACCGTTGCTAAGCCAATCGCCGCAGTCGTTAAAGTTAGCCACACGGGATGTTAAGCAAATCTGGACGCTGCAAATGTGAGACGGTTGCCAAGTGTCTGAATCTTGATCATGGGACTATAGGGAGGCTTGAAAAACAGCGCTAAGTTGTATGAAGAACAGCACTAAGTTCCTTTTTTTTCAGTGCCATTGTAACTTTGAACAGTCACTAAGCAAACTTTTGTAAGTTGAGGACTACCTCTACTTTGGATATGTGTTATTTAGTGGTTTCCTAAATCGCTTGCTATCAACAGCATTCTTAATCTGGTGTCTTTCTTTGCTTTCCTTTTTTAAAAACCTTTATTCTTTATTAAATTCCCTCATTCAGTGTCATTAGCTAAAAACAATTCAGCTTCCTCTGGCTTTTAGAAATGGATCCTGAGAGTTTCATTTTATGTTATCTTTTTGTTTTGTTCTGTTTGATCAGGCCGAGGGAGGATAAGGTTTGTCCCCTGGAGTCGGAGATGACGGCACGTACCATCCTGACCCTTCCTCCTGATTTTAACGGTCTCTTTGGTAGAAGTAGATTCACATCCCCCCGGGAAGGGCTCTTTTAAGTTGTGGATTAAGTGATGTTGCTCTTAAGTGGTGGATGAGGAAGCCAGACAAAGAACGGCAGGAGGTGACGTTCAGGGAATACAGGTAGTCCTCGACTTACAACGGTTTGCTTAGTGAATGTTTGAAGTTACAACGGCACTGAAAAAAGTGACCTTATGCTAGGAGTCCCCCAAGCTTGGCCACTTTAAGACTTGTGGACTTCAACTCCCAGAATTGTCTCCTGCAAACACACCCCTCCCCTTTCACTCCTCTTTATTCGTTCCATTCACCGTCCACCTGAGGTTTTACTCCCGAGTTGACCTTTGTTCCTTAACTGTTCCCTTCTGGCAGCTCTGTGCATGCGCATACTGGGAACAGGCTCCAGCTGTTCTTCTTCCCCACTGATCTCCGACTCCGAAGGCAGCTGATAACTGTCAAACGGCCCCATCTCTGCCTCCGACGCAGAGCCCTCGTCAGAGCCTTCCCCAGACTCCAGGACTGGCCCAGGTTCCTCCCCAACCTCCTCCCTGTCCAAAAGCTCTGCTGGCTGGGGAAGTCTGAGAGTTGAAGTCCACAAGTCTTAAAGTTGCCAAGTTTGGAGACCTCTGCCTTACGCCCATTTTTCACACTTGCGACCTTTGAAGCATCCCCATGCTCACGTGATTTGACCTTCGGACGCTGGACACTGACTCCCATTTATGACGGTTGCGGGGTCCCTGGATCATACGACTGATCCCCTTTTGCGACCTTCTTGACAAGATAAGCCCATGGTGGTGTTGGTGGGAGCCAGATTCCACCGCCCAGCCGGTTTATTCGGCCGCGATTCTCTTTAACAAAAACGTGGCAAGAAAAGTCGCTAAACACGGCAAAAACGTCTCGCTTCAGCAACAGAAATGTTGGGCTCTATTGTGGTCGTAAGCTGAGGATTGCCTGTACAGGAAGAATATTAAAAAGAAAAAAGAAGAAGTAGTTCTGGGGAAAAAAAAAGAGTCAGCTTTGTTTACCTCGGTTTATTTTTTTTCCCCCTTGAGATCACAAACTTTAACATATTGGTATCATGTGTCTGCATTTCAACATGCAGAACGCACGTGTTTTGCTGTGTCACCGGTCGATCTCTTTCAGGGCTGTGACGTGTCACATGATGGGCTTTTTTTATTTTTAAGACATATGCCTGTTTGTCAGCTCAGGTTTCCACTCAGACGTCGGCAACTGCCGTTTAGTCAAGGAGCTGGTGGCTGATAATGGGGTTTTCTAAATCGGTTGGACATCCCGTGGGATTGTTTGGGAGAAACAGACCTCACACGGATCGAGGAAAGCTTACGAGCTGAGGCTGAGATATTCCCGGTTCTACAAGGAAGTGGGTTTTTCGACGCATACATCCGAATTCTCCGCGAGGCAATGTGCGTTAGGTGAGTTTTCCAAAACTTTTTACTGTCTCTGTCTCTCTGTCTCTCTCCCACCTCCTCCAAATCTGTATTTACATTTTAAACGGGGAACGTGTGTATTTAATGCCCATCGAGGTTTTTTTTGTTGTTGTTGTTAGGGCTACAAATTGGAGGAACAAAAGAGCGATTCTCTTTGCTTGCTGGGCGGTATTGCATGCCCCCAAATTGCGACATTGCTCCCCGCTCTCTCCTCAGTGGTGTCAATAACAGCTGTCCCTGTGCTGAATTTTCCTGGGAAGGCTGTCAGTGGACAATGATTAAAAGGATTAAATCCGAGAAAATGGCATTGGCTGAACGGGGGTGATGCTTTGATCCCCTCCCTGTGCAGGTCCCCCTCTTCTGAGTCTCGGGATCTTGGCAACCTAAGTTTGTTAATCCAAGTTGGCCTGTGGAGGTACCACCCCCCCCCGAGGGAGGTTTGTAGATGGCCCTGATTCACACGGAGCTTTTAGGAAGTTTTTGTGTACAGGGTGGTTCTCGGCGATCACAATCGAGCCCCGAAATTTAAGTTCCTAAGAGATTAAATCCGTTAAGTGAGTTTTGCGTCCATTTTATGACTTTTAAACCCGTCACGCGGTCGTGGAGCAAATCTGGCTTTCCCCACGGGCTTTGCTTGTCGGAAGGTCGCAAATTGAGACCACCCCCTGCCCCCGGGACAGTGACCGTCATAAATGGGAGTCAGTGGTCAAGCATCTGAACGTAAATCACGTGAACATGGTGGTGGTGGTGGCTGCGAAGGCTGTAAGTGTTGAAAATGGACAGTCACTCCCCCCCCCCCAAATGCCGTTGTCAGTTTGGACGGCCCCTACGTGGATTGTCGTAAATGGAGGACTACCTGTACTCTGTAGTTTTGGAAAGCTAAGAAGTTTACTCTCCATAACTTGAGGAAGTACGGGGAAAGAGAACACCGCAAGGTTTGTTGTGTTAATTTTGTGGCGTCCATGGCCATCTCTTCTTCTTCTAGGCTTAACAGGCATGGGTAGCTGTGGGCAACATTTGTCTTCTGCTTGATGTCTATTATGAGCCATGGTGGCGCCATGGTTAGAGTGCAGTACTGCAGGCTACTTCTGCTGACTGCCTGCAATTTGGCTGATCGAATCTCACCAGGCTCAAGGTGGAGCCTTCTAGCCTTCTGGCCTTTAAAACGACAGAGGAGGCTGTAAAGCACTGTGAAGCAGTATATAAGTCTAAGAGCCACATCTATCTATCTATCTATCTATCTATCTATCTATCTATCTATCTATCTATCTATCTATCTATCTATCTATCTATCAGCTGTGATGGTGCAATGGTCAGAATGCAGTATTGCAGGCTGACTCTGTCTACTACCAACAGTTCTGTTCTCCCCAGCTCAAGGTCGACTCAGCCTTCCATCCTTCCGAGGTGGGTAAAATGAGGACCCAAATTGTTGGGGGCAATATACTCTATAAACCGCTTAGAGAGGGCTGGGAAGCACTGTGAACCGGTATGTAAGTCTTTAGTGCTATGGCTATTATACTTTTAGCTTTGAGGCTTCTCCTGTCCAGAAGCCGAAAGGACAACTTTGATCTTTGGATCCTTGGTGCTTTTGAACAAGATGGGATCTTTCTCCCTCACGTAGTGTTTTCGCCTGGCTCACCGGCTGCTTACCTAGATTGGTCCGATCAAAGCATTCTGTGTTGGCTGTGTAGCTTCTTGTGTGATTCTCAAGAATGTGGGGGGAAGCCTGCAGAATCTCCTCTGAACCCCTGGTTAGCGAGTCCCAGGCAATCTTTAAAAGGGAGACCAGCATCTTAACAAGCAGCAGATAAAATTCCCTAGAATCTGATCCGTTGATTCTTTCCTGAAACCACAACTGGGGCTTTGAAAAGGATCCTCCTGCTCCATTTACCTGCAGTTCAGAGGGGGCCTATTCTGGATTGTGACGGCAGTTTTAATAGTTTTATCTGAGGCAGCGGGTTTAATGGCACGTTTGTCCGCTTATTAAATTAATTCTAGTTTCCCAGAACCGTTAGGAGCACAAAAGGGTGGCGAAAAACGCCAGTGAGGAAGTGCACGCTCTGTTTCTGTGCCCTTGGCAGAATGTGTCAGGCAACTGGGAGGGAGACTGTGACTGCGTTACTTCCCAAATAAATAATGTTGAGTTCTCATCTTCCCGTCGGTTGTGACTTTCTCGTTATCCCATCGACTGGTATGCAGGAACTCTTCTTCCCTGCAGGAACCATCGTTCTGGCTCCTGTGTGTGGATCTCACAGTTTGCAGTATTGGCTTCTCCTGATTAAGAGGCCAAGTTCGTTAGAAAGAAAAAAAGGCCGTTGGTAGAAAACATAACTTTTCCTTCAGTTTTGTGGGTGTTGTTTTTTTTCTTCTTCTTCTTCTTCCTTTTTCTTCCTTAACTTGTTTTGCAGAATCCCCCGGGGTCCTGTACAGCAGCCCCTGGAGGATCGGATCTTCACTCCCACCGTCTCGGCTGTGTACAGCACGGTAAGGAGAACACGCCAGCAGCTTTTGCCAAGAGGCTTTTGTGTGTGTGTTGGTGGGGGGAAGCTCAGGTGAGTTGAGAGGAGCCTCACCTTCCTCCTGCAGAGAATGAGCACCTGGACACCTGGCAGGTTCAGCAGTAGGCCTTCCCCTTCAGGTAAAACTCAGAATCGGGGGGGGGGGGAGATCGTTTGTCAAACGTTTATCAACGATACGAAAGACAGGAGAGTAATTCAGAATCGGACTCTTTGTTAGTTGGAGGAAGCGATTTGAATCGCTCTCTTCATCCAGCCTCTCTGGTCCCTCCAACTTTTGGAGAGCGATGCCTGCTTCATGCCATTCTTTGAGCTCCCCTCTCTTGTCAGGGTGTCCCACAGAACTGGATCCCTTGGGATCGAGTAGGAATTAGCTGTGCTAAAGATATGGTCTTTGGGTGGTCAGTCCACCCAAAGTCAAAAAGATCGTTTGTCAAGCGTTTATAAACGATACGAAAGACAGGAGATCTCTTTGAGTTTGGGAGGAGGATCAGCGGGAGGCTCTCCAGGAAGGGAAGAGCCAGAGGAGAAAGGACTCCCACCTTCCTCTTGAACCCAGGGCCCTACTGGGGCAGACGTCCCAAGTTCCTGCTTGCAGGGAGAATCCATTCCCACCAGGAAGAGGGATTAGGAAGGCTGTTCCGGCCACGGTCCTTTTCCTGGGAAAGATGTGGGTCAGGAGGCCAGTCCATTTTGCTCGGAGCCATTGCTGAGCCTGGGGAAATGCTGCATTTTTAAGAAAGTGTATCGGCATCAGGGCAAAGAAACTAGCTGGGTAGGAATAAGTGTAATTGCCAACATTTCTTTTTGTTTTGTTTTTCCAATTAATACTTCTCTTAGAGCGGGTTAAGTGAAACTGCTGATGGGAAAGTGTGTGCAAATTACACAAAAAACAAAAAACTCAGCACAGCTTTCCTTACTTGCATCCAGAGACCAGGGTGCTGTACTTGTTTGAAAGTTCACCCTGGACTCTCGGGGGTTTGTCTGGTAGGCAGTACTCATTGGTTTGGGTTTTCAACTAGTAGCCAGTATTTCCCAAATGGAAGACGTTTCTTTACTGGAGAAGTATAAATATAGTAACAAACGTTAGAAAGGCCTTTTGCTCTCTTCCTTGTAGACAGAAAGTAAAATGATCAATGTTGATAATTTGAGAATGGAATGCAGCCCAGAACTGCATCCTGTTAAGAGGGAAGGCATCACGTGGAAAGGGGGGTGGGAGGAAGACCCCCAAAATACGCAGGCGCCCTTTCTAGTTCACATCGGGTGCAAACTAACATCGCCAGAGGTTGCCCTGCCTTCCCCCCGGGATAGCCTGAAGGATGGAGCCAGACCAGGGTTGCTGGGGACGATGGGCTTTGCTGGGGGCTCCCTCTAATTGTGAAGAGGAGTCCTCCCCCAGGAAAGGGCAGCTCCTTCGAGCTAAAGACCCCCAGGCTGCCAAGGGAAGGAGAGCCCGCTTTCTCCCACCTAAGGGTTGATCAAAGAAGTTGATAATCTGGCGCTGTCCTCTTTAGAGCAAGCTTTGCTTGGCTGCCTTTGAAGCCGAGATGTTAATTAGATGGCAGACAGGGCGATGTGTCCCGGTCTTTTATCTTAAAGCCTCGGTTTTGATCATGGATCATCTCAGTTTAGCCAAGATTGGTGAGAATCCCTTTCTGGGGGATTTTTCTGTGGAGGGTTTGTCCGTTTGCTCACTTCCTCGCAGCCATGGCCCACTCAGGCTTCCACCCAGGTGGGCTGGCTCGTCTCCACTGAGGGCCGTGTGTGTGTGTGTGTGTGTGTGTGTGTGTGTGTGTGTGTCTTTGTGAAGAAAATATCCAGCACCATTGAAAGAGACGGGGAGTTTTTTCCTCCGTGCCTTTTCTGTCTTAGAGACTTTACATTTTCCTCTTGTCGGGTGAAAGCAGCTCATTAGAGACTTGGCTCTTCTTCTTCCTAGGATCGAACAGGATCCCGGGAGTCTCCCTGGAGCCAGATCCACTAACATAAATCAGCGGAGCGGGGTTTTTTTTTTCCCAGCTGCTCCGAGGAGCCCAAGAAATGGGGTCCCCATCGCCAGAGGTGCTTAACTCCGCGGAGAGACGGTGTTTTGCTCCGCTTTGGTTTCACTTCAACAGCTTCTCTCCTCGCAGGTTACGCAGGTGGCCAGACAGCCGGGCCCTCCTGCCCCCTCCCCTTACTCTGCTCATGAAATAAACAAGGGGCATCCGGCCCTTGCCGCCACACCCCCCGGACATGCCTCCTCCCCTGGACTCACTCAGGTAAGATCGGCAGCTTCTCCTTCGGGGATCTGAGCTGGCCTCCCCAAACCTGGGTGTGTGTGTAATGTCAGGTTGGGCATGGGAGGTAGGGGGGAAGACCGGCCCGATGCCTCCACTGGCGGGGCGCTGCTCCTCTTGAATGGCCAGGGTCAGGTGCGAGGAGAAACCCCCCCCCCAAATCCCCCCAACCCCAGCTGGATTGTTTAGGGAGCATTTCCCTCTCATCGCCCCCCCCCCCAAAAAAAACTTGTTTTATTCAAGGTTTCCTTTTGGCTAACAGATGGTGGTTTGATCCCCTCTCTGTACGTGCCTCCTGTCAGAAGCCATCCCCCCCCTCAAGAAAAAGAGTAGAGAGAGGAAGGCTTGCAACGGTTAGCGCCTTCAAAAGCAGCAGCGGCGGCAACTTAGGGTAAACCGAGGCCCGATGAAAGTTGGAGGCAGCGCTGAGCAGCCCTGCTTGCTGGTTCAGGATGGCACAGATTCCCCTCGGAACGGGTTGAGCGGCTCTGGTCTTCCCAGCTGGAGTTTGGACCCCGAGGATTGAGCTGGTGTCATGCAGGCCTTCGTCTCTCACTACAGCCATGGCTCCCGTGGGGGTGCCTTTTTTTTGGGGGGGGGAGCATGTTTAACTTCAGAGCCCGCAACAGTGAGCTTGGCAGGCCACTAGGACAGATTAACGAATGGGAAGAAAGAAGCAGGCTAGTTTAGTCTTGTGCCACTTAAGCGAACAGCGGTAGCTCCCGAAGAAGGTCCTGGAACCGGCCGCTGTGTCAAGCAGAGGCCCTCTCCTTGGCTGCGTTGGTTGCCCACAGGCCAGCACACCCCCTCCCCAAATGTAGCTGGGAAAAAACTGCACGACCCTCTCTTGAGCACCCAAAGCTACTTTCCCCTTAATTTCGTTTCTCCTGATTTCTAATCTGAACCAAGCGGCTGGCCCGGCCTTTGGGAAGAGGAGTCGATTTACTTGGCTCCTTCCCTCCGGTCGAATTTTAACCTGAGACCAGGGGGCACCCTTTTCCCCCCCCACCCAGGCCTGCCCCATTGGTCGGCGGGTTGTCAGTAAAGGGCGCTTTTCTTTGTTCCTGGGTCCAAATAATGGTTAATCTTGCCTTTCTCTCTCTCCTCTACCCCTCCTTCCCTTCCCGTGTCAGGCCTCTGCCGCCCTTGCTTGCCCCGCAGTTGTGGGGTCGGCTCCAGAGTGGGATGTTGCGGGGGGGTCATTGTTGTTTTCATTCTAGGACACTTTCCTAAATGTGCTGGAGAAATTTACAGGTAGCCCTCGACTTACAGACACAACGGAGCCCCCAAAATTACGTTGCTAAGCGAGACGTTTGGTTAAGCGAGCTCTGCCCCGTTTTATGACCTTCTTTGCCGCCGTTCGTTAAGTGAATCGCTGCAGCCCATAAGTCGGTAGCCCGCTTGTTAAGGGAGCCCGACTTCCCCATTCCCTTTGCTTTGTCGGGAGGTCACGAAAGGGGATCATGCGACCTGGGGGGGGGGCATGGTCATAAATAGGAAGCGATTCGCCAAGCCTCTGAACATTGATCCCATGACTCTGGGGAGGGGGGTTGGAAAAGTCGGGAAAAATGGTCCTCAGTCACATTTTTTTTTTCCGGTGCCGTTGTAACTTTGAACGGTCACTAAACCAATTGATGTACCCTGTTCCCCTGAAAATAAGACCCAACTGGAAAATAAGACCTAGTGTGATTTTGGGGGATGCTCGTAATATAAGCCCTACCCCTCAAAATAAGCCTCACTTAAGATTGTCAGCCAGACGGACACATTTGGAGCCGTATTTCCTCAAAAAGAAGACCTAACTGGAAAATAAGCCCCAATGCGTCTTTTCGGAGCAAAAAAATTAATATAAGATTGGGTCTTATTTTCGGGGGAAACGTGGGTAATTTGAGGACTGCCTGGACCTGCTGTTATTGGCGTTAAAGTCAGTGCTGTGCCGGTTTCCGTTGCAGATGCTTTGGCGAGTTGATCCCAGGAAGGTTTCTGAGCCCTCTGGTCTCGGGTCGACTGATGGGGTCTCTTCCCTCTTGCCATTTCTCTGGAAGTGATAGGGTCTGTCCCCCCAAATGGCCCGTCTCAACGCCTTCAGTTGCCCCTTTCCTACCCCACCAGACCCCATCGGGCTCGAGAGCAAGCGGATGGCTTCTTGGAGAATGGCGGGGTGGTGGGTTGCGTCTGCCGATAGGCGCTTTAGGAAATGGCCCTGTCCCCCCAGCAGTTGAGAGACAAGCTGGGCTTCCTGTAGTGGGGGTGGGGGTTATTGGGGGTGGGGGGAGATGACTCTGGCACCTGGGGTCCAAAAGACAGTTGGTGGGGTCCTGTTAAGTAGAAAGTGGCCCGCTCTGTGCTGGGATCATTCCCAGGCTGAAGAGGAGAAGGGGGGGAAACTGCTCCTGGAAAGCTGGATGCGCTCTTTGTGCTTAGTAGTTGGCAAGAAGGAGAAGGAGAGCCCCCCCCCTCCCAGGATGTGTAGAGCCCCCCCGCTCCCCGATCTTGGAACGCAATTGGAGGGGAAAGGATGAACTTCCCCTGTTGCCCGTCTTCCTTTTGCCCTTTTTGCTCTCTCTCTCTGCCCCCTGTCGCTTTCCTCCTCTCTCTCTCCCTTTCTCTTCCTTCCACTCTCTCTCTCTCTCTCTCACTCTCTTTCACTCTCTTTCACTCTCGCTCCAGCAGCCAGGAGGGAGGAGGGACAGAAGCTTCCCACCCCACCCAAGAGCCAGCAGTCTTTTTGAAGATCCAAGGGAACTGGTGCAAAGGATTCTGGGATGTGGGATGGTGAGTCACAAGAGGAAATTAAAAAAAAAAAAAAGAAAAAAAAAGGGTCCAGTGATGCCCGCTGGACCAGCCGGGTCTCGGGTTTTGTCGTGTGGACACACCCACACACCCCTCCTGCAGACCCCGTGCAGATGTTCCTTATGCAAACCGTGTTAACTTCTGGATACGGAGGAGAGGTCGGCCTTTGGGGCCGGTGGAGGCCTCTAGTTGCCTGTTTTGCCTTGGGAAGTCCAGAGGTTCCCCCATGAAATTCTGAGGTGGGGGGGGGAGTCCTTTCTCCACGGAAGAGGGGGGGCTGGTTGCGTTCCCCGGCCTTGGCGGTAACCGTCCAGGCGAGAGCCGGTTCTTCCTTCGACCTGGTGGGTTCTCCGTTGTTCCCGCCGGCCTCGGTTCCGAGCTCCCCAAAGGAGAACTTGGAAGGCGAAGAAGCCCTTTCAGGGACCGAGCAGGGAAAAGTGCTGATGGCGCAAACTGGACCTTGTTTGCTGCTCAAAAAAGACTGCCTTAAGCGAATGAATCTTAGAAACGTCCTGGAAGAAAACCGGCGTACGTATCCTCTGCGCGCCCTCCGGGACCCCAGGCGCCCATCCTTTGCAGCCTTTCCCCCTTTTTGTGGGAGATCTCTGAGGAAAGGGGGGGAAAAACGCCTCCTCATTGCTCATCCCATTGCTGCCATGCCAGAAAATAGAGTGGGCTTCCTCCCCCGTTGGGGCTGGCAGTCCAGTTGGTGGCAGGAAATCCGTTGGCGGATGGAAAGCTGCTTTCTTGGCCGTAGGGAGCCGCGGGTAGGAAGCCTGCTTGGGTTAAGCCAGTTTCCCAATCCAGAAACCCAGGGAAGCCACGGGCCGCCTCGAGCGTTTGGGAGTTCAGCTGCCTTTTCCAAAGTTGCTCCGACAAAAGTTCCCTCCCAACTTGTGTAAAGTAATAGAAAGGCTCGGGTAATTTGGCGAGGGAAGGTCTGGCGGCCCTTAATGCTAATCAGGAGCTGGCAGGAACAGCGAAGGGAGGTGCTCCGTGGTGGGGATTTCGGCTTCTGGATAATTACCTCCCCCCCCCCCGCCCCGATTTACAGTATCAAAAAGTGCTTTGCTAAATCTCTGGCCTGACTTTCTGCAGAAATCTCAGCTACCAGTTTTTCGGGCTCTGCGCCTTTATCTGTGTCCCCTCGTTAAAAGAAAAAAGAGCCTTTGAGATGTACGCTTCGCTAATTGCTTTAAATCAGAGTTAGGGGGAAGCGTAGTCATCCCCATTCCCCCCCCCTCCCCAATAAAACTAGCGCTTCCATCGCTTGCTTGCAATCGTTTTTAAGAGAAAAAGTTGTAGTCTCACAGCAGGCTGCCATGGGTAAAAGCGGGATCAAAGCCCAGAGTAATTTGTCCTGCTAGGCTTAAGACAAGCCCAACCCAGATTTTTTTTTTCCCACCCCCCCATCCCAAAGTTGCTAGAATGTTTAGGAAGCTCTGCTCTAAATGGGTAAATTTACATAAGTAATCCAGCTGTTTGTCCTCTTCACCTTCCTCAAAATGTTTTGCCTGTAATTTAGAAATCCCAGTGGGAAGAGGAAGCAGCTTGATTTCGTTCATAACATGGTCGAAAAGGGTTAAGTTTTCCTGCCTCCTCCAAGAGAGAGGAGGGGGAGAGAAGGAGTGAGAGAGAGAAGGAAATAGAGAAGAGAGGAGAGAGAAGGAAGGAGAGAGAGAGAGAGGAGGAGAGAGAGAAGAGAGAGAGAAGGGAGAAGAGAGAGAGAAGGAGAGAGGAGAGAGAAGGAAATAGAGAAGGGAGGAGAGAGGAGAGAGAAGGAAGGAGAGAGAGAAGGAAATAGAGAAGGAGAGAGAGAGAGAGAAGGAGAGAGAGACTCCTCCAGGAGAGCCTGAGCCCCCCTGTGCTTGCCAGGCCTTGGGAAGCATTCAGAGGGTCATAGGATCACGTCCCGGTACCTGCTACGTCCCGGGATCACCTGGAAAAGTCACATTTGCTGAGATTTGGTTTGGTTTTTATCACTGAAGGATGCGGAGAAAGGTTTTCCTTTCCATAAATAGCCGTTGGAGCTCTCGGTGGAGAAAGGAGAGGTTTCCAGGAGCTTTAGTGCGATGGCATCGTCCCAGAGAGAGGTGATGGATGGTCTTTGAGCCGAGCTGTTTTGGCAGCGGCTCTGCGAGGCCTCTGAATCGAGCTATTTCAGCGGCGTGGATCACGGTGGGCTTCCTGAAAGAAGTCAGGCGTAGTTCGGGGACTTCCTGCATTCACGGAGAGCGGAACGAAACCCCAAGAGGGCTCCCCGGCGGACGGCATTGACCGACCTGTCCAGGCCAGCCGGGGGTGGGACAGTTGAGACAGGCCTGAGCTGAGCGGGTAATTCGGTGGCCCTGCTTGGGAGTCAGTCAGACATGGTGAGGAGGCTGAGCCACAAGTGGCGCAGTGGTTAGAACACGGTACTGCAGGCTCACTCTGCCCACTGCCGGGAGTTCGATCGAGTTCGATCTGACCAGCTGAAGGTTGATCCTTCCGAGGTCGGTACAACGAGGATCCAGATTGTTTTGGGGGGGGGGGGGGGGCAAAGGCTGATTCTGTAAACCGCTTAGGGCTGCGAAGAGGGTATATAAACCTTAAGTGCTATTCCTGTTGGGGGATGCCTGGCAGGGCCGAGGGACTTCTGGCACCCTAGAGCGTGGGTATTTCCATGACGCTGGTACTGTTGAGATCTGGAAACGAAAGAGCTGCCTGTGACTCAGCATTTTGTCACACACACACACACACACACACACACAGAGTGATGCAACAGAGTTTTATGTCTGGTTTATTTCCAGCCCATCTAGGAGCATGGGGATCTTGTTGCACAGCAGGCCTAGTGGGTATCAACTAGTTTGGCAAGGCTGATAAAAATAGTTCTTTGCTCTTCGGCTGGCCTGAGCGGACAAGGCTAAGAGAGGGCCGGAGGAAGGCTTTGTGGCGAGAACTTTCCTGGGAAGCTTTCGTGGACGGCCAGCATTCAGGTGCCACCAGCTTCTGTTGGCAACCCCGACTTCCTGTCCTCTGTTTTGATGACCGGTTTGCAAAGGAGGAGGGTCAGAACGGGGAACGCTT
>NW_020769387.1:75551-86086 GCF_900518735.1 Pseudonaja textilis
TCCTCCTCCAGCCATGTTAGCTCAGGAATCCTGGGAGTTGAAGTCCCACAAGCCTTAAAACTTGCCAAGTTTGGAGACCCTTGCCTTAGCCGTTCTTGGAAAAGTGTTGGCTCCCGTACCTCTTGTCTGTTTGAGGTGCATGCGGGGGGATCTCCCCTCTTACCGTCCTAAGATTCCTCCCCTCTTAACGTCGAATGTGGTGCCAGGGCATGGCTTGAGACGGGGAGGCAGGCCAGCCAGCCAGCCCAGGGACAACAAGGCGAGAAGGGCCAACGGGTGATCTCCACTTGCCTGGAAGGCTCTCGGGGAAGAGCAGCTTTTAGGAAACTAAGCCTGCCCAGGGTGGGGTTCGGGCTTGTCTGGAATTCAGGGGATCGCAAGACCCTTCCTTTACCGCTTTCCAATGGAACTTCTCCCTCTTTCATGCCCAGGCTCTGTTGGGAACCAGGGGGAGAGCTGCCCTGGGGGCTGGGAGGCGGCTAGGGGCCAGCCAAGAGTCCTCGTGGGGTTGGGGTGGAAGGAAATCCCGGCTCCGTCCCTTTGCCAACGTTGCTTTCTCTTTTCTGCGGCAGGCTCCATACCCCGCGGGACAGAACGCAGCGCCCACCACGCTGGTGTACCCCCAGGCCCCTCAGGCGATGAGCACGCAGCCTCAGACCCGCTCTCCGGTAAGAAGACCGCCCCTCTCGGCCTTTTTCGGTCCCAACGGGGGAGGCCCGGCCTCTTCTCGCCTCCCCTCGGGCGCGGCGGCTGCTGTTGCTGCTGGCAGAAGACTCCCCGCTTCACTGTCATTTGGGAGAAGGGGGAAGAAAGGACCCCAGACTCCGCTCCTCGGAGCCCTGTTCCTCTTCCCCCCCCCGCCCCCCAGCTCCGTGCATTTCTGCCCCTGTCTCTTGTGTTCCTTGTTGTCTACGCTGCAGTGTAAATGCGATCCCCTCCTGCCCACCCCCCTGTCTTCCTTTTCTCCGACGCTCGGCACCTTTGGGGTTCACGGTGCGTGGTCTGTTGCCCGAGGAGCTTGTGCCATCGTCCTGCCCCTGCGTCCCTGGGGATCCTTTGCCATTTTGCACCATAAGGTGGAAAAATGACAGCTAGCTGTCCATCCTCTGCCCTTCCTCGTCTCTCTCTCACACACGCACACAGAGAGCCTTTGGGGCGGAGAAGCGGAGAAGCTCTGTGCCCTTTGCTTCCAGCTGCCTGCCTGGCTTCAAAGTAGGGAGGGACAAACCCCCCCCCCCCCCCCCCCCCCCCCCCCCGATGTTCCCTTAGCCCGCCCCCCCCCCCCCCCCCCCCCCCCCCCCCCCCCCCCCCAGTCTCGATCTCTGGCGAGCCGGTTTTGGAGGACTTGTTAAAGAAGCGAGCGAAGCTAAGGATCGGTGGCTAGAGGAAAGGGGGTTGACCTGCCCATGGGGTGCCTCTCTAAATTAGTTTTCTTGACAGCCCAGCAGAGCTGTGCCCATCCCTTGCCTCGGCCCCTGGAAGCGGAGGAAGGTTTTGGAGCAGAGTCCAGTTTACAGGTCCTTGGCAGGAAGAGGCTGGATAAAATACTACCTTGTAAGCAATATGACAAACTGTACTCCTTCGTGCAGACCAGTCAGTCAGTCGTGCCCACGGCACTGCTTCCATTCTGTCCCCCACCCACCCTTTTTTCTTTTTAATTTCCTCCCCCTCCACCCCCCATTGTTGACTGATCTACAGAAAACCCCTGATTTTCCTTTGGGGGCAAGGGGGGGGTGGCATTTTAACGTCCGGCCCAGGTTGGCTCTTCCTGACCCCTGGCAGGCTCAGAGGCCCGTTCACTCTCAAGGCAGGGAGACCTGGAGACAGGGCTGCCGACTCGAACCAGCTACCCACCCCCAAAAGACTCAACAGCGTTTTTCTAACCCTGGCTGGGGAGGTTGCGGGGTGTGCGCGTGCGCGCGTGTCTTTGAATCGCGCCGATCGAGGCAAATTGGCAACTCTCGGATCGGCAGCCTCTCAAAGCGCAGATCCCGGAGAAGATCCCGGGCGTAGAAGCTGCCTCTAAAAGCGGTCAGCCATTTTTCTGTGGTCACGAACAATTTTTCCCCCCCCTCCCCCCTAAAATACTACCCTGTGTGCAATTTTTCTTGCCATTCTGTTGCCTCTCATTGCCACCCCATGACTAAAAAACTTGCTCACGTAACATTTCATTCTCCCCTTCCACAAGTCCAAAACAAATGCAATTTTGGCTGCTCTCCGATCCCTCTTGCATTCTGTTCTGGGTTTGGTTGCATTGGTTTTTCTCACCCCCTCCAAGCCCCCCCCACCCCACCCCAAATCCTGCCCCATCCACGGGTGGTGCTGAGGGGCGAGCAGGGGTCACGGCTGGTGGCCTTGTGCCCATTCCCCTGCTGGGTAAATGAAGGGCAGCAGCACAAGACTTCTCTCCCTTCGGGGGCCACGGGGCCACTGTGGCACCTCCTGGATACCACAGGCCCGTCCAAACCCCTCGTCTCGCCACGTAGTGCCAGCTCGTGGCAGGCCTGGCCTGCCCGTTTGTACGTGCCACGGTGACGCAGCGGTTAGAGTGCAGTACCGCGGGCTATTTCTGCTGACTGCCGGCTGCCTGCAATTTGGCAGTTCGAATCCCACCAGGCTGAAGGTTGGCTCAGCCTTCCGTCCTTCCGAGGTGGGTAAAACGAGGACCCCCAAATCGTTGGGGGCGATAGGCTGACTCTGTAAACCGCTTAGAGAGGGCTGTAAAAGCACAGCGAAGCGGTATACCAGTCCAAGGGCTATTGCTCTTTTACGGCAATTTGACCCGAGTTGCCAAACCACTCAGCTGGGGCAGCGAAGGGCAGTTCCCAATTGTGGAACGTTCCTTCAGCATTGGAGCCCCCCTTCCCAGCTACATTCTAGCCTCCAATAAGGTGACACTGGGAGCCTGATTGACCCCCCCACCCCCACCCCTCTCCCCTTAGGAAATGAACCCTTGAAATCTCCAGTGACTACAGTTTGTTGTGTTGCTTACAGCTCCGGAGGAAGAGGTTGGCCAGTAGCTGATGGCAGCCAAGCAGGATAAAATAGGCTGGGTGGTTTTCTTCCCCTAAAGTTGTTGCTCTTGGCGTAGCTTAGCATCTTCAGGTTTCCCAGAAGGCTTTGCAAAGGCGGCCGGGTGGGGGGGGTCAGGGCAACGGGATGCATTTCTGCCCTGCATTTGGCCGGAGGAGCAAAGCCCGGGGGTGGGTGGGTGGGAGGCTTCCTGTGTGGATCTAACCAGGTCTGAGTGCTGGAGAAAGCTCGCGTTGCGCCTATCTGAACGGAGAGGAAAGCGGTGGGTGGGCAGGAGCCTGCCGTTTGCTGGAGGGAGGGGCTGCCTGGGTAAGGCTGGCCCTTATCTCCTCCAACCCTGGGGCCTTCAGAGCGCCCCCTCCAGGAAGAGGCGGCGGCCTTGTTGCCTGCTGGCGCTCGCCGGCCCGTTTTTTGGGGTACGCTCTCCTCTCCAGCCTCCCCCATAGGATTTGGGCAGATAAATTATCATTGCGTTGTACAGAGAACAAAGGAGGAGGCAATTTTTTTTTTTTGTCCCGAGATGGTCCCGTCTGCAGCTACTCTGAATTTATTTCAAGCACCCCCTAGCCCGCAACAGGCAAGAACAATTAAAAAAAGAGGAAAGATTTAGTGCACACACACACACCCCTCAAAAAAGGGGTGGGGGGCAAGGAGAGAGAAGACAGATGCGACCACCGTCAACTTCCATCCCTCCCTGGTGCTTTTCACGGCCAGCGGTTGTGCCGAGACGGTGCCGGAGAGGAGGAGGAGGAGGACTCCTCCCGTGGCTCAGGACGGAGGGCCGGCGAGGAAAGATGGCCGCTCTTGGGATGGGTAGCCGCTGACCGACAGGCCAGGCTGTTCAAATTGAAGCCCGAGGGCAGGGCAGGGCAGGGCAGGCCGGTTCTGTCCCCTCCCTCCACGTTCAGATCCCAGTTGCTGCTGTGCCTGGGAGGGAGGGGGGGGGATCCCTTGGGAACACTCAGCCTGATTGCCCCCCCCCCCCATGCACCAGTGGGGTGGGCTCTCCCGGGGCCGGACAACTCCCTGTCTTGGCCACAGGTTCACCCAAGGGGGGGGGTGGCGTGGGTCAGCCGGGGTCAGCCGTGCCCCTCCCTCCCTCCCCCCCCCGTGTCCTGCAGCTGTGCTTCTGTTGTTGTGCTCTTTATTTCCTCATCTGTCATTTATGCATCCCCCACCCCATGGGTTTCATTTGCGTAGAGTGTGACATTTTTGCCTTTTGTGGTGTTTCTGACTCTCTGTGCCTTCCCTTTTTTTGTGTGTTTTTGTATCTCCCGCTTCTCCTCAGTTTGCAGCCGGGCCTCGACCTGCCCACCACCAGGTACGGTACCATCCTTGACCCCACCCCCTCTCCCCCTCTTTCTCCCTCTGCTGCAGACTGGTCAGGGGGTGGGTGGAAGGGGAGGGGCGTTCTGGCATCCTCCTGCTAATTCTCAAGGGTGTTTTGGGGGGGAAGCTCTGGGCACCTCCCCTTTCTAACTGCTACTAATTCTGTTGCTTTCCTGGACAAAGACCCCCGACATTCCTCTTCCAGTTGGCCTGAAGAGGGTGGTCTCGGCGCCCTTGGCGCTTACTCGACCCTTCGAGAGGATAGCGGGGTGGGGGGGTTCCCAGTCTGTGGAGTGGGGAGACCTGACCACCCCCTCAACCCACTACCGCTTCCTCCCCCTTGTGTAAAATCAGGATGTATACCTGCAGTTTGGGGTGTGTGGGAAGGGTTGTGCCTAATACAGAAGAGAGGCAGCCAGTGGCGCTGCTGAATTGCAGTTAGCGGGGGCAGAGCCCTGGTCTCAGCGGAGCCTGAGACCGGCAAACCTGAGAGGCAAAAGGTCACCCGAAGTTGGTGTTTCCGGCCTGAGCCGAGCGTCTGTGAGTCTCACGGCGAGGATTCTAGAAAAGCAGTGAGGATTGTGTGATCCGGCAGGGTTTAACTCGCGTCACCTCTTTCTACTTAACACTTAATATTGAGGTTCCATGGGTGTCACCCAGGAGGGTCAGGGTTGCCACTTGGCTAAAGAGAGAGGGAGGGAGGGAGATGAGAAAAGAGGAGAGAGCAGAAGGGGGAAAGCAGAGGCTGGGAGGAAGAGGAGAGAGGGAACAAGAGAGGGGGAAAGGAGGAGAGGAGAGGGGGAGAGATGAGAAAAGGAGGGGGAGAGGAGAGGGAGAGGATGGGAGGAAGAGAGGAGAGAGAGAACGAAGGAGAGGAGAGAGGGAGGGGGAGAGATGAGAAGAGAGAGGGGCTTCTCCTTTCTCCTCTCCTCTCTATGGCCCCACTTCTGTGTCGTTGAGGATTAGAAAAGGACCACTTAGGCCGTTGTAGGTTGAGGCTGTTGGCTGAGCCCCCCTTCTCCTCCCTCTCCCTGGGGGTGGGCGGAGAGTCACAGATCTGGACTGATAGGGAAACCTGCCTCCTGACCCCCTGAGGGCTCTTTTCCTGGACCAAAAAGACGAGGCGCGCATCTGCTTAATGCGCTGGATGAATTATATGCAGAGGTTACCGTGCCATACGTTGTATGGCACCTGGATGCAATGAAATTAAAGGTGCGGCTAGAAATAACGAAAGGCAGTCTGGTCCCAGAACTGGACGTTAGCGGAGAGTGGATCAGAAGAGATACCACCTGCCAAGTGGTGATGAATGTGCCGGCCGTAATGTAAGATACCCAGCGCCGTTGTCAGGATCTCCAGACTGCAAGCGGTCTCCCGGGAGGCCAGAAGCGGTGGCTTTTGGAGCAGCGAGGTCATCAGACCCATGGCTGCCGTTACGGACCCATGTCTGTCACCTGATGCGAGCACAGGCGTTGCATCGCTTGTGGGATCATCTTGTCATTTGACACCTCCCCCTCCCTCCCCAGTAAGCCCATAAAACTTTGGGTCGGTTTGAGGGATGCTGTCTTGCGCGTCCTCCCTCCTAGAGCCTTTCGCTCATTACCCTTCCGTGTCCCCGGCTTCTACTTGGGCGGCGTCTGCCGTGACATTGGTGCTGAGCCACCCTTCTGCAAATCCCTCGCAGGCAACTAGCACAGTGATGGCTAACCTTTTTGGGGGCTCCTATGCCAAAAATTGTGCACGCGCTTGCATGCTCGCGTGTCAACACCCAGAAGGCAATGTGCGCGCCCACCCCCTACGCATGCGCACGCAATCCCAACCTCCCACCCCACCCCGCTCCCCGTTACCTACACTGCACCTCACGGCTGATTTTCGGCCAGTTTGAGGCCTTTTTCAGCCTCCCAGAGGCCCGAGGAAGCCTTCTGCAGGCTTTGCAGGTCGAAAACTAGCCCCGTTTCGTCACTTCCGGTACTGTCGGAAAAACAGGAAGTGACCAAACGGGGCTAGTTTTCAGCCCGCAGAAGCCTTCCCCGAGCTTCTGGGAGGCTGAAAAAGGCCTCAAACCCGCTGAAAATCAGCTGTGAGGCGCACGCATGTGCAGTAAGTTTGCCTACAGCTCGCGTGCCAACGCGAATGGCTCCGTGTGCCACCTGTGGCCCGCGTGCTGTAAGTTCGCCATCACGGAACTAGCACAACTGCTTGCACATCAGGGCGCGCAACACAAAGCTGTTAAGAAACAACCGTGGGCAGGGGAAAGAATGAACGATTGTGGGTGACAAGAGATGGGGGGAGCCTAAAATGGCTGCTTCCCAGGAGGGCTGCTTCCCCACAGGCTTAGAGGGGTCGGGCGAAGACCTCTGCCAGATCGGCGGGTCTCCCGCAGCTCTCCCTTGGCTTGAGCTCCAGCCGACCAGTCAGCGGCTGGGTGGACGCAACCTGCAGTGGAGATGCTATCCCGGCCTTGTCGTGTTGGGCAGAGCAAGGGGAACAATGGTCTTCCTCTCCTGTTCTTTCCTCAACTTACGACCCCCAAAATCCCTGCTGCTAAGCGAGACGTTGGTTCCGTGAGGTTTGCCCTGTTTGGCGACCTTTCCAGTTATTCAGGGACTCACACGGTCGTTAAGTCAACCCGGCTTCTCTGTTTGACTTTGCTTGGGTTGGACGGATGCCCAAAGGGGGATAATCATGACCCCTGCGACCGTCGTAAATTGGAGTCAGTTGCCAAGTACCTGGATTTTAATCACATAGGGATGTTGCAACCGTCGTAAGCATGAAAAACGGTCATCGGTTGCTTTTTTTTTTTTCCTAATTGTAAGTCGAGGACGTACCTGTATTAGACGGGCCAACAGGTGGGTGCTAGGTGAGGGAAAGGGAAACAGGCGGAAGTGTATATTTTTTGGCTTCTGTGTTTCCATGGAGCGGAGCTTTCTAGGGGCAGCTAAGGTGCCCAGCTCTCTCCTGGCCTGGGTGGGACAGCCTCCCAAAGAAAAGAAGGAAAAAGGAGAAGTGGCGCAGTGGTTAGAGTGCAGTACTGCAGGGCTACTTCTGCTGACTGCCTGCTGCCTGCAATTTGTCAGTTCGAATCCCACCAGGTTCAAGGTTGACTCAGCCTTCCGTCCTTCCGAGGTGGGTAAAATGAGGAGCCAGATTGTTGGGGGCAAAGAGGCTGACTCTGTCAACCACTTAGAGAGGGCTGTGAAGCACTGTCAAGCGGTATATAAGTGCTGTTGCTATTTTCCTTCCTTCCCTCCCTCCCTGTGGTTAGAATAGGGCATTGCAGGCAAACTCTGCCCACTGCCATCAGTTCGATCCTGACCGGCTCAAGGTCGACTCAGCCTCCCATCCTTCCAAAGTTGGTAAAACGAGGACCCAGGTTGTTGGGGGCAAAGAGGCTGACTCTGTGAACCGCTTAGAGACGGCTTCAAAGCGCTATAAAGTGGTGCAGACGTGCTATTGCTATTAAAAGATGCCCCTGCCCTCTCCCATAACTCAGGAGTGGTTGCGCCAGGGTTAATGCTGGGCCCTGGTGGCATTTTCTCAACCAGGTCTCTATTAAGCCCTGACTGGCAGCGCAGGAGCCTGGATGCTGGAGTGGGGGGTGGAGGCGGAGCCCCAAGGAACACTGATTGTGTGGCTCCTGTCCTATCCACCCTCCTCAGGGTGTGTGTGTGTGTGTGTGTGAACACCGCTGCTTCTCCAAGAAAGGTGAAGTGGGAGCTGGCGCCTTGAGGCCCTTTCCCGGGTCCCAGGCTGGCCTCTGTTTGGGCTGAAAGTGCCCTGTATGGAGGGCTCTCTGCCCCTCCCCCCCCCACACACACTGTAAAAAAAGGATGTTGAGATTCTAGAAAGAGCGCCGAGAAGAGCAACAAAGACGATTAAGGGACTGGAGGATAAAACATACGAAGAGCGGTTTTGTCTAGTTTGTTGAAAAGAAGGTCTAAGGGGTGACATGATAGCAGCCTTCCAATATCTCAGGGGCTGCCCCAAAGAAGAGGGAGTCAAGCTAGAGAGAGAGACAGACAGACAGACAAGAAGCAATGGGTGGAAACTAACCAAGGAGAGAGAAGCAACCGAGAACTAAGGAGGAATTTCCTGGCAGTGAGAACAATTAACCAGTGGAACTCCTTGCCTCCAGAAGTTGTGAATGCTCCAACACTGGAGGCTTTTAAGAAGGGATTGGACAACAATTTGTCTGAAGGGGTGTAGGGTTTCTTGCCCAAGCAAGGGGTTGGACTAGAAGACCTCTAAGATCCCTTGCAACTCTGTTATTCTCCTTCTTGTCAGAAGCCAGTCCGATGTTTGGCGCGCCTGGTTGCTCTCCGTGCGGCCCTGCGCGCGGGGGGGGGGGGGTGTCTCCCAAGGCAGCTCAGGCCTGGGAAATGGAAATCCTTTCTCCCTGCCAGCAGCAGCCCCCCGAGTAGGACTGGATGTCCTCACATACCTGGGTCTGCCGCCCTGCGGCAGAAGCGGAAATCCCAGGAAGGCGGGAGAGGCAACCCAGGCAGGCCCAGGAGGTTGCCGCATGGCTCCTCTTGGAACAGATAATGTTGGCACCTGGCGCGCAGGCCGCTCCGTCCAGGGTGATGTCCTTGGTGCCTTGGAGGTTAGCTGGCCAGGCCGAGTGGCGGAGGCGGGGGGGGGTCCTCCGTTGCATGCTGGCCCCCTCCCTCCCTCCCCAGGGTTGACCGTTCAGCTGTTCCACCGGCTTTCTTCTTATTTCCCGCTGCTTCGTTGTTGAAGGGAGGATTCAGACCGATCCAGGTAAACTTTCCCTACTGGCTCTGCATGGCCCCCACTGCCTCTTTGGTCACCACCCTCATTAACGGTTGGGTATTTTAATGCTTGCACTTTGCGCACGCACACACACACACACACACACGAGAGACATAAGAGTCTACGAGTTAAAAGTGCCGTCTTAAAACCGGAGCTCCCACCAATCGGCCTGGGGGAACGGGGATGAGGCATCAAGTGAAAGGCAGGCGGCCACCTTTTTAGATCTTTATTTTTTCACGAGGTTAGGACCGGCACCGCCTCCGGGTAACCTCGGAGAAGGTCCCAACTGCCTCCTGCCCCCTGGCTGGCTGCGCGGGGATCTTGCGGGCCTGTTTTTGCAGCTTCCGGGGTTCGGTCTGGGTTCTGCTTCGTTCCCGCCGCTTCAGGGAACGTGGGGCCTTCTCGAGCGAGGGCCGCCTAGCTTTACCGTCGGGAGCCCAGGGAGCCTTTCTGGTGCCAGTGATCCAGTAAACCCACCGGGTTCCTTGCTTGCCTTCCCTCCCCCCCCCCCCCCCCCCCCGTTTCCCCAGTTTTTCCAGAGGCCTCAAATCCAGCCCCCTCGAGCTACGATCCAGAACAGCAGCCCCTCCCTCCGCCCAGGCGCACAAACCCCTACGGCTGTCTATCAGGCCAATCAGCACATCATGATGGTCAACCACCTCCCGATGCCCTATCCGATGCCTCAGGGGCCCCAGTACTGTATTCCACAGGTAAGGTGGCTGCAGCCCCTTCTGCTGGGCCCGGTGTGTGTCTGTGTGTGTGTGTGTGTGTGTGTGTGAGTGGGGAGGTATCTGTGCTGTGGGCATCCTTTCTCCCCCTCCCTGCCTTTGCCAGTTTTGGGCTGGAAGCAGCGCTGGGGATGCCACCGTTGTAAAAGCCCCACAGCAGGTGGCTTCACCAGGTGGGCATCGCAAGCCCTTAGCGCTCCTGGCAGGGAGGGGGCTGTGTTTTCCTGGCTGCTTCTGAAGGAGGAGGATGATGGGGTGGGCGGTTCAGTGGAAGGCAGGTTTTGCCTTCTCTAATGCTTTCCTGCTTTGCATCCTCCCGAGGGAGGGAGGGAAGGAGGGAGGGGTATTTTCTCCTTTCTCACCTGTTGCGTCCTCATGCCCGATGCCTTTCCTCCCGCAGTATCGGCACAGCGGTTCTCCTTACGTGGGCCCCCCGCAGCAGTATCCTGTTCAGCCCCCAGGGCCTGGCCCCTTTTATCCAGGACCGGGGCCTGGAGAATTCCCCAACGCCTATGGTAAGACGTTCCCTTAGCGAAATAGGCTCTCTCTGGTCCCTTTTTCCCTCCCCTTCGCGCATCTGTCCAGCCTTGGGGACTCCCGGCTCGGAAAGGGTTGCTTGGCCCGAAAAATGGCTCCATTCAGACCCAGCCAGATGTGGGTGGTTCTTCTCCTTCT
>NW_020769387.1:86096-110084 GCF_900518735.1 Pseudonaja textilis
TGGCCTCAAGCAGGGCACTGCCCCCTCGCTGCATTTCGGCAGCTCGATCCTCACCAGGCTCAAGGTTGATTCAGCCTTCTGTCCTTCCGAGGTCGGTAAAACGAGGACCCAGATTGTTTGGGGGGGGGGCAAGAGGCTGACTCCGCAAACCACTTAGAGAGGGCTGTAAAAGCCCTGTGAAGCGGTATATAAGTCTAAGGGCTATTGTTTAGAAGAACAGGAAGCCAACATCTCAGGGCCTGCCCCAAAGAAGAGGGAGTCAAGCTATTCTCCAGAGCACCTGAAGGCAGGACAATGGGTGGAAACTCATCAAGAGGAGAAGCCACCCAGAACTAAGAAGGAATTTCCGGACAGTCAGAACAGTTAATCAGTGGAACAACTTGCCTCCAGAAGTTGCAAATGCTCCAACACTGGAAGTTTTTAAGAAGAGATTGGATCACCATTTGTCTGAAATTGTGTAGGGCAGGGGTCTCAAACACAATTTACCTGGGGGACGCTGGAGGCAGAGTCTGGGTGAGGCTGGGCCGCATAATATTATACTTTATATTATACTTTATGTTTATATTATACACTAATATTATACTTTCATATCACGGTGGGAGCCACAGGATATCGTCCTGCGGGCTGCAATTGGCCTGCGGGCCGCGAGAATGAGACCTCTGGTGTAGGGTTTCCTGCCTAGGCAGGGGGTTGGACTAGAAGACCTCCAAGGTCCCTTCCATCTCGGCTATTCTAATTTTTTGATGGTACAGGGAACGGCAGGGTGTTTAGCTCTTCGGTGGAGGGCATCTGAGGGTGATCTCTACTGCCTGGGCATCTTCAACAGTGCCAAACTGGGTTCGGCTTGGCCTCCCGAGTAGAAAGGACTCAGTGGCTTCCTTGTTTTTTTTTTGGGCCAGATCCGCATCCGGGATCCGAATCAAGGGGGCAGAGACATAACGGAAGAAATTATGTCCGGTGGAGGGAGCAGGAACCCCACGCCTCCTGCTGTCCGGCCCACCTCGACCCCTACGCCGCCCCAGGTAAGCAGCCCCCCCCCTTCCCCCCCCCCTTCTCCAGAGCAATCCACATTGGGGTTTTGGAAGGTCTGTGTAGTAGCTCCTGCTGTGCCTCTGCTGTCCTAAAGAGAGAGAGATTGGGGTCTCCAGTATAGGTAGTTCCTCGACTTACGACCACAGTTGAGCCCAAACTTTCCATTGCCAACGGAGATCGTTGTTCAGAGAATTCTGCTCCATCTGGCAACCTTCCTTGCCACCGTTGTTAAGTGAATCGCTGCAGCCGTTAAGCTAGCGACACGGTCGTTAAGCGAATCTGGTTCCCTCCCCCATTGGACTTTGCTTGTCCAAAGGCCGCCCAAGGGGATCATGTGACACACACCCTTTCCTTAGCTCCCACCCCCCCACCCCCTTGGGATGCTACGACTGTCACAAATCTTGAGGCGGTTGCCAAACCCCTGAATTTTCATTGTGTGACCACGGGGGTGCTGCCACAGTCGTACGTGTGAGAAACGGTCACCAGGCATTTTCCCAGCGACGACGTGACTCCGAGCGGTCGCTAAATGGACTGTTGTACGTCGAGGACTTGCCTGCAGTTCTTTGTCCTTTAGAGCTTTGCAAGGCTGTCTTCTGGGCCCTTGTGGGTGCGGCAATTGCGGGGCTAGAAAAGAATGGATTTGATCTATGTACGCTTCCCACCTGGAAAGCTTCGGGGGTCTCTAAAGGAACAGCAGCCCCGCCCTGTCTCTCCCTGTCTCTGCCTGTTCTGACCCAGGCTCCCTGAGACAGTAACAATCACACGCTGTTCCCCAAAAACCTTTGTTTTTATTTCAACAGCTGTATGTGCATTCACAGCCCGTAATGAGTCCCAAACAGTTTGAGAATAGTCCAACAGAAGTCTGCCACAATCCTTCGGGATAAGGCTGATAAGCACTCACCTTTATCTCCCTTGCAATGCTGCCCACAACTAAATTGCCCATTAGCTGTACGAGGCCAAACAGAGCACAAAGTCAGCACAGAGCTTTAGAGTTTAAATCGACCAGATTGAACAAAGTTGCTTCCTGCAAAGGCTCCTGTCCCTTTGCTCCTCCTTTAGGTCTTATGGGAGGGGCCAGTCATCTCCAAGCCTTATTCCTGAGTCGCCCCTTTTGTCTTAATGGTTCTTGCCTTCTGGCAGCTCTGCGCAAGCGCGCACTGGGAACAGGCTCCCCTTGTTCTTCTGCCTTGCCGCTGCCAGATTCTGGAGGCTTTGGAGTCAGCACATAACTCAAGATGGCTCTGGCTCCATCTCTGTGTCAGACTCAGATCCCACAACTGAGCCCTCCCCAGACTCCCAAGACTGGCCCACGTTCCTCCCCACTGTCTGACTCTGCTGCCAGCTCAGCAGGTCGACAGCGGACCACAACACAGCCCACAACTGAACAACCCCGGACAGCCACAATGTTCAGCTGCAGGGATCTTGCAGCAATGGGGCTGTCCGTGGCCACAGCATCCGTGGCAGACAGCTCCCTCTCTCCCCCTTTCCTACTGCATTCAGTGGGTCAGTCCAGACCTCTGGTAGACCCTTCCCCATCTTTCGATGAAGGGCCGGGAAATTCCACGGGCTTCTCAGGGGAGGTCAGCCCCCTGGGGATGCCCTTCTCTGAACCCAAAGAGAAGGAGCGCTGTGGGGTGGGATGGAGGCTTATCTAGCTTGCCTGGGTTTTTACATCATTCTACCCTTGTTCTTTCTGACCAGGCCTTTTTAGAGAATTGGCCCATCAGTTGAACTCTGGGAGGTTAGAAGGATAAGGGCAGGGTTGGGTCCCCGTTTCCCCTGACCTAGGATCCCAGTGTCAGGATTCCGGCAGTTGCCCCTCCATTAAATCATGAGCCTTGAGCCACCCTTCGAAAACCTATAATGAATTTATCAGGAGGGAACCTGTCGGCAGGACCTGGTTGAAGCCGATTCTGAGACACGTAACTCACTGTCACCGTTGACCCTGGTTTCCATCACCAACCCCCCTTTGGGTGCGTCACAGTTCGTATTCTCCAACGAAACACGCCCATAGCCAAGAGTCATCAATCATATTCTCCAACTAGTTACAATCTCTGCAAGTGATGAGCGGAGCGCACCGCTGCGCTGCTCTTTCAAACTGTTTTCCCACCCACCCCTTTCTGTTGACAGCTACAAAACGGGCATAGGAATGTTTTACGAGTTGACACCCAGGCCCATGGCCCAGGGCGGGGGGTTCGAGACGCGCAGAGAGCTCTGCCCTGCTGTCGTCTTCAGTGCCGCCGCCGATAGTAATGTTCTTTCTCTTCCCACCTTTTTCCTCCTGCTTTCCTCCCTCCCCATGTGCTTTTCTTTCCCATGTATATTACGGTTTGGTTTTCTTCCTTTTTTGAAATTTATTTGTTTTCTTCTTCTTCTTCTTTTTTGCCTCACCCGGCCCTTTTTCTCCCGCCCGCCCGCCTGCCTGCCTGCTTGCGTTCCCACGTTGCCAGTTTTTATGTTCGCACGCTCATTACCATCCTTTTTTGTACCTCAAATCTCAGCAGCAGCTGCCCAGCCAGGTCCCCGAGCACAGCCCGGTGGCTTGCGGGACTGTGGAGACCTCTCCCCTCCCTGCCGGCAGCCCCACCGCAACGACGGGCGGCCACAAGCAAGGTGGGTGGACGGACGGCTCGTCCTGGTCGGAGAGAGATTGGCGGGTCTCGGCCCGCTCTCCACTCCGCACCCCCTTTCGGGGGGCAGAGGAAAGGCTGAGCCCCCCCCCCCCCCCCCCCAAAATTCTGCTTACTAGAGGACAGGCTGACTCGAGCCCCGTTTTCAAAGACTCAAAAGGACGCAGGGAAGCCGAAATCCAATGGGTGGGACAGGCCGCTGCCCCATCCCCAAAGATGGCCTCTTTTCGGGACCCAAACTTGTAAGAGAAGCTGAAAACACCTCCACCCACCATGCCACCCCCTCTCCCCCTCCCCACCCCCCCCCCCCCGCCCCAGTCCTGCTAAGCCGCTCCCAGGCCTGTTCTGCACTCAGGGACTGGCAGCCTGGCGCCCTCTGGTGAGGAAAAGGGGAGCTGCCAGTCCTTCCTTGGATGAGGGGAAGGGTCCCAGCCTTGCCTTGGCCATCTGGGGGCGGGGGGAACATGGAGAGGGGTGGGATTTTTTGCGTAGAGCCATCTAGGACTCGGTCCTCTTGGACTCGTGGTTTGAATTTTATGTTGGTTTCCGTCTGTACTCACCGCGCAGGGCTCCTCTTCTCCTGGGAGAGGAAGGGTATTATTTATTTATTGTATATTTTACAATGGCGGGAAGCAAATCAAACCACACAGACGCTGCTTCGTGCTGCTTACAGCCCCACCCCCCAGCCCAAAACCAGGACCGTTGCCTCATCACGTCGTTTGACCACCCTTGTCCCCACCCTTCCTCTCACCCCTCCCCACCGTTGGATCGACCTCCCCTTGCTTAGCGCTTCTCTTCCAGTTTGTCTTTCAAACATGGGGGGCGCCATATCCTGGCTCAGAACGATTTGGCTTGTTGGGTTGACTTTGAAGTCTTAAAGGGAAAGGAGATCTTAGCCAAGTCCTTCCCGCTCGTCCCTGGGGTGACCTTCAACCCCGGCCCACCTGAAGGGATGCCATAGCTCCGGAACAGCCTTGGCCCCCAGAGCAGCAAGCTCCTTGTCCTAGAGAGGCTTGCTTTTGCCCGGGCCAAGTGTCTCTCCAGAAGGCCACCCTCGCCACCTGGCAGCCGAAAGATGGCTGGCTTTTGGGTTGTGGCCTGTCCCTTCAGCAGTGTGGCCTGCAAGTTTGCCTGCCTGTCCCGTCACTCTGAGGTTGAACTGAATCCAGGGAAGTCGAGGGGGGGGCGGTGTTTCTGTGGGTTCCCCCCATCATGGGTTGGGGTACCGAGGAGAGCTGCAGCCAGTGGGGCCTGGGAGAGAGTTGGGGGTGGGTGGGCAGCGTCCGTTCGATCTGATATGGGGGCTGGGCTTTTGTAATTCTGCCTTTCTCCTTTTCCCCAGAAGAGAAGCCTAAAACAGATCCAGTATTAAAATCTCCTTCCCCTGCCCTCAGACCGGAGCCGAGTGGAGAGAGGAAAGAACAAGCGGGGACCCCCCCCTGCCCAGAGACCTCCTTGGAGCCTCCTGGTCCCGCTGGAGCCCCCTCCCTTGCAGTCGTGCCCCCCAGCAGGTCGCCACTCGCACCGAGCTCGCAGGACGGGTGCGAACTGGCTTCCCCGCCACAGGAGGCTCCTCCTCCTCCTCCTCCTCCTCCTCCGCTCGCCAGGGCTGGGCCCTGCCTGGAATTGCCCAGTTGCCCCCTGGCGGAGGAGGCCGACCCAGAGAGATGCCGGGAGGAGCCCTGTAGGATAATCCCCGATGACCTGCACCAGACTCCTAGTGCTAATCTAATTAACGAACTCAATGGAGTTCCCGAAAGGATAACGCTCAGCGAGGACGTCCCGGAACTCAGCGGAGCGAAGGAAGCCGTGGCTCCGGCCCTGGAACCGGCGAGTGAAGAACCGGAGGTGGAATGCGCCCCGCCGGCAGCTTCTGTGGTTCCTCCTAGCTCCCCCTCGCTGCCTCCGAGGCCTCCCCATTCTCCCCTTGCCCTGCCCGTGGCTCCTGCTCCCCACCTTCCCCCGTCTCCTCCCCGCTTGCCTTCCCCTCCTCTCCCGCCGGGTGGTGCTGCTCCGCCCGGCCTCCAGGGGGATTTGGACAGAGAGGGGTCCCCCTTACCGATTCTGAGCGAAGACCCTCCCAATGCGAAAGACGAAGTGGAGTTGGACGGCCGGACGGAAGAAGAAGAAGAGGAGGAGGAGGACTTGGAAGAGGATGACTTCCAGGGCTCGAGTGCCAAGGCAGACCTGGAAGAAGGTGGGTCAGCGTGCGGGTCTCGGCCTTTCCCTCCCGGGCGGCACCTGGGAGCGTGGCTCAGCTGCGCCAGCGTGGCTTTCTCCGGAGCTCGAGTCAGCTCCAGACCCGCTTCTTAATTCTCGACTCTTTAACGAACGCCTCTTTTCTTTCTATGTACGCCGAGAGCATTTGCGCCGAGACAAATTCCTTGTGTGTCCAACCACCCTTGGCCCAATAAAGAATTCTCTTTTTCCGATCTGCTTTGCAGCCCCAACAGCTACAGCTGCACCAAAGATGTGGAAGAAACCAAAAGAACCGAGCCAGGCAGCCGAGGAGGAAGGGCTGGAGGCGGCGGAGCCTGAGGTGAGTGGGGAGCCGCTCGGCGCCCGGTGGAGCAGGATTTCCAAAGTGGGGGGCCCCAAAGACACCATGCTGAATGAGGCCGCTCTGGGGGCTTCCTCTCACCAAGGGATGGTGGATTTTGGGGAGGGGGGAGAGACGAGGGAGGAAGAGCTCAGCTCAGACTGTGTGCGTGTTGGGGGGAGGGGCTTCTCCCCCTGGAAGGTGGGACCTGAGGAGGGAGCCTCCCGGCACCTGCCAGTTGTATGCGACGGGGAGTGAGTTTTCGGCGTCCTCCTTTGCGGGGAGAGGCTGCCCCGCTGCTTGCTGGGCCAGAGAGGGGTGGGGGGGGGGTGTTAACTTGGCCTCTGCTCTGCTCTGCTCTCAGCCCCAGGCAGAAGAGGCCCTCGGAGAGGAGCAGGTCCCTGAAGCTGAGCAAGAGGCCGAGAGTCTGGACAGGGCCTCCTCTCCGCCCGACCTGAAAGTAGCCAACGCGACCGAAGAAAACGGCGAGCGGGAAGGAGAGCCCCTCCGCAACGGGGCCGAGGGGGCTCCCGAGAGTGAAGGAGGAGGCTGCGTGGAGAGTGCGAGCGAAGCCCCCGCCTGCCCGATCAAGCCAGGTAGGCTCCGTCCTCGGCCTGGTCCCCCAAGTTCAGAGGGGGGGGTGGGACTCTCCCCGGGCGGCTCCAGGGAAGAGAGCCCCTTGGGCGGGCGGGCGGGTGGGAGCCAGGAGAGCAGTTGACGGCCTGCGTGTCCCGCAGGACCCGGATCTGGGCTGTGCCTGATAGGCCGGATGGTTGACTTTGCGGGACCAGGCCTGCCATGGTTTCAGAAGGTGAAGAAGAGGAGGGCTGCCTTCCTCTTTTAGAGGCACCTGGCCCCCTCCAGGTGCTCTGGCTGCTATGCCTTGCATTCCAGCTCATTTCTGAACAAATTCAGACTTTGGGTGGGCTGCCCTGTGTGTGTGTGTGTGTGTGTGTGTATGAGAGACCCAGGGGATTCCGAAACAGCCTCTTTGCCCCATCCCCTCCTCTGGGGACTGAACGGTGCGTTCGTGATGGGCCGCTTCCCCGTTGTATCACGGTGACCGTAACCGTCATCAGGGATTGCCGAAAGATAGCTGGTGTCAGCCAGCCCTCTGGTGCTCTCCTAGCCTCTTTGGAAGGGGGACCTCAGGGCAGCCTGGGCGGTCTCGTTGCCCACTTCGGCCCAGACCTTGCAGCTCACCCCACCCACCCAGCTCCAGAGAGAGGTGTGAGAGCAACGTTTCCGCCACTACAGAACAGTGGAAGCCCGTGGACACCGGAGGGAAGAAGCAGTACGATCGGGACTTCCTGCTGGACTTCCAGTTCATGCCCGCCTGCATCCAGAAGCCGGAGGGGCTGCCGCCGATCAGCGATGTCGTCCTCGATAAGGTCAGGAGCCTGTGAGTCAGCTGGGCACCCCCACTCCACCCCCACCCCGGGGGGAAACCAGGAGGGCTGGACCGAAGACCCAGGAGCCTCCGAGCCTCCCGAGAAGGGAAGGGGGTGGCGGGGGGCACTGCCCGCCTCCTGCCCCGCCCGTCACTCTTGCCTTCTTTCTGGCCCCGCAGATCAACCAGCCCAAACTGCCTCTTCGGACGTTGGACTCTCGGATCTTGGCCCGGGGCCCAGACTTCACCCCAGCCTTTGCCGATTTTGGAAGACAAGTCCCCGGAGGACGGGGGCAGCGCGGGAAGTGAGCCCCCCCCCCCCCCGCTGCCTTTAGCCTCGGGTGTCCTTCCGTCGCCCTGCTCTGCTCTGCGCATGGTCAGCCGGTGCATTTGCGGAACACGCGGGCTTTGGGCGTTCGGCTCTGCGCTTTGGTCCTTTTTTGTCCCCTCCCGCTTTCGTTGCCTCCCTTGGCGTGGCTCCCCCAGCGCTCTGCTCCGCTCTTCCCTCTGAAGCTCAGGGCCCATTCCCCACCCTGGGTGCTTCCCCAAGACCGCCAGCTGCCTCTGCTTGGGCCAAAGGCATCCTGGAAAGCGAGTGGAGGGAGGGCAGTGGCCACACAGGGGCCATAGAATCTCCCCTCCCCCTCCAAAAAAACCCCCAACCCCTCTTCCCTGATGCGGCTGCCCCGGGCTGAGCCCTTCCCCTCCTTCCTTCCTTCGTTCCTTCAGGCCTGCAAAGTGCAGCCTCCGCCTGGACTCCCCTCTGGCACTCGATGTGGCACCCCAGCGTGCCCCTTGTTGGTCTCGTCTCACCCGCAGCTGAGGAACCTGCAAATAGGGGTAAGGCTTCTCGCTGCTGCCCCATCCCCCCTCGACCCCCCGGAGCCTTTGGCCTGCCTTGCCCTCCCCTCCTGACCCTGCCAGAGGAGCCCCGACTCCACGCAGGGAGCGTCTTGACGTGGCAACGGCCTTGCGCTGCATCAGGGCTGGGAGTGGGACGTCCCCCGAAAGAGGGCATGCTGGGCTTTGGGCCTCAGCTGGATTCCCCCCCACAGTCCTGGGCAAGGGGGGGAGACCAGGTGAGTCCTCTTGAGCCCAAGGGCCTCTCTAGCTGTCTGGTTGCAGCCCCTGCCTGCTGCTCTGCTCCTCTGCCCTGGCCTGAGATTCTTGGGGGGGCGGGCAAGACGCTTTGCTCTTAGAGAAGACCCGCTCCATCCTTAGGCAGCAGCCAGCAGCCTGGGCCATCGGCACTGCCTTGGAGCAGCGGCGGCCTTTTGCCGCTGGGACAGGAGGAAGTTTGTGGGCAGGCTGGCCCCACGATCTGATTCTCGGCCATAGCCAGCGGCAAGGGGCATCACCGCACGTCCCATTTGCTGAGGTTTCCCTGATGGAGGGAGTCACCCAAAGAAAGAAGAAACGGAAACCAGCAGAGATGATAATAATTAAAGGAAGCTTCACCGGTTCCTCCGGAGAGGCCCTTTCCCAAATCAGCCAGTGGCGGGAGGAGAGACGAGCCGTGACGGAGCCCTCCCTTCCAGTGGGCCAATTTTGCAGGCCTCCCCTCCTCTCCCTTCCCCTCCCCACTCCCACAAAAAAAAATACCCTGGGTGTCTGCAAAGGGAAGATTACACGTTAGCAAGGAGGGATAACGAAGCGTGTAGCCGTGCCCGTGGGAACAAGACGGCTCCCACTCCGTTCTTTGGCCTCCCCAGCCTGGTCAGCATGAACGGACGATATCCTCGGCAGCGTCCTGGGGAAATTCCTTGGGGTCCTTCCAGATCAATCTGGTTATTTGGAGGCCTTTGCATTGGAGCAGGCTGTACGGGTGGCTCCGTTCGGCTGCTGCAGTGCTGGTCACGTGCATTTTGGAGCAACAGCGGGTGGACAAAAACCGAGGGAAGATTTAATCCCCTGCTACCCATGACTGAAGAAGGGTCCTTGGGAGCTCAGTTTTGTGGCTGGGCTTGAAATGCGCGTTGCTCTTTTTTTCCCCATGGCTGCCTATCCCCGCGATGATGATTGCCGCGTTTTAGCTGTGATGTATTTAAAATGCAAATGACACCTTCCTCCCCACCCCCCACCCCAAAGTATACAGCATAATAAAAGCAAAAGCAGGTTCTAGGTTGCTAGAATTGCAAAGTGTCGCTTTCTCTCTCTCTGGATCTTCAAACGCGTTTGGGTCTTTTCAGAAAGAAATGTGTATCGCAAACAGCAAATAGAGTCAGTCAGGGGACAATGGGGCCAGTTAGACGGGCGTTGTGAAGATTATGCCTTAAATTCCCCAGCTGTGGAATTTCTGTGGGCCAGTCTTGGGCTCCTTCTGGGTGCTGGTTTGATCAGGAAGCTGCTGGCGATGCGGTTTCATCTTCGTTTCCGATAACTTTCCGTCCACCTTTGAGGACCGGTGACAGTTTTACAGTTCACAGTTAAGAGCATAAAAAAGAAGTTTTAACTCATTCAGAGGGCAACCCCCGAAGGCCATTTGTGTGTGACTGGAGTGCAGGTTGTGTTCCCCCCTCCCTTGGTGTAAAAGCCAGATGTGATAGCCGGATGGTTCATTTTGGTCTCAGATGCTGAATGTCGGGCAGAGGAGATCTCAGCCGAGCCAGAGGAGGGAGCCCAGGAAGATCATCACGGTTTGCGTCAAGGAGGACGTCCACCTGAAGAAAGCGGAGAACGCCTGGAAGCCAAGCCTGAAGAGAGAGACCCACGTGGAGGACCCCGAGAGCATCAAAACCCAGGTGGGGGGGGGGGGGGATGAGGAGGAGGGGTTGTCCTGCACTTGGCACCCATTGAGGAGAAATCTAGCGCCAGGCTAACCACAGCCTCTTTCGACAGGCCGGTTTGCTTGCAAGGGGAGGGAGGGGACGGGGTCCCGTTGCTGAGGTGGCCCCCTGTTCTCACCCAGCTCCCCAAACAGGACAAAACCCGCTGAACTTAACTCAACGACTCCTTTAATTAGGAGTGCAGGCAGCCCCGGCAAAAGGTTTCGCTCTCACCGCAGGCTAACAAGTCTGTCCGGCAGGAAGAGGAGTAGTTGTCTGCCACACGTATTCATCTCTCCCCCGTACCTTTTATCCCCAGAGTCAGGGTGGGGCTTCGCTAGCAGTGTTGGCTCTTTCGTCCTAAGGACCGGCCCATAGATTTCCACTGCTCTCCTCTCCTCTGCCTTCTGTGCATCCGCAGTCAGGCACTGGACCCGGCTGTTCCTCCTCTTCCTCATCAGCCACCTCCAGAACTGGGGGCTGTGGACTCTCCATCTGAGGGCTGACGGAGGGCCCAGGGTCCGTCTCTGTCTGTGTCTCTCTCTGTCTCTGTGTCTCTCTCTGTCTGTCTGTCTGTCTCTCTCTCTCTCTCTCTCTCTCTCTCTCTCTCTCTCTCTCTCTCTCTCTCTCTCTCCCCCAGCTCCATTCCCTCTCCCCCTCGGAGTTCTCTGGTGCTAACACTGACTCCCTTGCCTCCTCTTCCTCCTCTGATTCGGCTGCTGTAGGGGCCGGTGGCTTACAGGCCACAACACTCCCGTAGCTTTAGACCTGGTTATCGCTTTGCCCCTCCCCCCTCCACCGCTGCTTTTCCTTCCCCCACCCGCCCAGCCCATCAGCAGGATATAGAGGGGTTGAAATGGGTGGGGGGCGTCTCCGGGGGAATCCTTTCCTGGCTGGCCTTTAGGAGCTCTTGTGGAGGCCTCTCCCTCTCCTCCACCCCTCCAGGAGCTCTTCCGCAAAGTCCGCAGCATCCTGAACAAGCTGACCCCGCAGATGTTCAACCAGCTCATGAAGCAGGTGACCGACCTGACGGTGGACACGGAGGAGAGGCTGAAGGGGGTCATCGATCTGGTCTTCGAGAAAGCCATCGACGAGCCCAGCTTCTCCGTAGCCTACGCCAACATGTGCAGGGGCCTGGTCATGGTAAGGCCGGGGGGGGGTCCCTGTCAGAAGGCTGCCAGTCCGAAGGGAAGGGGGGAGGCACGGTGGGCCACATGGTTCGCTTGCTTTTGCTGTAGCTGTAGCTGCTTGGGAGCTTAAAAGGGGGGTATCGGGGCTCTGGCAGTTACCCCCCCATTTAAATCATTAGCCGGATTTTCAGAGCTTAAAAGATTTATTGGCAGTAAACATGCCGGCACTGCCTGGGTGCAGCCGACTCTGAGACACATCATTCATTGTCACCCTTGACCCTGGTTTTCCCCCCACAACCCCCCCGGTTGTATCCTAATTCATATTCTCCGATGAGACACCTGCGTAGCCCAGAGTCCTCAATCGTGCTGTCCAGTTAGAATTTTGCACGGCCGAAAACTTCGGCCACCTAGTTAGAATCTTTGAAAAACATTCATGAAATGCAGTTTCAGTTTGCAAGCTGCCGCACGGCTTCCCCCGCCCCTCCTCCCCCCCTTTCTGTTGACAACTCTAAAAAGACCAGAGAAATATTTGATGAGTTGACCAAGGGAGGAATTCACACCATCTGCAGCAACTCCCCCGGCCCCCCCACTGATCCAGGCCGCCGGTCTGGGTATCTCCAAGGCCACAGTGGCCCAAGGATAACCTTGTTCTCACCATCCAGCCTCGGAGATTTCCAAAACACCTTTGTGGCTTATTATTGGCTGTGGATGGACACGGGGTTATCAGGGTGGGGGGCACTGAAAGGGGAAAGTTAGCCTAACGAAAGCTTTCGGGCCTGAATTTCCGCCTCCCGGCACCTGCCTTCTCTGCAAACGTCTCTCTGTCAGTAAAAGTTCCTTTTGAAATGAGTTTGAAGAGATCTACTTCCTTGGGGGAGTTAGCTGAGGCAGGTCCTTCCGTGGCGAGTGCCGATGCCCAGCTCCAGGAAGGCCTCACTTCGTTTTAACACCCCCCGATCTGCCTCTTTTCCCTCCCGCAGCTGAAGGTGCCCATGGCGGACAAGCCCGGCAGCACCGTCAACTTCCGCAAGTTGTTGCTGAACCGCTGCCAGAAAGAATTCGAAAAGGACAAGGCCGACGACGACGTCTTCGAGAAGAAGCAGAAAGAGCTGGAGGCCGCCACCACCGTGAGTGGGAGCCACGACCTCCCGTCCCTCCCGCCTGCGGAGGAGCTGGCGGTGGCTTCAGTGGCCCTTGCCTGGAAGGGATGGGCACCCTCCTGGGAAAGGGAAGCTTAGCTTAGTTTAGTTTATTGCCGTCGCACCTCGTACCACGCAATTAAATGCCCTCTTCGGTGTGCGTTATAACTATAAAAAAAGTAAAACACAAACACACATCCTTTGCATTCTGTACCAGTGCTCGGCAACCGGTGGGCAAGGGGCCACTGGGGGTCTGTGAGAAAATTGTGATGATCTGCAGAGAAATGTCCCCCCCCCCCAAAGCAATTAATCCAGGCTGCGCCGGAACACAAGACTGTGCTGCCCACATGGCCTGACCACCCGCTGGCCCCCACCCTTTGGCCGAGCGCAAACCTTACCTCGAGTAGAGCCACACGAGCTGGAACTGGAAGTTAAGACCAATGGCGGGGGAGGGAAATCCGCCCCAGGGTGGTTTGCTGACGTCGGGTGGGAAAGTCGGTCCCATATTCCAGAGCTAAGTAGTCACAGGACTGGCCCTTTGGTCATCCCGGAGCAGCTGCTCCTCCACTTGGGTGCACCGGCCTGCCATGGACTGGAGGAGCTGCTCCGGGGTGACCAAAGGGCCAGTCCTGTGACTCCTGCAGCTCTGGAATATGGGACCGACTTTCTCACCAACGTCAGCAAGCCGCTGACAATCAAAATTCAAATTAGTGGTCCACAGGATTTAAAATTAGGAGTTTGGTGACTCCTGTTCTATGCAATTGCATTGAACCCCCCCCCCCCCCGATATTGCATTAATATTGCAGCAGAATTCAGAGGAGCTCCTTCCCTGGGATAGAAGCTGTTTTTCAGCCTTATTTGTCCTTGTTTTTATTCTCCTGAACCGTCTGCCAGATGGCGATAGTTCCAAAGAGTTGGGAACGGAGGAGAGAATGGAAGGGAGAAGAAAGGCTTTTGGTGGTTGCTTTCCTCAGGCCTCTTTCCTTGTGCCTCTCCCCCCCATCCCCTCCCAGCCAGAGGAGAGGACTCGGCTTCACGACGAACTGGAGGAGGCGAAGGACAAGGCCCGAAGGCGGTCCATCGGCAACATCAAGTTCATCGGAGAGCTTTTCAAGCTGAAGATGTTGACGGAAGCCATCATGCACGACTGCGTGGTGAAGCTGCTGAAGAACCACGACGAGGAGTCCCTGGAGTGCCTGTGTCGCCTGCTGACCACTATCGGCAAAGACCTGGACTTCGAGAAGGCCAAGGTAGAGGGGCGGCTGGGGGGAGGCAAGCCTCGGGGTTGCCGGAGGTCCGAACCCCCGGGAACGTGGGGGCGGGGAGGAGAGGAGAGGAGGCTGGCATCAGACGCGGTGATGACCCCCGTCCGTCCTCCCCAGCCTCGAATGGACCAGTACTTCAATCAGATGGAGAAAATCGTGAAGGAAAGGAAAACCTCCTCCCGAATTCGGTTCATGCTGCAGGATGTCATTGACCTTCGGCAGGTATGTGTCTGCTGAGGTAAGAGGTCGCAGACGGCTCTGGATTCTTCCCTCTCGGCCCTTCCTCCTCCTCCTCCTCCTTCGGGGACATGGGGGGGCGGTGCGGCTCAGTGGTGGGATTCAGGTTTTTTTTTTTTTTTTTTACTACCGGTTCTGTGGGCGTGGGAGGGGAAGGATATACTGCAAAATCCCCCTCCCCACCCCACTAACCTGCTTTCCAGCTCCGTTCTCCTGGGCAGGGCAACCCAAGGAGACCCAGCCGATCGGCTGGGACTCGACGGGAGGCAGGGAAGAGATATGGGGTTGGCGGGGGGCCAGTCAGAGGTGGGATTGGCCGGTTCTCTGAACGACTCAAAATTTCCGCTAACCGGTTCTCCAGAACCGGTCAGAACCGGCCGAAGACCACCCATGGTCTGGCTGTCCCCAGGGTTGACCTCTCCAGGGTGTGCTCCCGCCTCCCGTGCCTTTGCCGGAGAGAGAAGAGCCGCCTCTCAGTTTGCCGCCGCTTCTTGCCTTCCTCCCCCTCCTCCTCTTCCTCTAGTGCAACTGGGTGTCGCGGAGGGCAGATCAAGGCCCAAAGACCATCGAGCAGATCCACAAAGAAGCTAAAATAGAGGAGCAGGAAGAGCAGCGGAAAGTCCAACAGCTGATGACCAAAGAGAAGAGGCGGCCCGGTAAGGAGATCCGGTTTGGGGAGGGGAGCCCCCGCCCCCTGCCTGTCCTGAAGCCCCCGCCTAGGGCCCACCCAGAAGGGCGCTTCCCCAGCGGGGCCAGCACAAAAGCAGCCCCTGGATCTGCTTCAGAGCCCCCCAGAAGCCCCCCCTGGGCAGAGAGCAGACTTCAGAGCCGAGCTAAAGCTGCCTGACCCCCACCCCCACCCCACCCAACAGACAGGGTGAACTTTGACACAGGACTCTTTTCGACTCGTGCAGGTGTCCAGAGGGTGGAAGAAGGAGGCTGGAACACCGTGCAGGGGGCAAAAAATAGCCGTGTGTTGGACCCCACCAAGTTCCTTAAAATCACCAAGGTAGGCATGCGGGCCGGGGAGCCTTTCTGGGACTTGTAGCGGAATCGGGGGGGTTGTCAGAAAGCTGACCTAGGCGTGGGGGCACCGGCAAATCATTGCCGCATTGTGGCAAGGACACCTTTGGGATGGGGGTGGGGTGGGGAGGAGAGCTGAGTTCGAATGCGACGCAGTCCCATCTTAAACCGTCCTTCTAGTCCAAGGAAGGTCCTGCGAGAGCCCTTGCCTCTTCCTCTCTCACCTGCCCTCCTTCTGGGTCGAGAAAAGGGAAATGGTTGGCATGCAACGCTGGGCTGGGCTGCCTGGCAGACCGGCCTGTCCTCTGGGCGCGTGCTAATCTGCGCCCCCTTTTATATAGCCCAGTATAGACGAGAAGATCCAGCTTGTGCCTAAAGCCCAGCTGGGCAGCTGGGGAAAGGGCAGCAGCGGCGGAGCCAAGGCCAGCGAGATCGGTAAGGGCAGCGGCGCCCTGTGGCGTGCGCACGTAGCTGGTCGTGTCCCTCTGGGCAGCAGATCCCGGGCACTAGGAAGCCGGAATCTACCACAGGGCTGGGTCGAGGGGCCTTTGGTCTTGGTTCCTGAGGGCAGGCCCTCTTCTCTCCGCCTCCTGCGCAGATTGTTTACGACCAAGTGCCACTAGCCTGAACCGCTTCTCTGCCCTGCAAGCCCCCGCCTCGACCATCTCTGGCACCACCCTGGAGCTGGATCCTCGCAGGGCCGCCTTGACCAGGTAAATCCCCCCGCTTGTGGACGCGGCAGGCAGGATGATGGTGGAGCCGAGAAGCTGCTGGGGTGTTGGGGGGTTCCTCTCTTTTTGGTCAAGCCCGGGCGCCGACCTCGGAGATGGAAGGGCCACGCCTCCTCTCTCGAGTCCCGCGTTCGCTCACTCCTCTGCCTCGCTCGCTTCCAGCCGGGGGAGCACCGGCCGGGAGAAGAACGACAACAAGCTGCCGCCCTCCGCGGCTTCCCGTCCCAACGCCTTCCTGAGGCTGAGTAGCAGCGGCAAAGAGCAGCTCTTGGACAACCAGGCCCAGGAGGAGCAGCGGAGGGAGATGCTGGAAACTGTGAAGCAGCTGACGGGCGGCCTGGAAAGCGACCGGAACAGTACGGAGGTGGAGAAGAGCAAAGCCCGGGAGGCAGGTGAGGTTTCCCGTCATTCTGCCTGCAAGGGGGGCCAGGCTGTGCCTGGGGGTTGCCTGTCCTGGGTTGGGAGGCGGAGGGGGGGGAGAGTTCGCTGAGCAAGGGCCTGATGTTTTGCGGGGGTTCTTCCGAATTAAGGCACCTTCCTTCGGTTTAAGGAGAAAAGCAAGCGGCCGCCTTGAAAAGAACAGTCGCTGTTGTTGTTTTGTTTTTTTCTTCGTTAAAACGGATGAGGTGCTTCCGTGCTCATCCCAGTGCAGAAAGTTAACCTCTCTCACTGGGTCTCTTCTCTCCTCCCTCCTGGCCCCCCCCCCCCCCATCTTCAGTCAAGTCTGAAGCCCCCGTTCCTCACCCCCAAGAAAAGCCGGCCCTGTCAGACGAGGAAATGGAGAGGAAGTGCAAATCGATCATCGATGAGTTCCTGCACATTAATGATTACAAGGTAAAAACGCAGTGGGGCTTGTGGGGTGTTTTGGATTTCTGTGATGGGTGGCCTATGGCCGGCCAACTCTCAGTCAGCCAGCCAAGCCTTAAAACCAGTCCAGGAAACAGGGAATAAAAAAGGAAGCACGCCCCCAGCCAGAGCCGAGGCCAGATCACCATCTTCTGGCTCATACGCCCCTGGCTAGGAAGGTCCCAGGTCCTCAAGGCCTGGCACGAGGCCAGTGGGGATGTCGGATAGAGGGGGGGCTTGAGTTCCGCCTGTGAAGGGGTGCCGGCCCCTCTTCCGTGCCGCTTCCTGGAGGGACCGGTATCCAGGCTGCAGGGAAGGCCCCCTTCACCCTCCCTCGGCCCAACTCCTTCCTGGTGTCTCTGCAGGAAGCCGTGCAGTGCGTGGAGGAGCTGAACGTGCCTGGCATCCTGCCGGTGTTCGTGCAGGTTGGTGTGGAGTCCACCCTGGAGAGGAGTCAGATCACCAGAGACCACATGGGCCAGCTGCTCTATCAGCTGGTGCAGTCAGAGAGGCTCAGCAAGCAGGACTTCTTCAAGGGGTGGGTATAGTGCGCCAGAGAGCTCGTGCTTGTTTGCAGATACCAGCCGGAAGGTGGCCTCGGCCTCAGGCCGAGGGCAGAAGCCACCCATCCAGCCCTCAGGCGTCTTAAGGGCTTTTTGCCTTTGTGGCTCAGGTTTTCGGATACTTTGGAGACCGCTGACGACATGGCTATCGATATCCCCCACATCTGGTTATACCTAGCTGAATTGGTGACGCCAATGTTGAAAGAAGGAGGCATCTCTATGAGAGAACTTGTGATGTAAGCCGGGCTGCCTCGCCTTCCCCGATCCCTGAAGCTGGAACTCAGCGGGCTGGGCAGCAGAGCAGTGGCCCCGGCGGGGTTGGTCTCTGCCGGGCCGGCTCTGGGTTGCCAGCACGCCAAGGCTGCTGAAGGGAGGGATACAGTTAGAAGTGAAGTTCAGTGGCGGCTGCCTTCCTTCGCAGTAGTAGGGCTTAGCCACAGTGGGGCAGCTTTTCCGAGAGGATAAAAGAGACACGTTCTTTTCTGTTTCAGAGAATTTAGTAAACCTTTACTTCCTGTGAGAAGAGCCGGGGTTTTGCTTTCCAATATATTGCACCTTCTATGCAAACAAATGGTAAGGATGTTGGACTGTTAGTGGGCCTGTGCAAACCCCCCCACAGGTCTCTGGTCTCACGGGAAAAGCCAAAGGGCCCCCACTGTCAAGATTCCGGCAGTTCCCCCCTATTTAAATCGTGAGTCTTGAGCCCAACTTCCAAAACTTAAAAAGGATTTATTGGGAGTTAACATGCCGGCACTGCCTGGGTGTAGCCGACTCTGAGACACATCGTTCATTGTCACCCTTGACCCTGGTTTTCCCTCCATCCCCTGGGTGTATCCTAATTCATATTCTCCAATGGGACACATCCCTAGCCAAGAGTCATCAATCAGGTCTCCAGTTAGAATTTTGTGAGGCAGAAACTTCGGTCACCTAGTTACTATCTTTGGAAAAGTCCATGGAATGCAGTTTCGGTTTTGCAAGCTGCTACATTGCTCCCTCCTTCCTTTCTGTTGGCAACTCTAAAAAGACCAGAAAAATATTTAATGAGTTGACACCCAAGTCCAAAGCCTCTTGGGCTGACGGAGAAGAGGAGGGATTCATCAATGCCTGGGGCTCCTCGCGGGTGTCCCAGAAGGAGGGAGGCTTGAGGGGCAGCCTGGGGCTCCCGGGAGGTGGGTGCGGTGCCTCGGCTGCCACCGGCTGGGGCGCTCCTGCCAGAGTAGCCACAGGCAGGGCAGAATGAGTAGCAGTCCTGGCCCCATGCACGGCCTTGTGTTGCAGAGCCATAAGAAAGTGGCAGCCTTATGGAGGGAGGCTGGCCTCCGCTGGAAGGACCTCCTACCTGAAGAGGACGATGTCCACACCTTTCTCCTGGAGCAGGTGAGAGGCTTGGTTGGGACTCCTGTTAAGGATTAAGGCAGGGGCGTTTGAATGGAAAAGTGAGCGGGCTGCCAAATATGGCCAGGTTTGGGAGGGCCGCTGGTCCGAAAGAGCCCCTTGTTACGCTCTGCCTCCAGGATGGGTTGGCCCCACCTTTCGGTTTGGGCCTGACTCGCCCTCGCTTTTGGAGTCTTAGTGGACAACCAGCTAAAGAGGAGCCAGCCGTGTGCAGCAGCAGCCAAAAAAGCCAACGCCATCTTAAGTTGCATTAACAGAGGGATACAATCGAGATCAAGGGAGGTGCTAATACCACTCTATGAAGCCTTAGTAAGGCCACACCTAGAGTCCTGCACCCAGTTTTGGTCACCACACTATAAAAAAAAAGATGTTGAGGCTTTAGAAAGAGTGCAGAGAAGAACAAGCAGGATGATTAGGGGACCGGAGGCTAAAATATATAAGGAGGTTGCAGGAACTGGGCCTGGCTAGTCTAGTGAAGAGAAGGACCAGGGGAGACAGGATAGCAGCCTTCCAATATTTGAGGGGCTGCCCCAGAGAGGAGGAAGGGGGTCAAGCTATCCTCCAAGGCACCCGAGGGCCAGACAAGGAATAATGGATGGAAACTGATCAAGGAAATAAGGAGGAATTTTCTGACAGTGAGAACAATCCACCCATGGAACAGAAGTTGCCTTCAGAAGTTGTGGGAGCTTCATCACTTGAGACTTTCAAGAAGAGACTGGACTGCCATTTGTCAGAAATGGTGTAGGGCCTCCTGCTTGGGAAGGGGGTTGGACTAGATGACCTACAAGGCCCCTTCCAGCTCTGATCATGTGTTGTTTTTGAATGTTGCAGAAGTTGGACTTCACAGAAACTGACAGTCCCAGTTCCTCAGAAGCACTTTCCCCGAGAGAACTCTCTGCCGAAGAGCTAAACAGGCAGCTGGAGAAACTCATTGTTGAGGAAGAAGCCGGTGACGAGCAGATCTTTGACTGGGTAGAGGTATAAGACTTGCCCTGCACACCCAGCGGGAACCCTTGACAGGATAAGGCCCCTCTGCCCTGCCTCCGTTGCCTCCCCTCCCTGCTCCCAGGGGTAGCTCTCCTTACCCCGGGCGGCATTTTGGCTCATGCAGGCAGCCCAGCAAAACCTGAGCTGTAGGGCTAGCTAGAAAGTCAAAATGGCTGAGGAGTACGGGCCCAGCCAACTGTAGCGTGTCCCCAGGAAAAGAAAAGGGGAAAGGCCCCTTTAAATGCTTTGCATTGACAGGCTGAACTCCGGCCACATAAAGAGACCGAAAGGCAGCGGGGAGTGTCGGTTCTCTTCCGTCGCTAGAGCTAATTGGGTAGAAAGCGGAGGGTTTTTCCGGAAACGAAGCCAACTCTTTTTAACTCGGGCAAACGCTCTCAATTTCAGGCTAATCTCGACGAAAGCCAGATGAGTTCACCTACATTCCTTAGAGCTTTAATGACGGCCGTTTGTAAAGCAGCTGTTTTAGGTGAGTAATGGCCACAACAGAATTCGAAGGTATGCCGTGTTTGGGCACTCACATGCCTGTTTTTTTAAGGGATTCGAACCGTTGGCGCCTGTTCCCTATTAAGCCCAAATGGGTTTCCTGGGTTTGAATTGCTCCCACAAAAGACAGTATTGTGGCCCAGGTAAGACTGGCTGCGATTCTCGATTAGTGTCAATTTAGTTGTGTTTTTTTTTTTCTTTCTTTCTTTCTTTCTTTCTTTCTTTAACACTAGGACTTGTTTTCTCTTGTTCCGCTAAAATAGCAAAGGGAGTCTTTTCTGTAGATTAACGTTGGACCTGGTCCGCCGAGGTTACGGAAACTTTAGATTGGCCAGTGAGAGAGAAGGCGCAGCCGGGGGTTCTGTCCGGTGGCTGCTTCCATTTAGAGAAGGAGAGGACAGAGCAAGCGGTCGCTCCCTCGGCCAGGGCTCCGGGGCAGTTTGGATTCCCAGCCAGCTTTGGGGCAGGGGAGTTGGAGCGGAGGGAAACCGGGCAGGTGTCTGCGACCACCCATTTCCCCAAGGATATATTTCTAGCTCAACCGATGGGCAAGGTTTCAAAAGCTTTCTTGAAGTTGTGAGGAAAAGGGTGTGTGGGTGTGTGTGTGTGTGTGTGAGAGAGACTACTTCTTTCCTCCCATCCAGTGGATATCTCTAGCTTGCGAGTGGATACGGCCGTTATCAAGCGGAGAGTGCCCATCTTACTCAAGTACCTAGACTCGGACACAGAGAAGGAACTACAAGCACTTTATGCACTGCAGGCATCAATAGTAAAACTTGACCAACCTCCTAGTAAGTATCCGGCATGTGCTCGTAATGGCTCGATTGGGATTGATGTAAAGCGGTGCATAAGGTACCCTCAGGGCTCTGTCGACAGCTGTAAACCCGGAACAGCACGGCCAGGAGTGGGGAACAGAGCCTCCTTGGCTGACGTAGCGTGGCTTTTGTCCCAGGAAGAGGTGGCGGGGAAAGGCCTTCGGCTTTCACCAGGCATCTGGCGCCGCCTGAAAGGCAAACTTTGTACGATCTTTTCCCCTGTTTTGAGACCCTTCATCTGTTCTGACCCAGCTCCCCAAACACGACAAACCCTCTGACATGAAATCCAAAGATTCCTTTATTAGGAATGTCGTCGAAAAGTTCTGTAACAGGCTAACAAGTCCGTCCGGCTGGAAGATGAATAGTTGTCTGCCACCCTTACTCATTTCCACCCCCTGACCTTTATCCCCAGAGCTAGGGTGGGGCTTCATGAGTGGCGGTAAGCTATTCCTTCCCAAGGACCGGCCCATAGATTTCCACTGCTCTCCTCTCCTCTGCCTTCTGCGCATCCGCAGTCAGGCACTGGACCCAACTGTTCCTCCTCTTCCTCATCAGCCACCTCCAGACCTGGGAGCTGTGGACTCTCTATCTGATGGGTGACCGACAGCCCAGGCTCTGCACCTGTCCCTCTCTCTGCCGGCTTCATTCCCTCTTCCCCCTCGGAGCTCTCAGGTTGCCCTGAGGCTGACTCTGACTCCCACGCCTCCTCTGATCCGGCTGCTGGAGGGGCCCGGTGGCCGACAACATTACCGTTCTTGCTCGAAGTCTGTTTCCTGGCTGGAAAGTCTGTTTGCCTGAGCTGCCCTTCCCACTCGAACCGGGATAATAAGCGGAAGCTTCCCGGTCCCTGGGTTGAAGTACGAGGTGGAGCGTTCCGCTCTCCGCTCAGCCCTTCACAAAACACGTCTCTCTCTCTCTCTCTCTCTCTCTCCTACTCTCTGCAGATTTGTTACGGATGTTTTTTGATTGCCTGTACGATGAGGAGGTGATATCAGAGGATGCCTTCTACAAATGGGAAAGCAGCAAAGACCCAGCGGAGCAGAACGGGAAAGGCGTAGCGCTCAAATCCGTCACCGCGTTCTTCACGTGGCTACGAGAAGCCGAAGAAGAGTCTGAGGATAATTAAAACTGAATATACTAAAAAAAAAAAAAAAAAAAGAAGGAAAAAAAAGGAGAGAAAAAAAAAAGAAAACAAAAACAATTTAAGTATTTTTTTTAAAAAAAGTTTCATGTCTTCGCCAATCACAGAAGTGCAGCAAGGCCAATTCTCGCGCAGAAATCCCCCCTTTTCCCCACATGTGCACGAGCGGGGAGAGGAGAGGAAGAAAAAAAAAAAAGTCACACACGCAAAGGCGATCATGGAGGACAGAAAAGTACTTGAAAATTCAAGTCCACGCAAACCTGAGGGGCAGGAGCACGAAACCAAAATACATCTTTATTATTTATAGAAAACTATTTTCTGTTTTAATTTTTTTTTTTTTTTTTTTTTTGGTCATTTTTAAACAAGGACTCATACTTTAAGAAGAACAAAATCTGTTTAGACAAAGCAAAAAAAAAAACAAAAAACGAGAACTATAATTTATTATTTGAAGAACTGCAAGCGTCAGTGTAATTTTTAAATTTGCAGTTTCTGTAAACAAATTGTATAATAGACAAAACAAAACAAAAAGCAGAGAAATAAATTTCCCTCCCTTTCAGATCCACCTCAAGTATTTTTGTTTGAAAACACAGTTACCCGAGTCATAACTTCTTAAAGCGGGGGGTGTTCAGGAATGAGATAGTAGATAAGGGAGAGGAACTTTCAGGACAAAAAAACAAACAAAACAGACCTCCAGATCTTCCTGCCTGCCTCTCGGGTTGCTTCCAAAATTTAAGACAAAAGAAGCAAAAAAGAGAGAGAGAGAGAGTAACCTCGGACCTAAGGAATTGCATATCAGAAAATGGTTGTGGACCAGACTGCCTGGAGAATAACTTGTTCGAAACAGCCCTACCCTGGACACAGAAGAAGGAAAAAAAAGGCCTAGCGATACTTTCAGAACCCTTAGAGCAACTTTTAAGGCTTGTAAATACATAGAACAAATATTTAAAAACAACGAAATGGACTCCATGCTATTCTTTTCACTTTCAAACTATACAGAACAAAATAAAGAGCAACCTTGCAAGTTTAAAAGCAGAGGAAGTAGCTTCTCTTTGGACGGCAGAGCAGAGTTGCTGCCCTCGGCCGCCTCTGCTGTGGAAAGACCCACGTTCCAGGTGGGGCACAAATGTCACTGTCCAGGTCGGGGGTGGGGGTGGGGGTGGGTGTGGGAAGAGAGTTGGACTCCCAGGCCTGAATAAAGAGGAGGTAGGTCGTCACTGACCGGGCAAGGTTTGCTTGCACCATTTTCGGTGTCTTTTTCTCGGTCATTGGGGAATTGGCAGGAACGAATAAGGCGGTGGCATTCAACACTGGAAGGAAGAGAGGTGGTATGGCCTAGAGACTAAGTTCATGCCTCACAGTGAGGCTGTGAGTTCGATCCTAGGTAGAGGCAGGTATTTCAATCACCGTTGAGAATATATGGGCTGAATATAACTGCACTGGTGACAGGAAGGGCATCCAGCCATTAAACACTAGTTGGCCAGGCTCCACCTAGCAAGCGATTATGGGGTTGTTAAAAGGATTCAATATTGAGAGGAGGAGGAGAGGGATGGCTGGAGGAATCTTCCTGGGCGTCCTTTACAAGCTGTGTATGTGTGTTGTGTTGTGCATGGGGCAGTTAGTGCTGAAGACGTGTTTTGAACTGGAGCAGAATTCGGCAACTTGTGGACTTCAACTCCCAGAATTCCTCAAGCTAATCATGCTGGCTGGGCAATTCTGGGAGTTGAAGTCCACAAAGTCTTAAAAAGTTGCCAAGTTTAGAGACTCCTCAACTGGAGGAGGTGGGGGGGGGGTCTGGTGGGGGCACCGGTGAGGCTTCCTAGTCGGGTAACTCGGCTCACGGAGCAGCCCACGATCGG
>NW_020769387.1:125084-137699 GCF_900518735.1 Pseudonaja textilis
CAAGGGGGCGGAGCAGAGGGGCCGGCCACGGGCGATCGCGGAGAGCGGCGTGGGAAAAGCCGGTGGGAGGGAGGGAGGGGGGTTCCCTTTCCGGGCCGGGGGCCGGCCAGAGCCGCGCCATGAAGAGGCAGCCGACCGGGCGCGGACCGGAGCCGAGAGCCGGCCGGGTCGTGACCAAGACGGCCGAGGTGAGAGGCGCGGATGAGCGGACGGGGGCTGCGGCTGATGGAGAGACGGGCAGGGGCGAGGGGGAGCCGGGCTGGGCTGACTGCGCGCTTCCTCTGCCGCAGTACGTGGGCTCCTTCGCCGTGGAAGACGCCGATCTGCCTCGGGCGGGCCAAGCCGTCCATCAGCGGCTGCAGCTCCTGAAGGTGCGCGGTGGTGGGTTCGGTTTGGAGCGGGGCGGGGTGGGGAGAATCCGGCGGTCAGGCGGCTCTCCGCGGGACGGGTTCGCCGGCGCCTCCCGGCTCCGTCCCTCTTGCCCTTCCTTCTTCTCCCCATCCCCACGCAGGACTGTCCGCGGCGCCGCTCCGTCCTGCTACGCTTCTGCCTGCAGGGCCTGAAGATGCTGGGACGCGACGGCGAGGTAGGGCGCGCCTCCACCTGGCGGGCTGGGGCGGCGGCGGACAGGCCGGCCTGGAGGCTGAAACCGCCCCCGCCCCCGCCCCACACCGAGCCGCTCTCGCCCGCAGGCGCCGCTCATGGCCCACGCCCTCAAGCGCCTCGCCTACAGCACCTGCCGGCCCGCCGACCGCCAGTTCGCCTTCCTGGCCCGCAACCCGCGGGGCGCCCGCGGCAGCTTCTTCTGCCACCTCTTCGTGGGCAGCCAGCCCGGCGAGGTTCGTGGGCGAGGCTGTCTCCAGGTGGAAGGATTCAGCCAGGTGCTTGCCGGTTCACCTGGCGGTGACTGGCAGGGCAAGGAGGGGAAGACAACCGAGCATCGCTCAGGCACTCAGCCTCCTCCACCTCCTCCTCCTCCTCCTTTCCCCAGGTCCAGGCGTTGCACTACCTCCTCTGCCGCTTCTTCCAGCTGGGGTACCTTCTCCTGCACCCCGAAGAACAGGACTGGTCCTCCTCCGGGGGCTCTGCCCAGCGCGATTCCGGGGAGCTCCTGGGCGCCTCTCTGGACAGCCAGGTGGTCTGGGAGTCCCTCAACCCGGAGGAGGTCTCCCAGAACGTCAACGCTCTGGTTTCCTTCCGGAGGCTGCCCTGCCCCGCCGAATTTGGGACCTCGGTCAGCGTGGTGAGTGGCCTCTGCCTCCCCTCCTCTTCCACAGCAGCGGGTTGCTCTCTGGGGGGGTGGGGGGGGCTGGGACCCCTGAGACATGTGTCCCTTCAGGCGCCTCCGAGGGTCTTAACTTCCAAGCCCAGGTTCCTCCAGTCGAGAGCCGAGGTTCGGTTCACAGCCAAGCGACTGTTTAACAACCGCAAGTAGTTGGACCAGCCCCCTGGACTCTCTGCCTCCCCTGCTCAATAGCTGCCCTGCTTGTGTTCCTAGAGAGAGAGGCTGGACCTGGAGGAAAGCAGTAGTAGCAGCGTGGGCAGTGCCCGTCCTGGAAACCCATACTGCTCCCCAATTTTGGTGCGGAAGAAGGCCATTCGCAGCAAGATTCTCCGTTCCGGGGCCTACCGGGGTTGTACCTTTGAGGCGGGTTCTCAGCAGGGCGCCTGGGAAGGATGTGAGTATTTGCGGGGCCTGCGGGGAGGGGTAGAAAGAGAAGAGCGAAGGAAGAAGCCAGGAAGGAAAGAGGCACAGAGCTCTGTTTGATAAGCTCTGCATTGCAGACAAAAATCTTGACAAGGGAAAAGGACGGGTTCGCTTTCTTCCTGGCAACGTTTAAAAAAATGTCTTCCGCGCATTGCAGATTGAAATAACATGGCCGCCGGGCTGTTATTTAGCAGAACAGGAACCAAGCGTGGGGGGGCTGGATCGGAGCCAGAATCCACCAGCACAAGACCTTCTGCTGCCCCATTTGCCACGTTTTCATATTAGGCAACGTGAAGCCCTCCTCATCTGGCTCTTTCTGTCCTTGGTTCCAGTTTCTTCCAGTTGCGATGGCAAAGGGAGCCTCCTTCACCTGCCAGAAAACGAGAACGATCTGAGGGAGAGCGTGTGGTCCTTCGCGGGCATGAACAGGTGAGGAAGGGGCCTCCCCCTGGATGGCACTGGGACCCTGCCCACCCTGTCAGCAGACCAGGAACCATTTGCTGCTGCGCGGCAGCTGTGGATGGTTGCTGGATTTTGTGTGGAGGCTTCAGGGGCCTATGGGTGAAGCTGCAGAGATCCTCCCCCTTCCGCTCAGCTTCCTGCATTTTGCTCTGCCTTCCAGAGATGCCAGCCTGGCCCTGCTGAGGAACGACATGCTGGGGGCTTTTCTTCTGTGGGCTGAGTCAGGATCCAACCATCAGTGGTGCCTGGCCGTGAAGACCCGCTGCGGTGTCGTTCCATATCAAATTTACCGCAGCCAGCTGGGAAAGTACTCAGTTGAGGTGAGAGAGAATTGGGAACGGTGGCAATGTTGTCAAAATAACAAAATACTCTAAGAACGTTTGCTAATCTACTTTGTCTACTTTTGACCCCCTTCTTCCTTGCAAGGGTGACCTTGCTGTCCTCTTTTCTCCCCTCCTTTGACCAACAACACACATTCCCAAAGTATCGCTGAACTAGCTTGCTTTCTTCAGTCTGAGCTTCAAAAGAATTGAAAGTTTTTAATTTATCTTTTCAATTGGGCATTCTTTTTGCTTGCAGTACCTCCCTGTGATGATTTACTCAGCAATATCAACTTCTGTAAAGGGCGCTTGGAATGAAAGTGTACAGCCTGTCATATTTTTCTTTTCTTCTCTCTCTCTGTCCCTTCCCTCCCTCTCTCCCTCCAGCATTTGAATATAGAATTCCCCAGTATGGAAGCCTTGTTAGACAATTACTCCGAGGTTCGTGCAGGCCTGTTCTGCTCCTTGGGCGCAGGAAGAATCAACCATTGTTATGAGGAGCAAGACGGCCTGGCCGAGGATCTCTGGGGAGAAGAGCGAACTCGCCGGAAGTCTTCGTGGCTGTTTGGGGCCAGTCGGTCTCTGGCTGTGCAGCACGAGGGGGAGGGATACTCCGCCGGGTCCTTCTCTTAGTATTCCTGCCATCCGAAGAGGACAGAGACCCTGGCTGGCCCTTTCTGCTCACTCCATGGTTCTTTTGTTGTGGCTCTTTTCCGGTTGTGCGCAGAGAGTGCCCTTCCTCTCGTCGTGTCGTAATTCGGGGTTTCTTCCTGCCCTGTCAGCCCTGCTGGAGTCAGAGGGCTGACATCACAAGTTGGCTGGGGCCCCACACCCCATCTAGGGGAGTGCCAAGGGGGTTCTTGAGCTGACAGCACATTGACAGATCGGTTTGGGAGTCACCTTGGCTGGCCAGGATGCCATACCGAGCCCGTCTGCTCTTTGATCTGGCCAGCTTTCTCCGGTTTGTGCATGGGGGAAACAAATGCCTTTGAGCAGGAGTCTGTATTTCTGACCAGCCCTGCAGTGTGGTCTGTTGAGCGATGCACCCATGCCTTTATTTATAGGAAGCTGAATGTATAGTCTGTATGTGAGTAATTTATTGGAAACAAGTGTATTGTTTTCTCTGGGCTGCTGTGTACAGTGGTGAAGATGTATTGCTTATATTTAACAGATGCAAAACCGTTTGTACAGAGATGTCCTGCAAACTTAAATATATAGAGAGATATATAGATAGATATATATTTGTATTTCAAGTACAAAGTCTTGTGCATCCTTTTCTTTCCTGAAGATGTTCGCTCATTGCGCCTCTGTTACTACGGCAACGATCGTTCCCCTCGGCGATCCATTAGCCGTTCCTGTCTGCCGATTGGCTCCTGGTGGCAGAAGGGGCGTGGCGGTAACCCGCCTGGCGCAGCGAGCGCGGAGTGATCGATACATTGAGGGGCGGGTGGACGGAGGTGTCCCCTTCTCATTAGCTCACGCGGAAGGACGGGCCCCGCCTCCTCTGCCTTCTCCATTGGTTCACTGAGGTTCCCCCCGCCTCTTCCGGCCGAGGTCTGTGAGCTCATTGGGGGGGGTGGCGGGTTCGCTTCCGGGGCGCCCAGCGAGGGAAGAGAGAAGATGGCGGCTGTGTTGCTCTTGGTGACAGGGCTGGTGGCGGCGGGAGCTACGGCTGCGGTGCCCGGCGGGGGCGGCCCGCGAACGCTGGTGCTTCTGGAGAACATGAACCTGAAGGACACGCACTCGCTGTTTCTGGGCGGCCTGGCAGGTCCGGTAGCCGAAAAGGCAGGCGGTGGGGGGGAACGTGGTCCCGGCCTCCCTCCCCGGACGGGTCGCGGCGGCCTCCCTTCACTCTCCTTTCCCCCCGCAGAGCGAGGCTTTGACCTGACCTTCCGGACGGCGGACGACCCCGGCCTGTCCCTGATCAAGTACGGGGAGTTCCTCTACGATAACCTGGTGGTCTTCTCCCCCTCGGTAGAAGGTGAGGCGGCGGGTCGCTCTTCCTTCTCCCTCCACCCCACCAAAGCTCCGGGGCTCTTCCTTTGCCGTTGGCGCCTGGAAGGAAGGGAGCGATGAGTGGCCCGGGGGCGAAATAAATGATAATAGTTAACAAATAATGAATGCGATCTGCAGATTGAAGTCGAGCGATTGTGGAGGAAGAAGCCAGTGGTTGTACCGATAGTAACAGGAGCCCTTGGAGCAATACCCAAAGGGCTTCCTGGATACGTGGAAATTTTGAACTTATTAGACCTGAATATTCTGATTTTGCAAAAAAAACAAGCAACAACCCCACTTTACTCAGAACTGCCTATATACTGTTACTTTAACAGCTCTTAGGTCCTTGCATTGTTAAGTTTTAACCAGTCCCAGACTGTGAATCAAATTGAAGATTAATAATGATGAATTGAATTGAAGTTTAATAATGATGATGGTGATGAATCAAATTAAAGATTACTAATGATGATGAATGAATTGAAGATTAATGATGATGTTGATGATAACATTCAGATGCTACCTTACTAGCTCTTAGGTCCTTGGTTAGGACTTGAATGGTTACATTTTTACCAGTCCCAGATTGTGAACTGAAATAATGATGATGCAGAAAGACCACTTTATTCGGAACTGCCTATATCCTCAGACATTACTTTAACACCTCTTAGATCCTTGGTTAGGCCTTGAACTGTTTTTACCAGTCCCAGACTGTGAATTGAACTGAAGATTAATTTTTAAATAATAATAGATTCAAGTCAAGATCCTGTGGGACTTTCAGATCCAAAGAAACAGACATCTGATCGAACAACATGTCTGAAATCTCTATTGTGAAAAAGAAAAGTCCGGTTCATTGATATTGCAGTGTTGTGGCCCCGATTCCTGAGCCTATGCTGTCAGAGGAAGAAGACCTGGAAGATGAGGAGGAGGCACTGGCAATGCCTTATCATACTTGCTAGCTCTGTTATTGTTATTATTGTAAACATTTTGACCTTGTGACAAGAAATTTAACCCACCTGGTCATTGTGTTTCAGATTTTGGAGGCAACATCAATGTGGAGACCATTGCTGCTTTCATCGACGGGGGTGGAAACGTCCTCGTGGCTGCCAGTTCAGATATTGGTCAGTGAAAAAGGCACAGCAGAACAGATTGTCTTCAACTTAAGAAGAGATTCTTCCCCTTCTTTATTCTTTTTATTATTTCAATCTCAGGGCTGGCCAAAGCCAAAACAGCAAAAGTCCATCCTACTTGGGGACTGGGAGAACATTTAAGCAGTTTGTAGAAAGTAAAGTTTTATCTTGATGGAGAAAAGTAATCGATCATCAATATTCATCCCTTCTGTTTTGCAGCTATTGTCAGAGACAGGCACTATTGAGAGTTTTGCAGTGATAATTCAGCGCCAGAAAAATAAACACAAATGGCTGATGCTTCATTTAACTTCTTTATAAACATAAGTAGATTTTACAAACCAATTGTAGATTTCTCCAACATGGAGCAAACGCAGAACAGAAACATGTTGCAAATTCAGAGCAGAGCTCCAGTCTTCAGCAAGCAGGCAAGTTAGTTTCATCTTCAGTAGATCAGCAGGCAAATAAGAGGAGAGAAGTGGTTTCGTCTCAATCATAGCTGCAGAGTTGTAGAACTTAACATGGAGCCACGGCTAGGCTACTTTCAGTTTCCAGGCTAGGCTAATTCTCGTTTCAGTTTCCAAAACAGTCCTCATTGGCTTATTGTAGTTGCCATTGAATCTATTCCAGTTCATGAGTATATTCTGACAGGCAGTTGCACTTGCTTTTGAGCCATGTAGTTCTAGAAGTCTGCATCTTTTTATAAAATAAGTTGAGATTTTTTAAAAAAGACAAAAACCCTTCTGTGCCTTCTGATAGTGCAGATGGATTGATTGCAAGTGCCTTCCCCGCATATCAGAAACCCTCTTAGGTGGCAGGTAAGAGGAAAGGATGCTACAACAAATGGGCTTTCTAATCATCCTTAGGCGATCCGCTTCGAGAATTGGGAAGCGAATGCGGGATAGAATTTGACGAGGAAAAGACAGCTGTGGTTGACCATCACAACTACGATGTCTCTGACCCAGGGCAGGTAAGCAGGACAGAGCACAAGGGGTCCAGTTGGCGGCTGCTGCCCTTAACAATCCGCCTGCTCCCAGGGATGACCAACACCGAGTCAGACACCTCCTAGGAAATTCAGCAGGTGTCTCTTTCTTTTCCTCTGTAGCACACCCTCATCGTCGCAGACTCTGAGAATCTCCTTAAGGCTCCAACGATTGTGGGGAAGAAGCCACATAACCCCATTCTTTTCCGGGGAGTCGGGTAAGTCCTGTGCCTACCCAGCAGGATGCTCTGGCTGCCCACTTCCACTCACGAACCCTTTTCTTACCAGGATGGTGGCTGATCCCGACAACCCTTTGGTTCTTGATATTCTCACCGGCTCCTCCACTTCGTATTCCTTCTTTCCTGACAAAGCTATCACCCAGGTATGTGGGACTTGTGCTTCCCGATCCATTCAAGAGAGTTGGGGCCCTGCTACTCCCCCTCCTTTTTAGCCCCACTCGTGCTGTGCCTAATGAGCCTCCTTCAAAACGGCTAGCTTTTGAGGCTTCTCTTATGTGTCCCCCCCCCTCCGATTTCCGCTTCCGACCTGCACCGCTGTTGGTTGTTGGGCAACGCTTTCTTTTTCTGGAAAGACTTCAGACAACCTCATGGTTTGAATCCATATTCCTGGGTGTTCTGACCCAGCTCCCGAAACAGAACGAACCCTCTGTAGTTAAATCAATGTTTCCTTTATTAGGAGCGCTAGCAAAAAGTTTCTCTTTCACCTCAGGCTAACAGGTCTGTCCGGCAGGGGAGATGAGTAGGTGTCTGCCACACCTATTCATCCCCGCCCCCTGCCTTTTATCCCCAGAGCAAAGGTGGGGCTTTGCTAGCAGTGATGGCTCTTCCGTCCCAAGGACCGGCCCATAGATTTCCACTGCTCTCCTCTCCTCTGCCTTCTGCACATCCACGCATCAGGCACTGGACTTGGCTGTGTCTCCTCTTCCTCATCAGCCGCCTCCAGACCTGGGGACTGTTGACTCTCTGTCTGAGGGCAGATGGACAGCCCAGGCTCCGCCTCTGTCTCTCTGCCAGCTCCATTCCCTCTTCCCCATTGGAGCTCCCAGGTTGGCCTAAAGCTGACCTTGACTCCCACGCCTCCTCTGATTCAGCTGTTGGAGGGGCCGGCAGCTGACAGGCCACAACACTGGAGTTCTTGAATAGAGAAGGATGTTTGCACAACTTACGTTGGCTTCTTTTTTAAAAAAATAAATGTACTAAAAAACAAGGATGAATTAAGAATGTTCAAAGGTTAGAAGAACAATGTGCAAAAGCAGTCTCTCTCTTTCTCTCCCCTCTCCGCCCCCCAGTACCCTCATGCTGTCGGAAAGAACACGCTCCTGATCGCTGGCCTGCAGGCCCGGAATAATGCCCGCGTGGTCTTCAGTGGCTCCCTGGATTTCTTCAGCGACGCCTTTTTCACCTCGTCGGTACAGAAGGCGGCAGGAGGCTCTCAAAGGCAGGCGGCTCTTGTTGTCGGCTTAGCTCCAGAGCTGGGATGTGGGGTGGGCAAGAAGGCAGCATTGGTTTTGCGTGGTTGACTCTCTAAGCGAGGCTCTGCAGCATCGCTTACAAAAACAAAAAAATTGTCACCTGATACAACAGTTCATTTACTGACCGTCCAAAAGTTATAACGGCATTGGAAAAAAGTGACTTATGACCATTTTTCAAACTTATGTCCTGGCCTCCCCAGGGTCCTGTGGCTTACATTCAAATGCTTGACAACTCATTCACATTTATGACGGCTGCAACGTCCCGTGGTCATGTGATCCCCTTTTGGGACCTTCTGACAAGCAAAGTCACCTAACAGTCCTGTTAAAAAAAAATTGTACTAAGAAGGTTACAAAACAATTTCAGCCAATTTCTGGTGCTTATAAGAGCCGTGGTGGCGCATTGGTTAGAAACAGGACTGCAGGCTACTTCTGCTGACTGCCGGCTGCCTGCAATTTGGCAGATCAAATCCCACCAGGCTCAAGGTGGACTCAGCCTTCCATCCTTCTGAGGTGGGTAAAAGGAGGACCCAGATTGTTGGGGGCAAGAGGCTGACTCCGTAAACCCTTTAGAGAGGGCTGTGAAGAGGTATAAAGTGGTATATATCTTAAGTGCGACTGCTGTATAAATTTGGTGGTTTGAGCACCTGAGATGCAGCCCAGCATCTTCCCACCAACCTCCAGCTGTGAGCCAGGCACAATGAGCGATCGGTTGGCCGAGAACTTGAGCTCCAACCCTGGGTAAGCAGACAGAAGATGAACCTGCCTTCTCTACTTCAGGTACCCCCAAACGGGGAATTACGATCTGGCCATGGCCTTGTCCCGCTGGGTCTTCAAGGAGGAAGGGGTGCTCCGTGTGGGCGAGGTGTCTCACCATCGGGTGGGCGAGAAGGCGCCTCCAAGCGCCTACACCGTCACCGACTTGGTGGTAAGAGCTTTTGTAGCGTCTTCTCTCTACCACAAAACCTCGGGGTTCCTGGTGCTGGTTTTTTTTTGGGGGGGGGGGGGTGTTTCTCTCCCCCATTTTTTTTTCACGTGGCGGTGGGGGTCCTCCGTTGCAGGAGTACAGCATCGTCATAGAAAAGCTGTCCGGTGGGAAATGGGTTCCCTTTGATGGCGACGATATTCAGTTGGAGTTCGTCCGCATTGATCCCTTCGTGAGGACTTTCCTCAAGAAGAACGGTGAGGCAGCTTTCGCTTAATAACAAGTCGATCTTTGAAATGCGGATGTGCTGGTTTTTTATGCTGGGTTAGAAACTCATGCACACACTGTCCATTAAAAAAAAAAATTAATTGTCTGGCTGTCTGAAATGCCAGTCATGCATCATCACAAAATCTCCAGAAGCGTAAAGGCTACAAACTTGAAATTAGGCACGTATGTTCCTCTTGGCTTCGAGGTGCTCACTAAGAAAGGATTTTTCAAAATGACCATCAGAGCTATTAGTATTTCCTGTATTATTATTATTAACACGCTCTGATGCTAAGGAATTCTACTTCCCCTCCCCACCTGAAAGGAAGAAATCTCTTCCAAATGCAAAACACAAGTGGAGGAGAGGAGTTTCAGTTTTAATTTCATAGCACCAAGCAGCTTTAGTACAGAACAGTTGAGCTAAGCCATGCCCAGGCTCCTTGCTGTCCCCCTTGCTCGCACAACAAATGCTGTTTCAGTTTCCAAACAGCCCTCAACTCACTGATAGGATGCTAGCCAGATGACTACTGATGGATGCTGGTAGGCAGAGGCAGAATTTTTTTCTTCTGATTTTCCTCCCCAAAAACTAAGCCTGACCACAGAGTTTCGAGGCGAAGCACGGGGATCGAGCTAGTGTATTTTTAAAAAAAGACTTTTTAGTAGCTGTTGTAGATTTCTGATCGGTTGGCCTTTGGAGAGAGAGTCGTGAGCAGCTCTTGTTGATCAGGGATGTCTGCCTCACAAACAAAAAAGTCAGGAAAGCAAAACTCTTGGTGCCCTGCAGCAAGCGGGCTGGAGAAAAGCCCGAGAAGCTTTCTGGCTTCTGGATTGCTCTGACACCAGAAATGTGCTTGGCTTCCAGGGGGAAAGTACAGCGTCCAGTTCAAGCTACCAGACGTCTATGGGGTCTTCCAGTTCAAGGTGGACTATAACCGTCTTGGCTACACGCATCTCTACTCTTCCACGCAGGTAATTGTGTTCTTTTCCCTTCCCCTCCGAACACACTTTTAAGCGGCTTCAGAAACGGGCTGCCTCTCAAAAGACGGTGCAGGATTTGCGCGGGACGTGCAAGGACTCACAACTTCCTGGAGAAACAGCTAGTTCTCTTGCGCTAAATGTCACAGCCGGCTTTTCGGCGGGGCCTCAGTATCTTCCTCACTCATCGGAGCAGTTTGCCGGCTGACGTGGCTGAGCAAGAATCCTTGTCCTCTCTACTGTCTGTGCAGGAACTAAGCTTGTTGGAGGAAGCCTGCTCCCTCCAAAATGGGTTGGGGGCCTGCCTGTAGGAGGACTAATAGGAGCAGAGTGCTGAATTACAGATGTTCCGGTCTCTGTGGCCCAGCTGGCGGCTTTCAGGGAATCTGGGCTGGAGATCTAGCAGTTGCCGAGTTACGGACGTCGTTTATGGTTGTCGGGAAACTACATGCAGATAGGATTACATGCATTTAGCCCCCCTGAAATTCACCACCTTCCAGGTGGAGTTGGGAAGAGTCCATTCCCGGCCTGCCTTGGGACTAATTCCTTGTTCCCCACCTGGCCAGGTGTCCGTGCGCCCTCTGCAGCACACGCAGTACGAGCGCTTCATCCCTTCCGCGTTTCCGTACTACGCCAGCGCCTTCTCGATGATGGTGGGCCTGTTCTTGTTCAGCATTGTGTTCCTGCACATGAAGGAGAAGGAGAAATCCGACTGAGACTCGGACCGGAGAGCAGCGTTTTGGAGGTCCTGGCACCCAAATGGCCGACTCCAAATTAGGGGACATTTTTCTGGACCGAGAATTGGCCAGAAGTGGGGTGAGAAGAGTTGGCTTCTCCTTCCGTTCGTGGGCAGCCTGGAAGCCAACGAACCAAACCCAGAGGGTCTGACCTCCCTCCGCTTCCACGCCATGTTTTTTTCTCTTCCACCTTTGTTCCATTTTGCAAAATAAAGACGCCATTCCACCCCCTTTCCCGGGGCTCTTTCTGGTTAATGTCAGAGAAGCGGCAAGAGTTTTGCCTTTTCGGTCACCGCAGCTCCTTCCTCATCTACACCATCTTAATGAACGTTCTTGTAGGGACCTGATGGCTACCATGTTTAATAACACGGACGACACAGAGGTTTGTGTGGACAGGCATTAAGAGGGGAAAGGAAGTCAAGGGAGAAGCCTGTAGGAAATCGCAGGGAGCTCGCAAGCAGGCTGGCAGTCTTGTAAGTATCTGTTGCTGGGTATACCCATTGAAGAGGGTACACTGGCTCCCTTTCGTGTGGCCTAATTCAATACCATTTATGCCTGTTCAAACTTGGATTCTTTATTCCAATAATAATATAATCGGAGGCCTTTACAAAGTTGCTTTTATGGCTGCAATCCCAGATGTTACCACAGGAAGGCGGTGTTTAATAACAAAACATAGCTACTAATACTAATACCAAAGTCAGTTTAAAGGGGTTTTAGCTGGTTTCCTTCTGTGTCTGTTCTGCAGCACCCGAGCCTCTTGTTGCCCTAGTAAAATAATAATAACAACAACAGTTGGAAGAGACCTTGGAGGTTTTTAGTCTAACCACCTGCTCAAGTAGGAGACACTATTACCATAAGTAGCTGTGCAGTCTCTTCTTAACAACCTCCATTGTTGGTGTACCCATAACTTCTGGTGGCAAGCAGTTCCACTGGTTAATTGTCTTCACTGTCGAGAAATTTCTCCCCAATTCCATGTTGCTTCTCTGTGATAAGTTTCCATCCATTGTTTCTGGTCTTCAGGTGCTTTGGAGAATAGCTTGACTCCCTCTTCTTTGGGGCAGCCCCTGAGACTGCTATCGTATCGGGCCTAGTCCTGCTTTGACCACAAGAGGGCACTGTTTTCTGCCCCTTAGCATTAGCAAGGAAGCCATCATAGGCACTTTCAACTGGGTGTAAGGATTCTTTTAAGATTTCTCTCTTTTGTGCCTGTTCTGCAGTCCCCGGGGCCTCCTCTTCCCCTGATACTTTTTTAAAAAATAATTATGCTATTAATAATAAAGATACTAATAACCTTCAAATGCCTTCGGAAAGATTTACAGGTAATCCTTGACTTATGACCACCACTGATCCCAAAATTTCTGTGAGACAGTTCTTAAGTTGAATGTTGCCGCATCTTTGAAATCTTTCTTCCCACACTTGGCAACTGAATCGGTGCGCTTGGTAAGTTAACCCAGGGGTGTTAAGTGAATCTAGCTTTCCCATCGACAGTTGTCAGAAGGTCGCAAAAGGAAATTATCTGGTTCGCTGTAACCGTCCTAAATATGAATCGGTTCTCAAAACATCCAAATATTGATCATGTGATTGTGGGAGTGCTGCAAAAAGTCGTAAGTGTGAAAAATGGTCATAAAGTCACTTTT
>NW_020769387.1:137709-152787 GCF_900518735.1 Pseudonaja textilis
TGCCTGTTCTCTTCAGCCTCCGGGTTGAAATTTTATTTTATATTTTAATAATAAGGCTTCCGTTTAATAAAAATAGCGGACAGTCAACTTAAAACGTTCGTTGATGCGTGTCGTTCCCGAGGTGGCCCTTAGAGGGCAGAGGTTGCTCTCTTTCCCTCCGCTCGGCTCGCCCGGCGCCCGTCGTGGGGCGAGGCTCCTGGTTCTCTTCTGCGCCTGCGCCCGTTCCGCGCGGCGTTTTGCGACACAGCCGTGCGGCGCCTCGGGGACGGGGCTTTCCGGCGGAGCGGCGAGGCGGGTGCGGCGGCGGCGGCGGCGGCGGAGGCGATGCTGCTGACGGTGTTCTGCCTGCGGCGGGACCGCTCCGAGCTGACCTTCTCGCTGCAGGTGGACGCCGACTTCGAGCTCCAGAACTTCCGGGCCCTCTGCGCCCTCGAGTCCGGCGTCCCCGCCTCCGAGAGCCAGGTCGGTCGGTCGGTCGGTGGGTCGGGGTCCCCTGCCCCCCCCCCCCCCCCCCCGGGGGAGGGGGGGGGGTCGCCCTGGGGATCGGGCGCCGCCCCGTGGGGAGCCCTGCGCGGGCCCGTTGGCGGGGAGGGGGCGAGCCGGGCTGGCTCCGCAGCGCCCGTGGCCGCCTCCCTCCCCCTCCTGCAGCTGCGCCCCCCCCCGCCCGGTCTTCCCCCCGCGGCTGGGCAGGGGTCCCGATGCCCACCCCCGATACCGGTGGGGGTCGCTTATATGGAGGGGGCTGGTCTCTTCCCACCCCGCAGCTGGGCAGGGATCCTAATGCCTTTGGATGGGGAAGCGTTTGGTGGGCTGGCTGGTTCCCCTCCCCCCTCGCAGGTGGGCAGGGGTCCCTATGCCCTCGGATATTGGGGGTGGGGCATTTTGTGCCTGAGTAGGGGTCCCCATGCCCTCGGATACCCGGGGGGGGTCGCCTCATGGGGTGAGTGGTCTCACCCTCTTCCCCTCCCCCCCGCAGGTGGGCAGGGGTCCCCATGCCCTCGGATATTGGGGGGGGCATTTTGTGAGGTGGCTGTTCCCCCCCCCCCCCCGGTTGGGTGGGGCCCCAATGCCATTGGGGGGGGGGGGGTTTTGTGGGGGGGCTGGGCTCCCCCCCCCCCCCCCTCACAGCTGGGCAGGGGTCCCAAAGCCCCTTAGGTTGGGAGGGGTGCTTTTGGGGGGGGGGTCACCCTGGAGCCTTCTTGCAATAGGAAATGGGGTCAGTGGCAGGGAGCTCTCTGGCTGCGGAACAAGCTGGCCAGTTGCCAGGGTTGAGAGTCCGTCTCTGCGGATGGCCCATCTTCCCGCTGGCTGCCCCTTCATCTTTTGGGGTCCTGTGGTCGTCTGCCTTCCTGCCCCTCCCGGCCCGTCTCTTCTGAGGGTGCCCTGAGACTCTGCAGGGTCCGATCTGGGGTCGGCCACTGGGACCAGAGGGGGTTTTGCCTCCCCGTTCCTCAGATGGGCTCCAGAGTCCGAAAGCTCAGAAGATGCAACCTCTGGACTTGGTGACCAATCCAGATTGAATCCCACAACATCGTCCTGGGACACGTAGATTCATTCGTGGTTGCTTCGTCTGTACCCAGACCGGGCACTGCCTGCCTAGTTTCCTTGGGGGGGGGGGGGGGGGCACTTGCAGAAGGCGCCAGGGTGCCTGATTTGAACTGGGTTCCCGGTTCTTTCCGCGGCCTGTCTCTCGTCTTTAGATCCCTCCCAATTGGGCAAAGCTTTGCGGTGCCCCCTGCAGCCACTTTGGGCACCCAAATCCTCTCCTGATATTCTGATCCCTCCTTCAGGAGCAGAGGATCCAGTTCCTGACCTAACCGGCCAGCCCACAATCTTTTGTACCGGTCGGTTGGCTTGCAGGCATCCGCGGCGGCACCGCTGGCAGTGTGGGTTGGAGGCGTCTTCCCTGGCGCTCTTTCAGGCAGTGCTTTCTGCCAGATCCGCGCAGTGTCTCCGGGGCCCCAGCGGGATCCACTTCCTGCCACTGTCGGGAAACGTTTCTGGGAGTCGTTTTAACCCGAGTTAGATCACCTCAGGGGGAACTTTTGTGGAAGATGGCAGGACCAGGGAGGGCGGAAGGCAGTTGCGTTTAGACTAAAAGTAAGGTTGGGTCAGACCGTGAGATCATTAAGAGCTGGAATATTGGAGCTGTAAAATAAGTGTTTTTTCCAGTCGTTCCAAGCTACAACGTGATTTGTATTTGATGCTTTTGGGGGGGAAAAAAATCTCTCCAGGAAGGGGGTCAAGTCCGGGATGGGCTCGCCGAGAGGAAACGACCGCTGCCTCGGCCCAGTTTGGCTGGGCTGCTTTTGTCCGGTGGCTTCGGTGCTTCAGGCAGGGCTGCCTTTCTAGGCTGGATAGCTCTGGGGTCCGAGGCTGGCCTGACCCCCGGTGACCCAGTGGGGCCGCTTCCTTTTGAACGGCTGACGGTGCCTCTTCCGCTCAGATCATCTTCGCCGAGCAGCCGCTCACCGACAACCACCGGTCGTTGGCATCGTATGGCCTGAAGGACGGAGATGTGGTGATCCTGCAGCAAGTAGAGAATGGGCAGGCACAGTCCCAGGCCCCCTTTCCTGGTAAGAGACCCCCCCCCCTACATCCCCCTCTATTGGCCTGGCCAGCCCCGGGCAGAGCCCCCCCCCCCCCGCCCCACTTTCTGTCTTGTTTAATCTGCCGGCAACCGCAACTTTGGTAGCTCCTCGGGGTTGCAACCGGTCAAAGTTTTTTAGAAAGCGGGGAAGATTCCCCTTCCTCCCCGGAGCTTAAGGCAGCTCCCCAAAATTGTTTAATCCTTGAGGGTTGATTTCCCACCCACCCCCCACCCCCTCTGGAATTCCGTGCAGAAAAAAAATGTGGATTTCACAGGAATAGGGGGCGGGAACGCAGGAGCAGAACGCAAGGCGCATTCAGAGTCGTCATATAAACGCACCGCCCCCTCCCTCCGTTTCGTCCCAGAGCAGCCTGGATGATGCCTTTATCCTACCTGGAGGTCACAGTGGGGGGGGTGGGGGGGTCACCTTTTCCAAATTCCGGGGAGCCGACGCAGCGTCGGAGGAGGGGAACGGCCTTCTTACCTCACCGGCCCATCTCAAGCCCGGTGTGGACGGATGCGCCAAGTTCGAAATCTTGCAAGGTGTGCCTCTCTTTTCTGCAAGGCTGTAGAGGCTGATTGGCTGTTGTCTTCTTCTCTCACCCCCCCACCCCCCCACCCCCCAATCGCAAATAGGAATGCCCAGGATAGATTTCAGCAGCATCGCCGTGCCGGGGACGTCAACCCAGTTCTCCCAGGCTGTACAGCCGCCTCCCCCGGTCCCGGTCCCGGCCCCACCAGCTCCCTCACAGGCCCCGGCCCCGCCAGCCCTTCCCGACCCGCCGTCCATCCCTCAGGGCCTGGACAACCCTGCCCTCCTGCGAGCCATGTTGCTGGCGAACCCCCACGAGCTGTCCTTGCTGAAGGAACGCAACCCGCCTCTGGCCGAGGCGCTCCTCAGCGGAGACCTGGGTGAGTCCTGCTGGAAGGGGGTGTGGGAAGGAAGGGTGGGTGGAGGAGGAACGGGGGGGGATGAGTCTGCCTACCGAGATGAGGTGGACCGGTTGTTTTCGTGGTGTGGAGACAACAACTTGGTCCTCAACACCAATAAGACCAAGGAGCTTAGACTGGACTATAGAAGGAACAGATCAGACATCTTATCAACGGAGACCGAGTGGAGCAAGTGGCCAGTTTTCTGGGTGTTACCCTAAAAGAGGACCTGACCTGGGAGGCTCACATTGCAGCCCTGGTCAAAAGGGCCCAGCAGAGATTAGACTACCTGAGACTTCTCAGAAAACAACAACGGAATGAAAAACTGCTGGTGACCTTCTACCGCAGCTCCATAGAAAGTATCTTAACTTATTGCACCTGTGTATGGTTTGCCAATTGCACAACGGCAGATAGGAAAGCACTCCAGAGGGTTAATGTCATTGCCTAGAAGATCCTGGGTTGTCCTCTACCCTCTTTGGAAGAGCTTTATAGCTCCCGCTGCCTTAAGAAAGTTCAAAACATTCTCAAAGATCCATCTCATCCTGGGCACCTTTTTTCTTTTTTTGGAACTATTACCATCTGGCAGACGGTACAGGATAATAAAAACGAGGACAAATAGGCTGAAAAGCATCTTCTATCCCAGGGCAGGAGCTCTGTTGAATTCTATAGTACCCTGAAAAGGGGGTTTAATTTCGTTGTACGATGTGCCGTGATAATTAAGCTAAACTAAACCGCCCTACGGCTTTCACAAACCCACCCGCCCCGTGTTTTGTGTCCCAGAGAAATTCACTCAAGTCCTGGTGGAGCAGCAGCAGGACCGGGTGCGCCGGGAGCAGGAGAGGATACGCCTCTTTTCCGCCGACCCTTTTGACCTGGAAGCTCAGGCCAAGATCGAGGAGGACATTAGGTTAGCGGGCTGGCGGGGAGGGAGCGGTGGGCTGGGGTCTGGAGGGTAGCCGGCCCCAAGGAGGCCTCTGACCAGCTTTGGCGTTCTGTCTCCCAGGCAGCAGAACATCGAGGAGAACATGACCATCGCAATGGAAGAGGCTCCTGAGAGCTTTGGCCAGGTGGTGATGCTGTACATCAACTGCAAGGTCAACGGCCACCCCGTGAAGGCCTTCGTGGACTCAGGTGGGACTGCTTCCCCCCCATTTCCTCTCCCTTTCCCGCCACCTGGGCGTGGCTGGCCCACGCTTGCGGGGTGGGGGATCTAAGGGAGGCCAGTGGCGGGACAACGCCAGACGGGGAGGACGGCGGGGCTGAGGTTCCCTTTGGGGTGTGGGGCCTTTCCAATGCGGCGTGGCCTCTTGGCAGGTGCCCAGATGACCATCATGAGCCAGGCGTGTGCTGAGCGTTGCAACATCATGCGACTGGTGGACCGACGCTGGGCCGGCATCGCCCGGGGCGTGGGCACCCAGCGCATCATTGGCAGGGTGCACCTGGGTAGGTGTCTGGGGAGGAGGCCGCCGGCAACGCCCTCCCACCACGGGGGCTGGCTTCTGGGCGGGAGGAACGCCTACCCGCCTTGTTTTCTGCCGCAGCTCAGGTGCAGATTGAAGGGGATTTCCTCCCGTGCTCCTTCTCCATCCTGGAGGAGCAGCCCATGGACATGCTGCTGGGCCTGGACATGCTGAAGAGGCACCAGGTGAGTGGCGGCGGGCACCTGAGGCTGGCAGGAGGGGCCCCTCCCTCGCAGGCAGGAGCGTCGTGGTTCGCCGGCAGCCTGCGCAGACGGCAACGGAATCAGACAGTGAGGAAGAGCAGGGACCAGTCCGGGAGTCTGGGGAGGACTCGGACGAGGGTCCTGCGCGCGATGCAGAGATGGGGCCAGGGCCATCTGGGAGTGGGGTGCTGACTCCGGAGCCTCTGCACCCTCCGGAGTCTGGCAGCAGCGAGGCAGAGGAACCAGGGGAGCCTGTTCCCAGGGCGCGCATGCGCAGAGCTGCTAGAAGGCAAGAGAAGCTGAGACAAAAGGGGAGACTGGGGAATGAGACTTGGAGGTGATTGCCTTTCGCGTAAAGTATAAAGGAAGTGCAAAGGTAGAGACACCTTTGCAGGAAGCAAAGTCATTTGTTCAGTTCAGATTAATCCTTGAAGCTCTGTGCAAGCTTTATACTTTAGTTAGTTTTTTAGAGTTCATTGAGCGCTTTAGTTGTTAGCAGCAATTCAAAGGAGAGAAAGGTGGGTGCTTATCTCGAGAAACTAGGACTCATTACAGGCTGGGAATGCGCATAATTCCCAGCGTTGAAATAAAACGAGTGTTGTTTTAACTAAGCCTGTGCTTAATTACGGTCTCGGGAAGCCTTGGTCAGAACAAGGAGGTCCCCTTCTTGGCTTTTTGTGGGCAGCTTCCCTCCCTCCCTCCCTCCCCAGTGCTCCATCGACCTGAAGAACAACATGTTGGTGATCGGCACCACCGGCTCGCAGACGGCCTTTCTGCCCGAGGGCGAGCTTCCTGAGTGCGCCAAGCTGGCTTACGGGCCGGGCCGGGAGGACATGCGACCCGACGAGCTGGCCGATCAAGAGCTGGCCGAAGCCCTTCAGAAGTCTGCCGAGGAAGCAGGTAGGCGGGTAAAGGGCCGGGAGGAAGCAGCCCCGGGCCGGCTCCTGGCAAGGAGGGTCGGGGGCCCTGGCCAGAGAGGGGGTAGTTTTGCTCTTTTGAGTTCGAATGGACTTCAGGCTGGCGTTGTGGTGCTGAAATTTGGGGGGGTGGGGGGGGAAACACTTTTGGTTCTTAATCTGGAAGGAGCGTCCAGGAAAAGTCGGGCCTTGTGGGGGCGGGGGGCAGATCGATGGGGCTGCAACAGAGGAAACTCCCACGGCCTTTTTTTGGGGTGGGACCGCCAAGAATTTCGGCCTCCTTCGGGAGCTATTAAGCAGAGGTTTTAACATTGCCCTCCCATTACCCCAGTTATCCAAAGTAGGAAACCTTTAGGTGAGTAATTTTAATTCCCTTCAACCGATGTTGCATCTCCGGCGGTCATCCTCAGCGGCGCCTAGGACGAAAACGCGCGCTCTCTGACCTCGTGCAGAGTTTCTTTTCCAGTCGAACGCGTAGGCTTCGCTTTCTCTAAGGCCGCTCTTCTATTCCGTGCGCGCCCCCCCACTTGCCCTGGGGCAGCTCTCTCGAGGGTGAGGCCACCCTTTCTCCGGGCCTTGATGTCCTATAGCAGGGGGGGTCTCCCACCTTGGCCACTTCAAGAGGTGTGGACTTCCAACTCCCAGGATTCTCCAGCCAGTTTGGACTTCCAACTCCCAGGATTCTCCAGCCAGTTAGGACTTCAACTCCCAGAATTCTCCAGCCAGCATAACTGGCTGGAGAATTCTGGGAGTTGAAGTCCACACGTCTCAAAGTAGCCAAGGTGGGAGACCCCTTGCTTTAGACTTCCTGTTGCTGTGACTGGCTGAGGAACTCTGGGAGTTGAAGTCCACCAGTCTTAAAGTGACCAAGGTGGGAGACCCCTGTCCTATAAGGACTTGTGGACTCAGAGGGGGCTTGTTGGGGGGCGGCCCCCCTCCCCCCCCCCCCCCCCCCCCAGCTCCCAGAAGCAGAGACAGACCTAGCATCAGGCAGCGAAAGTAACTCGGTCTGGTTTTTTTTGGTGGTGGGGGTAGACATCCTTCATCCCCCCTTTTCTTTTGGCCCCGTTAAGTTACAGGTGGATTGGTGCAAGATGGCCGCCTCAGATATCAGCGCCAGAAATCCAGGCGAAGAAAGCGCCGCCCCTCCTCCAGCCCCTCAGCTCACCCCCTTTGCACCCTCTTATAGCAGCTCTGCTCCCCGTCCCCCTGCCCCCCCCTCCCCCCCCCCAGAGAAAAAATGCTTTGTGGTCAGTCTCAAGTGCTTTGTATCCTTATCTCCTGGCATTAAAAGAACTCTCCCTTAAGACATCCAGCTTAGCGTTGAGTTTTACTTAGGCACCGAGCAGTCCCCAGACCCACCCACCCCCCTCGGAATGCCCTTTGCCCTCTGACATCACTTCCTGCATCCCCGTTGCCGGCTGGCCAGGCCTGGCTACTTCCTGATAGAGCTCTCTGTCCCCACGGGAGGCTCTGGGACCCACGAGTCCTTCTCGGCCCCGTCCCTCAGCCGCTGTCCTTTGCCGTGGGTTGCAGAAGCTGTGTCTTCTTCTTCGCGGGGCTGCAGCGTCCCCCTTTTGTCCCAAAACGTCTGCTAAGGACCGGGATGAGCGTAGGCCTGGTGAGGAGAGCAAGCATCCCAGTCTGCGGAGGAACAGAAGAGAGAGAGAGAGAGAGAGAGAGAGAAAGAGAGAAAAGAGAAAGACAGACAGAGAGAAAGAGAAAGCCGTGGGCCTCCTTCGGGGGCGAAGTTCCATTGTGCCTTGGATCTGGAGGGCACTGTGACGGAGACGGACGGAGAACGGAGGAATCGGCGGGCATAAGCCTCGCTGGCTCTCCACCTGTCCCGACAGCCAGCTCAAAGGACAGGAAGCGGAAAGAGCTCCTGAGAAAGTCCAGGGAAGAGAGGACAGGACAGGACAGTCACCCAAGATCAGGAGAGAAGAGAGTTTCCTGCCGGAGGCCTTGGGGAGGGGGTCGCAGCAGGGCCTGAGCTAAGGCACCCGAGGCCTAGCTGGCGTTGAAGGATGATCCGGGACAAGAAATGCTGCAGAGTCCCGTCCCGTCCCCGCCATCCGGGCAAGGCCAGGGGGGCTCCGGTGTTCCCCATCAGGAAAGGCGGGCAGGAAGAGGAGGAGGAGGAGGAAGTGCCGCAGCCGTCAGACAGACAGACAGACAGCCGCCGCCACCAAGAGGAGTCAGCGTTGTAGTTGAGCCTAGAGCCAGGAAGGAGGAGGAGAGCCAGTGGCCGCTGACAGAGGAGAACTTTGGAAGACTTTGGACCAGGAGCGGTTGGGCGGAGGGAGGGCAGGAAGGGCCGGTGTCAGGGCCACCGCGGTGCATGTGGCGTCGGCTAATCCACGTTTGGTGTGTTTGTCTCCTAATCCAAACAGAATGCCAGAAGCCTAGATGCATGTAATGTGGTTTTGCTGCCGCTGGAGAGGGCCACACACCAGGTACTGCCAAGCGCTTCCTCCCCTCTCGTGGCTCCTGCAAGGGGGGGGGGGGGAGGGGGCCGGCGACCTGGAATCCGGGACCGGTGAGGGGGGGTGCAGAGGAGGACTCGAGCAGCAGCGAGCTCGTCAGGACGCTCCTGGGCCGCAAAGCTCGTCCTTGCCGAAACAATGGCAGCAGAGGGGGGCCGCCGCATGGCACACAGCGGTGTCGATCCTACGGCTTGGCAGCCGGATTGCTCGGCCGGACCTCTGCGGTCCCAAGCGGCGTTTCTGGCTTTCTTCTCCCCCCGCTCCTGTCCCTCGGAGAGCGGTGCCCGTTTCTTCGCTGAGCACGACTTTGGCTAATGCATGCGGGGCATCTAGCACGAGAGGAGCTTGGCTTGCGCTAACCCGATGGGGCCCCACCCTCACCTGGAAACCTGGCAGAGCAATTTTCTTCTGGCCTCTTGCAAGGCGGGGAGGGGCCTCCGCCAACGGGGTTGTGGTTTCTTCTGCCCGTCCTGGGAAGCCAGGAAGTGGCCATTGCGGCCGGTTTAAGATCTTTTTAAGTGCGGTGAAATTGAAGGGGGGCAGGGGTTGCCCTTGACGGATGCATGGTTTGATGCTGGCTTGTAGATGTTTGGCCTGCCTGCCTGGCCCCGAAAGGGGTGAGGGGGGGAAGTGGGGGAAGGAGCCTGCTTGGGGATAGGTTGGAGGGGGGCAGAAGAGCCATTCCTGCTTGCACCCCCTTGTGAAGGGAGCAGGCCGGAGAGCGTTTCTTCCTGTCCCCCTTGTTGGTTGCTCCTTTTGGGGGGGGGGTTCCCCGTTTCCCCAGCCATCTTTGGGGATTCTCATTTCTCCCTTTCTTCTTCTCTCCTCTTGTGTGCGCAGAGAATAGAGATACAGAAACTACCTCACTCGAAGCTCCGTCGCAACCGACTCCGGACAGCTTTAAACTTCCGGTTTGTTTTCCAGAACTTGGTCTGAAGATCGCCGACAGTCCCGCAAGCCGATCGCTCGATCGCTCAGCCTCCGATCCGGCCGTCTGCTCTCCCCTCAGTAGCCGGAAAGAGCCCGAATGTCCCAGAGCGGCTGGGAAATCCCTGGATTCTCTGCTGGGGCCCTGGGGAGGGTCAGGGGGCAAGGAGCCCCCGGCCTCCCCACTGAAGCTGGGGGGCTCAACGACCCCCCAAAAGGTACATGCTGCTTCCAGCTGCCTGCCGGAGGAGGCCGCTCCTGGCCGCCAGCCTCAGGAGGTGGCGGGAGAAAACAGCCCATCCCAAGAGATGACCGAGCCCGACGCCCCCCTGCGGCTAGAGCCCACAGAGCTTCCTCCGGATTTCCGGAGGGACAGCAGGACCCCCGGGGAGGAGCCCCCTTTGGGGGAATGGAGGGAGCCTCAGTGCGTGGGGGACGTTTCCTCACCGCTGGCCGCTGCCGTTGAGGAAGAGGAGATTTCCCGAGGGGCCGGAGAGAGGCCGGAGGGGAGCCCAGCCCAGCCGCCAGGAGATGACCGCTTGCTTGAAGGCCCCCCTGCCCCAGAGGCTTCGGACCCACACCTCCTCGAGTCCGCCGACGTGAGCCCCCCAGGCCCCGGGACGGAGCTGGGCTTGCACAAATGCCGCAGCCTTCCCCTGCCCCTCAGTCTCCCCACGGCGAGTGGCTCGACCCCGCCTGGGAATGCCGCCGCTAGCCGGCCCAAGGATCAAGAGGAAGAGGCGGGCATCTCCCTCGCCTCGGCCCTGAAGGAGCTGCACCGGCTCCTGGTGGTGAGTTCTAGGCACGGCTTCCGAAGAGAGGGCGCTCAGCAGGCAGAGAGCTGCCCCTCGCGGGAGGCTCCTCCGGAAGAGTCCGCTGCGGCCGAGGAGGCCTTGCCCTCCCGAGAGCAGCAAGCGAGGCAGGACCCGGCCCTCTCCCGCCCAGCCCCCTGCTTGGAGGCCGGGATAGAGATGCTGGAGGAGCCCCGCTTAGCTGGCGGGCAGCAGGAAGTTGCTCAGGGGGCCTCCGGCTGCGGCGACGCTGTCCCGGCAAGTCCTTTGGTGGCCTGGCCTCCACCGCAGGCCGAGGAGTGCCTGAGAAATCCGGCCCAGCTCTTACTACCCTCTGGGCAGCACCCTGGCTGCGCTGCGGTGGGGCAGAGCTCACTCACCTCGCTTGGCCCTCCCGACTCCTGGGCAGACCAGGGCAGCGGCAGCCCTTCCCCGGAGGAAGGGGGAGACTCCAGCGAGCACCCTGAGGCCGAGCCAGAGCCCTCGTCCTTCCCCGGGGCTTTGGAGCCCCGATCTCCTCCGGCCCTCACCTCAAACCTCGATCAGATTGTGGGGGCTGGCTTTACACCCCAAGAAGCTGGAGAAGCTCTGGAGCATGCGGGGGGCAACGCCGACCTGGCCCTGCTGATCTTACTAGCCAGGAACATCGTGGTTCCCACGTAGCCGAGGTTGCCTTTCTTGGAAGAGTCTCTGTCCGTCCGTCCGTCCGTCCTGTCCCCCGGTGGCTGGGTTTGATCCAGCTGTACCTTTTTAAAATTTTGTTGTATTTTAAGAGAGCGGAGAAAAGAAAAAAAAAAAACAGCCCTTCTTTTCAACCAGGACCATCCCCCTATTTTCCCCTGGTTGAATTTGGGGCCGTTTTAAAGAAGCAACTATTATTGGCATCCGTATGGAATCCTGAGATTGACGGTTGCTAATCCTCCTCGGCTACGTTTTCGGAATAAACTTCGTATTTAAAACGTATGGGGTTTCTGTAGAACGATATGCAAACGTAGGGCTTAGAAAGTGTAGACCCGGCTCCGAGGGGTTGGGGTGCTTACCTTGGCGGAGTGCCAGGAGCAGGGATGGTGCCTGGCACCCCCCTTTTCTGGCCCCCGCCGGGGACGCTGCGTGCCAGCCGTGTGGCTGGGGCTCCTTTTCTGCTTTAGCTTGCAGCCGTGGGGTGAAAATTGGTCGTTCCCCCCCCCCCCCAGGCAGAGCCCTCCAAGGGGGCAGCGCTTTGGGGGTATCGTGTGGGGTATAGCTGCAGCTGCTGGGTCAGCCCCTCAGGCTGGTCCCAAGGGGCCCTGGGTGTGTGTGTGTGTGTGCGCGCATTCTGGCCCTTTTGGAATACGGTGGTGGGTTGGCACAACGCCGCGGGTCTTGGTGTGGTGATAGCAGAGCTTAGGTCAGAGAGGAGGTTGATGGAAGAGCTCTGGGGGTTTTTCCAGTTTTTCTTTGGGGGAGGTTAGGGGAGGGGGCTGCTCGCTGGGAGCTTCCCTTAACAAGCCTTCAGCATTGGGGGGATTTGAATTGCAAGGCGGGGAATTAGTAGCTGCTGATCGTTTTCCGCCCCGTAAAGGGGGCAGGCCATGCCTTTGGCGCAGGGGCCTCCAAACTTGGCCACTTGTGGACTTTCAACTCCCAGAATTCTCCAGCCCGTTGGACTTCAACTCGTAAGCTCGCATCTTATAAGCATAAGCTGGCTGGAGAATTCTGGGAGTTGAAGTCCGCAAAAGCCTTAAAAGCCGCCACGTTTGGAGACTTCTGCTTTGGCGAGATTCGATGGCGTTTGAAGTTAAGAAAAGGCGGGGAAGGGGCTTCTGAATTTTCTCTGCCGCTTGAGAAATCTTGGGGAGGGGGGGGACACACCTCCCCGTAATTCAGCACGAAGGGAGAGTTTTGAAATGGGTGGGTGGGCGGGCGCACAAGCGACGTTTCTTTTGATTTGACAAATGTTGGCTCTCGGCTAGGATTGCCGGTTTCAGACGGCCGGGGTGGGGAGACCCTCCCCCCACCTCTTTCTACGGGAAGGTAGCGGGGGTCTCCGCATGGCCAGAGCTCCCTTGGTCAGCTGCCCCAGAAGGGGCCTGCCTCTCTGGACACGGGTGCAGAAGCAGGACTAAACCTTTGCAAACGGGGCAGGAGAATCCTGGAAGGCCAGCCGAGGGGGTGATGCTTTGGAAAGACACCTTTGGGTGACTTTGGAAGGCGGCACTTCCTGGCAGAGAGTGGGTGATACTGGCACCGTGGTGACAGCCTGCCAAAGCACTGGCCTGTCGTACTGGCCCTGCGTATAATTCACGGGAGGGCCGGTCTGGAATCTTGCTCCCTCCTCGTAGGCCAAACGAAGGCCTGGGTCACCGGTTAGCCACCCCTCGAGTCGGGTGCCACACGCAACGGCTCGGGGGGGGGGGGAAGGGGTGGGCCCTCTCAGGAATCTGCCTGCCACGTTACCGGGCTGCCCTTCTTCACCCTTGTCTCGGCCCGCTGGGTCGACCGTTCTCTTTGCCCACGAACGGTCGCCATCTTGGGAGCTCGCCTCTTCCTTTTTACCAAAAAAAAACCCAATAAAGTAAAATCAGGACGTCTTTGGCTGAGAGGTGCGGGGCGGTTTGCTTCTCAACTGGGAGAAAACCTGTAAACGTTTTGGATTTTAAAAAAATAAAAGATGTGTTTTCTCATTGCCGTTGTCCGGTTTTATTTATTGATCGATTTGTTTTTTTACGGGAGCCACTCTGGCCAAATCGGAAGGTTGCCAGGGTCAAAGAAAGCCGGGCATTTGACGGGGCAACCGAGGGGGGAAAACGGAAGGCAGCGATTGTGTGCCGGCGGTGTCCCTTTTCTGGGGGTAAACATTAAGGACGCCGCTGTAGCTTCGCCTCGCCTCGCTTTGCCGATTTCTTTCCCCAGCCGGGCATCGATGCCACGTCCAAGCGAGGCGTCCATCCCAGCAGGCTGGCTCCGTGCAATGCGGTCGATGGTTCTCAGTGCTCTCTGCTTGTTGCCACCGGCCAGAAAAACCAGCCCTTCCACCCGCTGCTGGCGCGACAGGTTTTGGAAGCGCCCGCAGCGTCTTCTCCCTTCCCCCAAGCTGGCAAGGAACTGGTAGCTCCTGGGTTGCCTGGCTGGTCTTGCCGAGGCTGGGTGGGCGTGCGCGGCGACGCCTCTTCCTTCTTGTGGCTTCTTTGACTTATCAGGCCTGACCGGTTCAACAGGTGAAGCCTTGGAAAGTGTCCAAGGTGGGGTGGAGAAGGAGGCGGCGGCGGCCTAGGCCAGCTTTTGCACAGGGGTGGCAGAAGTACGAAATAACAGAAGGGACTTTGGAGGTCTTCTAGTCCAACCCGCCCTGCTCAAGGAGGAGACCCTAGTCCATTTCAGACAAATGGCCGTCCAATCTCTTTTTAACATATATCTTTATTACACATTTTCCAAACATTTACACCACATTTCCATTTTTGACAGTAGGTCAGAGTCAGCTTGTTTTCTATTTACATTGTAACACCTTTATTTTCATTTTCAATTCCTAGTAAATTTCTCTACTGTTTATCCAATTATATTTACATTTCTGTAATTTCTTATATATACATTTCCTGCAATTTTTAAATAATTTTAGGAATATTTTCTCCTCTAGCCTCTCATACCATGCATCCCAAATCTTATAATGTTCCGTTTCCGTCAAGAACTTTTTAAATCATCATTACCTTTTTGAGGGATATTTATCTGTTTCCACTATTGTGCGAAATCTCTTCTTAAAAGCCTCCAGTGATGGAAGCGCCCACAACTTCTAGTGGCCAGAAGTTCCACTGGTTAACTGTCCTCCCCGTCAGGAAATTTCTCCTTATTTCTAGGTTTCCATCCTTATGGCTCCTTGTCCTGCTTCCAGGTGGCTTTGGAGAAGAGCTTGACTCCTTGTCCTTACCTCTTGCTGCAGAGGACCCGTGGTGGTGGTGGTGGGGTCTCCCTCGCAGGGCTGTTTTTTCTGAAGCTATTCATCGGGAGAAAATGGGCGGGTGCCCGAACTACAACTCCCGGGATGCCTCGCTCCCGCGGGGGCCGCCGGCAGTTGCGGCGCCTGGCCGCGCCCGCCGCCAACAGTCCTCACGCGCGGGCGGCGACTACATCTCCCGGCCTGCCTCGCGCGGTCACGAGGAGGCGGGGGGGGCGAGAGGAGGAGGAGGCGGCGGCGGCGGCCGCGGTGTTGAGGGGTCGGCTCGTTCGCCCTCCTGAGGCGACCCTCGCCGCCCCGGCAGCGCCACCACGGAGGGCCCACGGCGGAGGCGGAGGCGACGGAGGCGGCTCCGGAGCCCCGAAGAGGACGGGGCCGCCGCCATGGAGTCCCCCGCGCAGCTGAAGGACCGCATCCTGGAGAACATCTCGCTCTCCGTCAAGAAGGTCAGCGGCGACCCCCCCCCCCGCTGCCCGCCCCCCCTCCCCCTAGCAACGCCCCCCTTAGCAACGCCCCCCCTCACCCCCACCTCGGGTGGGCCCGGCAGCCGGTCAGAGGGGGGGAGCGGGGGGGGCGCTCCCCCTCCCTCTGGCCCCCAGACCCCCTCAGACTCGGGGGAGCGAGGGGGGGTCCCCAGGCCCCTCTGTGAAAACCGGCCTGACAGGGTAGGCCTTTCCACAGGACAGGAGGAGGAGGGACCTCTTGTTCCCGTTTTTACAGGGAAAATCCAGCCTATCGTTTAAGAATTAGTCAGCCAAATATCACAGGGAGGTTTTCATCTTCATCAGCATATTATTACTATTATTATTATTATTATTATTATTATTATTATTATTATTATTATTA
>NW_020769387.1:163826-262980 GCF_900518735.1 Pseudonaja textilis
ATGATCATCTGTGTGCTAACTGGTAGTTCCGACGATCATCTGTGAGCAAACTGACTGTTCACTCCGACGATCAGGTGTGAGCGAACCGGTTCGCTCTGACGATCAGCTGCTGGGCCCTCCCACCCACCCCAGCTCTATACTTTATTTCCTGGTTTTGAAGCTCAGCCGCTTCGCGCCAGCTGTTGAAGACACAGAGTGCAGGATTGCAGGAGAAAGTCAGTAGCAAACCCTCTGCGCGTCCGTGCGCAAAGGGTGCCAACCAAGCCACACCCACAGAACCGGTGGTAAAAAAAATTCGAAACCCACCACTGTCCTGCTCCCTCAGCCTGCAAAGGGAACTTGGAGAGCGGCCACCAAATGAAAGCCGGGGTAAGTGAAACTAGTTGTCCCAAAGGTTCTTTTTTTCTCTCAAGAGGCCACTCGGCTTTCTTCTATTCAGTCTTTGAAGGTGTTTTGCTTCTCGCCCAAGAAGCTTCTTCAGCTCTGACTGGATGGTGGGCAAGGGACAGATTTACGTTCCTTGCAGACCGCTGATCGTTTGCATCCTTTTAGAGAGGCGATGAGGCCACTTGGAGGTTTATCTGTGCCCTCAGGAATCCCCTGAGTGGTGCAAGTGGTTCCTGTAGTCTGCAATTATTCTTCAGGAAATCCGTTCCTACCCCCCCACCCCATTCGGAGGGCGTTGACCCCAAAGGGCAGAGCAAAAGGTCTATGGAGGTTCTCCGTCCTGCAGGTCGTGGTTGTGCCAAAGCTGCTTTTTCAGGAGACAACTGGACTTCCTGGTTTTTCTCTGAAGACGTCTCGCTTTTCACCCGAGAAGCTCCTTCCGCTCTGTGTTGGGACAACCATGAACTGGGATGACTGAAAATCTCCACGGAGACTTAAAGTGGTTGTGTCGTCTCCTGCAATTCCTGGTTGAAGGCAGGCTTCCTGGTTGGAGGGAGAGAAATTTTGTAATGGAATAATTGAAGGATTAGCTCAGCCTGTCTCTTGACTCCCCCCATCCCCACCCCAGATGCTTCCCCACTCGTAAAACTGACCAAAATGCACCACCGTCCGTTCCCCGGTCTCCATGCAGCCGAAAGGGGCTGCTCCGGAGGTGGGCAACCTCCTGCTTGTCTGCAGGGCTACATCTCTGTGAGGGTTCAACAGAGATCAGGACCCCCCCTCCCCCAATGGGTCCGGGTTGGGAGGATGTCGTCCTCTTCTTCGTGGAACAAAGTGCCAAGATGTCACAGTGTGTGAAGCCAGGGTAGAATTCCCAGCCCAGTAGCTGTTAAGTTGCAGCTCTGTGCAGGCCGCAAGGATTGTAGGAGTCGGAATTCTGTGAGGACCTGAAGGAACTGGTCTTCCTTCTCCTGTGCCAGCTGTCAGAATCCTTGAATTTCTTGAGCAAAGTGTGCCAAAGAGTTACACTGCTGCTCTTGGGAACAGGGAGAGACAGCTGACTTCCTTCCCTCCCTCCTTGCTTTCTTTCCTTCTCTCTTTCCTACCTTCCTTCCATCCATCCATCATATCCCTTCCTTCCTTCCTCCCACCCATCCATCAAATCCTTCCCTCCCTCCATTCTCCTTCCTTTCTTTCCTTCCCTCCCTCCCTCTCCTTCCATCCATCCATCCTATCCCGTCCTTTCCTCTCTCCCTCTTTTATTCATTCATTCCCCTCCCTCCCTCCCTTCTTTCCTCCCTCCCTTCCTTCCTTCCAGAAGGAGACCTGACCGATACGCTCAGCTGCCCACGTTCCGTGGCCTCCGAGGTGAACAGCAGCCGCGCTTCAGCCAAGAGCCCCACCCAGCGCTACAACCCTTTCGACGGGAAGGCGGAAGGGCCATCGTCTGCCGAGAGCACCCCAGTGCATGCTGCCTCGCTAAAGGCCGACCTTGTGCCCGAAGGCACCGATCAGTCTGAGAGCTGCACGGAGCTGGAGGTCATCAGGTTGGTGCAGGGAAGGAAGGAAGCCTTCCCCAATTCCTTGGCCCCCTCTGTCTCTTGCTTCTGCCTGGGGCTCTTGTGGACCACTCCTCTCTGCTCTGGGAGATGTGCCAGGAATTGTTTCCCTGCATCCGGGCATCGGGGAGCCCTCCTTTGCTTCCTAGTGGCCAAAGCAGCTTGCCTGTGTTGTGGCTTATCGGCCACCGGCCCCTCTAAGAGCCAAATCAGAGGAGGAGGAGGAGGAGGAGGAGGAGGAGGCGTGGCAGTCAGGATCAGCATCGGGGCAACCTGGGAGCTCTGAGGGGGTAGAGGGAATGGAGCTGGCAAAGAGAGAGAGAGAGAGAGAGAGAAAGAGACACAGCCTGGGCCGTCCGTCAGCCCTCAGATGGAGAGTAAGCAGCCCCCAGGTCTGGAGGTGGCTGATGAGGAAGAGGAGGAACAGCCGGGTCCAGTGCCTGACTGCGGATGTGCAGAAGGCAGTGGAGAGGAGAGCAGTGGAAATCTATGGGCCGGTCCTTGGGAAGGAATAGGTACCGCCACTAGCGAAGCCCCACCCTAGCTCTGGGGATAAAAGGCAGCGGGCGGAGATGAATAAGGGTGGCAGACAACTATTCGTCTTCCAGCCGGACAGACTTGTGAGCCTGCGAGAGAGACTTTTTGCGGAGCTGCTGGCACTCCTAATAAAAGGAATCTTTTTGAGTTCGTGTCAGAGGGTTTTGTTGTATTTGGGGAGCTGGGTCAGCACAGCCTGCCATTAAAGTTGCAAGAAGTCGGCTCATTGGCCTCCCGGACCCCGTCCAGCTCGAGACCCCCGAGTGGGGCCAGACGTCCACCTGTCCTTGAGCCCCAAGCAAGCCTGCCCTCCGCCCGGCTAACAGCTGTTCCCTGGTGCGCCACTTGCCCCTCTTGTCTTCTCTTGACAGGCTGGCTAAAAAGAAGAAAACAAACAAGAAGAAGAAAGTGAAGCCGGAAGAGGCCGCTGTCCCCTCCCTCCCGGCTCCCGCTGGGGACCAGGCTGTGGGCAAGGAGGCCGGGCAGCCGTGGACCACCCCAGAGTCCGGCCTTGCGGTCAGCACTGAGGCACCAGCCCTCTGCCAGCTGGGGCTCCAGATCCCCGAAATGAAGGACACGGCCATGGAGCGGGTGGGGCAGGCCCTCAGCAAGGTGATCGACTCGCTGGAAGCGACGGACGGGTGGAGCCGCCCCCTGGAGCCCCCGGACCAGTCCTTTCGGACCGGCTTGCCAGGGGAGCCCCCTTCGGAAGGGCCATCCCTTGGCGGCTTTGGTCAGGGGCTGCCGGCCCCCATGGACTTCTACCGCTTTACCGTCGAGAGTCCAAACACTCCTGCAACAGGTGGTGGCCACCATGACCCTGCAGGGCATGGTGAACCGCCACATGTTCCTGGTGGCCCTGAAGCTCCTGGACAAGCGGAAGAAGGAGGAGGAGGAGGAGGAGACGGGGAGGCTGCTGGGCCAGCCGTAGCCAGCTCGCCGGGAGAAGCCGTGGCGATGGCCAGTGTGGCGGCCCTCAACAGGCTGAAGGAGGATCGGGCGAGCCCTTCCCCGAGCAGCGCCGAGGACTCTGGGGTGGAGGAGGGGCAGGGCAGCCCGTCGGAGGCTGCCCATCCCTCCGAGTTCAGGTAAGGGCTGGTTCCTCCCTTTGGCCCCCAACTGAGAGATGGCGGTGCTCAGCCCACCCCTCTTCCCAGGTGAGGACGGGGGGAATCGCAGCCTGTGTCAGGGTACCAAGTAATAAATCCGCTGCAAGCAATAACCCCGAGGCAGGTGAATTCCTCAAAGAACAGCCTTATTGGAAATATCATATTGTGGCCCCTGTCTGGTGAAAAACCGACTCCGAAGGGCCCCTTTGATTTTTTGCACCCAATTAAAAGTAAGAAGTTTTCCGCTCCACCCCAAACAATCAGTCCCGTGGCCCAATCGCTGCCAGCCTCCGCTGGTCTGGTGACCTCACTTCTCTCGGCCAGGTGTGAGAACGTCCTTGGTCCCCAGGAGAAAGTCTCGAGAAAGTATTTTATTTTGGCTGCAAAACCCCAGCTATCTCTAACCTCACCCCCGTCCCCGTCCTTCGCTCCGGTGGGGTAACACTTGACGTTCCAAGATGGTTTCCCCCAGGTCAGCTCCGGGGTTGAGCCAGCCTGCTCCTGGCATCCAGTTGGCAGCAGAAGTTGGGACTCTGCACTAACGGTGGCGGCATCTCGACCGGCGTATGCCGAGAAACTGTTAGGCTTTTCGGGGCAATCCTCCCCCCTCCTCCTCCTCCCGTCTTCCTCACCCATCACTTGCCAAGTCCTCGTCTTGAGATGCTTTCTGAGCTCGCTGGTTTTCTTGCAGACGTTTCGTTACCCAAATCAGGGAACATCACCGGTGCTAGCGTCATCCGTCTGATACCGATGATGTAGCTTATGAGCCGTGGTGGCGCGGTTGGTTAGAGTGCCGTCCTGCAGGCTACTTCTGCTGACTGCAGTTTGGCCGTTTGAGTCTCACCAGGCTCAAGGTTGCCTCAGCCTCCCGTCTTTCTGAGATCGGTAAAACGAGGACCCAGATCGTTTGAGGAACAATAGGCTGGCTCTGTAACCTGCTTAGAGAGGGCTGTAAAAGCACCGTGAAGCGGTATATAAGTCTAAGAACTATTGCTATCTTCCCTCCCTCCCACCCTGTGGTTACAATGCAGTATTGCAGGCTAACTCTGCCCAATGCCACCAGTTTAATCCTGACCGGCTAGCTCAAGGTTGACTCAGCCTTCCATCCTTCTAAGGTTGGTAAAACGAGGACCCAGATTGTTGGGGGCCAGAGGCTGTAAACTGCTTAGAGAGGTCTGTGATGCAGCCTACGAGTCTGAAGTGCTAGTGTTAAGAGCCACGGTGGCCCAGTGGTTAAAATGTGGTGTTGCAGGCTAATTCTGCCGACTGCCAGCAGTTCGATCCTGACTGGCTCAAGGCCTACTCAGCCTTCCATCCTTCTGAGGTCAGTTAAATGAGGACCCAGATTGTTGGGGGCAAGAGGCTGACTCTGAAAGAGCTTAGAGAGGGCTGTAAAAGCACCGTGAAGCGGTATATAAGTCTAAGGGCTATTGCTCCTTTGGGTAATGAAACCTCTGCCAGAGAACCACAGCAACACCAAGGCCCCCCCGATTTCAACCCCGAGCTACCAATATTTACTCCTTTATTACTCCTTGCGTTTCATGAACGTAAAGGGATGTCCAAAACCGACCCTGCTTTCTCCTTCCTGGTGATTCCTGCAGTTCCATGTCTCCTTCCTTGGAGAAAGCCCCCTCACGATGGGGGCAGGGGGGCCGGCCAGCCGGCTCTCCCTCCTGACCCTCAGCTGGGCCTTCTCCTCCCTGCAGGGTAGACAACAATCACTTGCTTCTCTTGATGATCCACGTCTTTCGCGAGAACGAGGAGCAGCTCTTCCGGGTAGGTCTACGTGCCCAGAAGGGAGCCCCTTTCCCCCCCCCCCGCCCTTCCCTCACCCCCCGCTCCTGGCGAGGGTTAGCGGCTTCGGAAGGGAACCAGAGCTCTTCAGATCTAAGGAGACGCTCTTCTCGCCTCTCTGCTGCGGACGCGGGAAGTAACGGAGTAGTAACGGCGGCCTCTCTCCCCAACAGATGATCCGGATGAGCACAGGGCACATGGAAGGGAATCTTCAGCTCCTTTACCTGCTGCTGACCGACTGTTACATGTACCTCATCCGAAAAGGTAACCACCCCACCCCCCCCGGTAGAAGGCCCCCTCGATCTCCGCCTGCCTCCGAGCACCGCCCAGAACGGAAGAACCCTCTTGGGGCAAGGCCTGGGCCCCTGGCTGTGCAGCTGACTCTGCGCCTTGCTTTCCCCCTCGCCAGGAGCGGCTGAGAAGCCCTACTTGGTGGAGGAGGCTGTGTCTTATAATGAGCTGGACTACATCTCTGTGAGTTGCGGAGGACGGCTGGGTGGGTGAGTGGGCTCTGCGGGCACGGGGGGCGGGGGGCATCCCTTTGGAAGGCTTCTTCCCCGGGCAAGAGCAGCGGCCTTAAATTCCCAGGCCCGGGAGGGAAGGCGGGGAGGCTCGCCCCTATCTTGGCAGGGGCTGAGCCTTCCCCTCCAAGTGGCCTTTGCTTTCCCCGGCAGGTGGGTCTGGATCAGCAAACGGTTACTTTGGTCTGCACCAACCGTCGGAAACAGTTCCTGCTGGACACGGCGGACACTACCCTGACTGAGTAAGTTAGGCTGTGGGTGGGCTTCGTCTCCCCTGGTAACAGCTGCGGGGATGGAAAGGATGCTGCCCAGAGAATGCTGACTCGTATGCCGAGGTGGCGCCGTGGTTAGAGGGCAGTACTGCAGGCTACTTCTGCTGACTGCCGGCTGCCTCTAATTTGGCAGTTCAAATCTCCCCAGGTTGACTCAGCCTACCGTCCTGCTGAGGTGGTTAAAAGGAGGACCCAGACTGTTTGGGGGCGAGAGGCTGACTCTGTAAACCGCTTAGAGCTATAAAGCACTGTGAAGCGGTATATAAATTTAAGTGCTATTGCTACAAGAGCCGTGGTGGCGCAGTTATTAGAATGCAGCATTTCAAGCTAACTGCTCACTGCCAGCAGTTCAATTCTCGTTGGCTCAAGGTCGACTCAGCCTTCCATCCTTCCGAGGTGGATAAAACGAGGACCCAGATTGTTGGGGGCAAGAGGCTGACTCTGTAAACTGCTTAGAGAGATGGGTGTAAAGCACTGTGAAGCAGTATATAAGTCTAAGTGCCACTGCTATTTTTATTTATTGAGAAAATTTTATATAGCCACCTACTCGCACATGGTGATTCAGGCGACTTACAAGGATATAAAAACATATACATTTTTTTAAAAAAAGAATAAAAAGAACAATAATAAAATAATAACCCCCCACCCCAACAATAAGTAGTGTTGTTCTTTGTAGGGGGGAATAATTTTCATAATTGGGTGTCTCCCCCACCTCCAGTTAATGCGATCAATTCATCTCTCTTGTACTAAACCCTGTGCTCGATCCAGCCCCCCTCCTGTGGTAGTTTGGCACGGGTCCCCTAATTCCCCTCTCCTCGAAGGTTCTTCCTGACCTGTCTGAAGTCCGCCATGATCAAAGGCTGCCGTGAGCCACCGTACCCCAGTATCCTGACGGACGCCACCATGGAGAAACTGGCGCTGGCCAAATTTGTGGCTCAGGAATCGAAGCGAGAGGTGCGTCTTTCTCCTGCCTTTCCTCCCTTCGAAGCGCAGAGGAGATGTCTGTGGAGATTCTCAGTCCTCCAGGTTGTGGTTGTCCTAAAAGTGCTTCCTTTTTCAAGAGGCAACTGTGTCAGGTTTTGCAGCAGAAATTCAAATCCAGAAAACGATCTACGTGCTTCGAATATATTCTAAGCTGAACTAAAATGACTACCCATATGTCAATTTCGGGCTTGACAGGCTGCCCTCCCTCATTTGAAAAGAAACCCCTGCAACGACCTAAAATACACCAAAGATTGAAATTAGGTTAAACACAATCACACAATGCACATTTTAACCTTCTCCTTTGCCACCCACGGAATTCGGCTTGGGCTTGTGTGGATATTTTTTCATGGAATTTCCCCACCAGTCGATCAGCCTTTACTTTCCAGCCATTTACCCAAGTCGCTTGGGAAATTGGATAGCCTTTCCAATAAATTAAATATTGTAACTTCCCCCTGAAAATCCCAGAATCCAAAATTCACATAGGTCAATTTTGGGCTTGACACTACATGCTGTAGCCACTCCAGGCAGCCTTCCCTCTGAGGGATGCATCAGCCTTGTCTCACTTGGGGGGGGGGGCTCCTTTGGGGGCTCAGAGCTTGGCTAAGCAGCTGCCTGTCTTTGGTAGATCTCGGAAGTGGTGGTCCACTTCTATGGCCTTGTTCACTGGGAAGACCCCCTGGATGACGGCCTACCCTCGTCTCACTACGTGTCCACCGAAAACTGCATCGTCAAGGAAGGTGTGCTGCATTACAAGGCAGGAACCAATTACCTGGGGAAAGAAATCTGGAGGTCCTGCTTTGTGGTGCTCAGGTGAGGAGGATGTGGCCCCCGGGGCCAGAAGGAAGGTTGGCTAGACTCCGGTTCCTTCTTTTTTTCCTTTTCTTTTTTTATCGTTATTATGAATTGTTATTGAAGACGTTCTTAATCAAGTAAAAACCAGAAGAGAAAATATAATAGATAGAAAGGGAAACTAGGAAAGAAGAAATAGAAAAGGTATGCGACATGAATACCGTCATGAGCCTCACTCCAACTGTCTGGTCCCTTCCCAGCTTGTAGAAGTGTAGAAGTCGATCGCTTGTGGCAAAGATTGCAGAAGTTCGTCTTTGAAGAGTTTATAGAAAGAGACTAGTAAATGAAAAACGGTTGCAGGAACTGGGCCTGGCTGGTCTAGGGAAGAGAAGGACCAGGGGAGACAGGATAGCAGCAGTGTTCCAATATTTGAGGGGATGCCCCAGAGAGGAGGAAAGGATCAAGCTATTTTCCAAAGCACCCAAAGGCCAGACCAGGAACAATGGATGGAAACTGAACAAGGAGAGATTCAACCTGGAAATAAGGAGAAACTTTCTGACAGTGAGAACAATCAACCGACAATGGAACAGAAGTTGCCCTCAGAAGTTGTGGGAGCGTCATCACTGGAGGCTTTCAAGAAGAGATTGGACTGTCCTTTGTCAGAAATGGTGTAGGGTCTCCTGCTTGGGCAGGGGGTTGGACTAGATGACCTACAAGGTCCCTTCCAACTCTGATTATCTGTTAAGAAAAACCTCTGATCCAGGCCGTTTCCTGATTTTGACCTTTTTTATAGCTTTACTAACATATTCAAAGAGATCTTTGTTCATTAAGGTTTTCTGTTTTTCTGTGATCTTTGGTAAATTTTGCTTCTTCCTCAGCCTTCTAATCTATTCTGTTCTATTCTGTTCTATTCTATTCTATTCTGATCTTTAATCACCTATGACTTCTCTTGTGGCTCATTTTTTTTTTTTTTTTGAGTTTGCTGTCATGCTATACGAAAGGTCTCCTTGTAAAAGGTATAGTTGCATTCCAAACCACCCTGATACCCGTGTCTTTGTTGTGTGATATTTCTGGAGTGATGCCCTTTTCTGTCCGTTGCTCTTAACGTTCCTTTGCCTTGGCTGCAGCTTTTCTGGCGTATAACCATCTTTTATAACTGTAATAACCCCGGAGCTACTTTGGTCTGGACTCTGGTGGTTCTTGGCGACAGCACAAGAGGGCCTGTCCTACCCTCCCGAGGGCAGAGAGCATTTCATTGGCAAGGCAATATTCACCTGTGCTCGTTCGAAGCTCTCCTGTTTTGGACTGGGAGGGGGGACCTTTCCCAGCAGCTGTTTCCGTCTTCCCTCTGCAGCAACGGGATCTTGTACCAGTTCCCAGACCGGACGGACGTCACTCCGCTGCTGTCTGTCAATATGGGGTGAGTCCCAGACAAGGCAGGCTCCCCGCCCACCCCCGACTCTGCCCCCCTCGGTCTCATTTGCCGCGAACTCTGTCCCTTGCAGCGGAGAGCAATGTGGCGGGTGCCGAAGGTCGAGCGCCACGGACCGGCCCCACTCCTTCCAGGTCATCTTGACTGAGCGTCCTTCCCTGGAGCTAAGCGCAGAAAACGAAGAGGAGATGGCCGATTGGATGCAGTACTTATGCCAGGCGGTCTCGGAAGGGGTAAGGGTCATCCGTGGGATTGGGGCCAGTGGGGAGACGGGTGGGGACGGTCCCCGCGGCTCCTATGCTGCCCGGTGACCGGAAGGGCGGTCCTGTGCTTGCCCTCTGGGAGCTCCAAAGGTTGTCTAGCCCTCCTTCTCACCCAGGTCATCCCCCAGGGCGTGGCCCCCGCACCCTGCGTCCCCTGCTGCCTGGTGCTGACGGAGCAGAAACTCTTCACCTGCCACGAGGACTGCCAGACCGGCTTCTTCCGCTCCCTGGCCACTGCTGAGCTGGCCGAGGTGGATTCCGTCTCCACGGAGCCCGGCTGGGAATATTGTCTCCTGGTCAGTCTTCACGAAGAGGAAGGCGAAGCATTTGCCCCCTTGGGGTCTCAGGGCTCCCCTGGAAGTTTGCCAGGCCTGGGGCTCGTCTGGTGCAGCTTGTTAAATGAGGCTCTTGGGATTCAACGGTGGGATTCAAAGCGTTTTACTTCCGGTTCAGTGGGCGTGGCAGGGGAGGATACTGCAAAATCCCCATTCCCACTCCATCCCACCAACCTGCTTTCCAGTTCCATTCTCCTGGGCAGGGCAACCCAAGGAAGACCCAACCGATCAGCTAGGACTCGATGGGAGGCGGAGAAGAGAGATGGGGTTGGCGGGGCCAGTCAGAGGTGCGATTGGCCGGTTCTCCAAATGACTCAAAATTTCCAGTTTACCGGTTCTCCAGAACTGGTCAGAACCTGCTGAAAACCACCTGGGCCCTTGGCCCTCCTGCGTCAAGAGGACCAGGGTCTCAGGTGGCGTTCCTCTCCCACCCCCTTAGGAGTTTGCCCAGGATCAGAAGCATTACGTGCCGCCGTGGGTCCTCTATTTCAGCTGCCCTGCAGAGCTGGAGCGGTTCCTGCTGGCGCTGGACGCTGTGTGGAAGAGCACCTACCAGGTGGGCTGGTCTTGCGGCAGGCAGGCGGCCTGGCTCTGTAGACGGAGGCGGCCAGTAGCTCCGTCTCACACACACACACACACACTTCATGACTCCCTTTTCCCCCCGCTGTGTCGACAGGTGGACCTCCTGCACAAGCCCCTCGAGGGTAGCTCCGTCCGAAAGAAATGCGAGGACGCGCTGAGCCTGATCCACAGCACGTGGCAGCGCAGCGACAGCCTGTGCCGCGGCCGGGCCTCCCGGGACCCCTGGTGCTAGCCTCCCAGGAGACGAAGAACGGCCCGATCCCACCAGGCGGAAGCACGGCGGGCGCACACGAACCGGGGAGGGGAGGGGGAAAACCTGAGGCAGAGGTGGGGGGGGGGGGCGCGCATGGGCCTCGCTCGCTTGGACAGTCCATGAACCTCCCCCGGAACCCGGGGTCTCTTTGCTACCGCTGCTATTGGCTCCGCCTCGCGCACCGGTTGGGCTGGTGGTTTATAGGACAAGTTGTTTGCGCCACGGGTGGGTTGTGTCTCAGTCGGGACTCCGGGTGCAAGCGGGAGTGGGAAGGAGGATCTCTGGGCCGCCACTCCCAGGCGGGGAGGGCCCGGTGGACGGCGGAGTAGCCGTGAAGAAGGATGGCGAGGTTTAGGGCGCCATTGGGGAGGGGGCTTCTGCAGAAGGCTGGTCGCTGTCCGTCTTCTAGATGCTAGAGCCCACCCTGCGACCCCTCTCTTCCCCGCCCCCCCCCCTCCTGCCCCCCGCATGTGTTCCTTTGGTTCAAGGCCGGCCGCCAGACTTGCTCCCCTTCCTGGTCCCTGTTCGCCCTTCTCAGCTTCTATGCTACCTGTCATGGCCCCCTCCATGCCCCCCGCCGACCCACACTGAGCTAGGAAGGAGCCGCCAGGGCTGCCCCTCCTCTCGCCCCGCCCCCTGGCAGCAGAGCCCCTGGTGGGGGGATTGGGCAGCTGGCCTGAGGGGGGGAGAGTGGCTCCCACTGCTTGGAGTTGAGGGTCCTTCTGCTCGGGGGCTGGGAGGGGGCGGCAACAGCGCACAGGGCTTTCTGCGCACAGACAGATCTCACACCCCCCCCCCCCAAAAAACCCCTTTGGGTCTGGGTTCTAGTTGCAGTTTTCAAACGATCGGCCTAGGAGTAGTTGTAGTTGCCTGGGGGTTTTTTTGTTTTGGTTTTTTTTTTTAAAGCTTTTCTTATTTTTAAACTCTAATTTTAACGAACGAGAGACTTGCTAATGTACTGTATGTGTTCCCACAGGGGCCTTTTTCCAGGGGGAGGCCTCTGTGGCCCAGTGGGCCTGGATCCACCTGGCCAGCCCTTCCAATAAAGGCAACTTGGCGATACACAGCACTTGGGCGCCTACCTGCCTGCTCAGCGCCGGCCTCCCTTTGTGCCCCCCCGAGGCTTCCTCCGGCGCCCGAGACTCCCCGCCGGCTCGGCCTGCTTGGCCCGGGCCTCGCTTGTCCCCGAGCTCTCGAGATGAGTAGGAGCTTCTCCAGGAAGTCCCTGGCTTCCAAAGACCCGACGTTTTTCAGCCTCTTGCTCTCAGGGCTCTCAGTTCCTCAGATCCCGCTTCCTCCAGCCATGCCATGCAGAGATGCCTGGCCCAGATCCAGTGTCCAAGATCTTCCATCATGACGAGGTCGGTAAAATGAGGACCCCGATTGTGGAGGGCAAGACGTTGACTCTGTAAACCGCTTAGAGAGAGCCATAAAGCACTGTGAAGCGGTATACAAGTCTTAAGTGCTACTGCTATCTACCTTCCTTCCTTCCCTTCCCTTCCTTCCTTCCTTCCTTCCCTTCTTTCCCTTCCCTTCCCTTCCCTTCCTTCCTTCCTTCCTTCCTTCCCTTCCTTCCTTCCTTCCCTTCCCTTCCTTCCTTCCTTCCCTTCTTTCCCTTCCCTTCCCTTTCCTTTCCTTTCCTTTCCTTTCCTTCCTTCCTTCCTTCCTTCCTTCCTTCCTTCCTTCCTTCCTTCCTTCCTTCCTTCCTTCCTTCCAGCCCTGATGATGTTACCTAGTTGGGTCATGAAACATCTGCAAGGAAACCACCCACCCCAGACAGCACCAAGGACCCAACTATCTTCCTATTCTCTCTCTCTCTCTCTCTCCTTCCTTCCTTCCTTCCTTCCCAATGGTTAAAATACAGTATTTCAGGCTAAGTCTGACCTCTGCCATCAGTTCGATCCTGACCGGCTCAAGGTTGACTCAGCCTTCCATCCTTTCGAGTTGGGTAAAATGAGGACCCCGATTGTTGAGGGCAAGACGTTGACTCTGTAAACCGCTTAGAGAGAGCCATAAAGCACTGTGAAGCGGTATACAAGTCTTAAGTGCTATTGCTATCTTCCTTCCTTCCTTCCTTCCTTCCTTCCTTCCTTCCTTCCTCCCTCCCTCCCTCCCTCCCTTCCTTCCTTCCTTCCCTCCCAATGGTTAAAATACAGTATTTCAGGCTAACTCTGACCTCTGCCATCAGTTCGATCCTGACCGGCTCAAGGTTGACTCAGCCTTCCATCCTTTCGAGTTGGGTAAAATGAGGACCCCGATCGTTGAGGGCAAGAGGCTGACTCTGTCAACCGCTCAGAGAGGGCTGTAAAAGCACTGTGAAGCGGTACATAAGTCTAAGCACTAATGCTATCTTCGGGTAATGAGGCTGGCGAATCCTCTTGCGCCGTCCCAGCCGCAGAAGAAGCTATTTCCCACAAGGTCCCTCTCAAGTTTATCTTCCGTGGGGCGAGGCCCAGTGGCCCACAAACGCAAGCCGGGGGCGGGGAGGAGGGAAGCCTCCTGTGGCTCTGACGGGCTTGGGAAAGGGGCTGCCTCCCCTCCACCCGTCGTGATGCCCCTCCGTAGCCTCGCCCTTCCCCTGGGATGTCCTCCCTGCTGGGGCCACAGACCCAGAACTCCGGCAGTGCTTTTGGCACCCTGGAACTGCGGCTTGGTGAGAGTTGGCCGCCCGGGTGCTCGGATCCGTCTGCCGAGCGGGGGAGGCCCTGCCCGTCCAAGCCAAGCCCTTGTCCTCGTCCGTCGGTCCGCTCCCCACCCCCCAGGATTATCTTGGTCTCCCCCCTCCTGCCCCCGCGGGGGGTCAGTCCTTGGCAGCAGAGACCCCTCCTCCTGCCCGAGGACGGTGTGCTTTTGAGAGTCCTGCCCGACAGGATGTCAGGAGAGCCGTCCTGTCGCTCATGAGGGAGGGGAAAGGGGGGTGGAGGTGGGGCTGCTTCCAGGAACAGCCTCTTCCTTGAGCCAGGAGTGGGTGGGGCCAGCAGGTTTGGGAGCCGGAGCCGGAGGGAGAGGGAGGAGGAGGAGAAGGAGGAGGCCTCCTGTGTGGAAGGGTGGCCCTTGCCCAGTGGGTGGACCCAGCCGCCGCTCTGACCTTTCTCCTACATTTATCCACCTGTCTCCCTCGCCTGCCCGGCCCACTGGTGGAGCAGCAAATAAAGGCCCCTCTCTTGAACTGGTTTCGCCCAGAGGGAGGCGCAGCACGGGCTGGAGCAGGGAGCCAGCGCTGCCAATGCTGGGCAGGGCTCAACGCAGCTTGGGCTGGCTGTTGCGGGCATCGATGCCAGCCGCCCGGGCCCTGCGGGGAGAAAGAGGCCTGCTCTCCTCCTGTCGGGGCTGCCTCCTCAAGGCTCCTGCTTGGGTGGGGAGGCCCCGTGTCCCGTCTTTCCGCCCGGGACGCTGGCAGCCGCCCCATGGAGCCTTCCCCCCGCCGCCGCACGGCAGCGCCGTCCCTCTCCCCCCAGGTGGATTTTGTCCTGGGTGCCGCGGCCTGCTGCATGGCCTGCGTGTTCACCAACCCGCTGGAGGTGGTGAAGACGCGGCTGCAGCTACAGGGGGAACTCTGCGCCCGAGGCTCGTACCCTCGCCACTACCGAGGGGTGCTGCAGGCCATGGTGGCCGTCCGACGGGCCGACGGACTCTGGGGCCTGCAGAAAGGACTGGCGGCCGGACTGCTGTACCAGGGGCTGATGAACGGCACGCGATTTGGCTTCTACTCCCACGCGGAGGACCTCGGCCTGACCCAGCAGCCGGGAGGGACCATGGCAGCCGGAGCTGTGGCCGGGGCCCTGGGGGCCTTCGTTGCCAGCCCAGCCTACTTGGTAAGCCTCTTGGTGGTGCTGATGGTGCCTATACTGGGCCGAGCCTTGGCTTTTTTAGGCCGTTGTTTTGCAGGTCAGGCCTGGAGGTTAGGGAGGGGGCAGCATCTCCTGGCTGCACCCCCGGTCATCTCCAAAGAGGACAGCCAGGGCTGCCCCTGCTACGAGCTCTGGTGAGGCTGGAGGTGCCTCTTTGGGGGTGGCCTTAAGGCAGTTCCCCTCTCCCCGGGGTGCTTCTGTGGGTACAGGGATGTGTTAAGCCTTAAGCAGACGAAGCACGTGCTTAAGGCACCAACGCCAAAAGTTGAGAAAGGAAGAAAAATATCTATCTATCTATCTATCTATCTATCTATCATCTACCTACCTACCTATCTATCTATCTGTCTATCTACATACCTATCTACCTATCATCTTTCTATCTATCTATCTATCTATCTACATACCTACCTACCTACCTACCTATCTAGCTATCTACATACCTACCTACCTATCTATCTACCTATCATCTATCTATCTATCTACCTACCTATCTATCATCTACCTACCTATCTATCTATCTATCTATCTACATACCTATCTACCTATCATCTATCTATCTATCTATCTATCTATCTATCTATCTATCTATCTACATACCTACCTACCTACCTATCTATCTAGCTATCTACATATCTACCTATCTATCTACCTATCATCTATCTATCTATCTATCTATCTATCTATCTATCTATCTACATACCTACCTACCTACCTATCTGCCTGCCTACCTACCTACCTACCTACCTACCTATCTAGCTATCTACATACCTACCTACCTATCTATCTACCTATCATCTATCTATCTACCTACCTATCTATCATCTACCTACCTATCTATCTATCTGTCTATCTACATACCTATCTACCTATCATCTATCTGTCTGTCTGTCTATCTATCTATCTATCTATCTACATACCTACCTACCTACCTACCTATCTGCCTACCTACCTACCTACCTACCTATCTACCTACCTACCTACCTATCTATTTCTCTATCTATCTATCTATCTAACGCCAAAGCATTCCCTAAGTGACCTCAGAAGGGTTAGTGCAGGCCGAGGGAGGAGGAGGCCCGGGTGCAAGTCAGCAAGAGAGAGTTGGTTCACACACACAAACGCGCACACACTCTGCGGTCCTGGCCTCACCCCGTTTCCTTTCCTTTTGCAGGTCAAGACGCACCTCCAAGCCCAAACGGCCTCTGCCATGGCAGTGGGACACCAGCACAACCACAAGGTCCGAGGGGGTCTCGCCTTCCTTGGTCCAGGACTCTGCCCAGGGCTGCCTTGGCGGAAAGCCTCGGCACGTGTCAGGGGTCACGGCGCTCCTGCCGGGCCTGAGCAGCTCCAGGCCTTGGCGGGAGCCTCTTTCCCGGCAGGGGGAGGCCGGGGGAGGCCTTGGGACCGCCAAGGAAGAGGGAGGGAGAGGCTGGCCGGTCCCCAGGGCAAACCACGGCGGCTGCATCGGCTGTCCGTCCCCAACCTGAGAGGGAAGCTCAACGCGCTGGCTTGGCAAAACTCTCCCACTCTCCACTCTGCAGTGGCCCAGGATGGCTAGCCGGCCTGCCTGAAAGGCGCTCAGCCCAGCCGGCTCTTCATCAGCCGACGCCGGGATGGAAGCTTCCTCGTAGCCGAGGCGTCAGCTGCCGGCAAAGCCCCCCCCCCCCAAACAGCCCACCTCACAGCAGACACACACGTGCACACATACACACCCAACTAAGCATCCTAGGCCAGTGCTGGCTAATATTTGTGCCCAAAGCGTGTGCGCACACATCCCCAAAATGCAGTATGCATGCACCCCCCCACACACATGCACGTGCCTCCCACACACACGTCCCCTGAATCTGCCCCCCCCCGCTTCCTGCATGCTTAGCAGAGACCCCCAAAGACCAGCTGGCTGGCAGGAGGCAAGTAGGCCCATGCAGAGCTGAGGTTGGGTGACGGCTCATGGGCCCCAGAGAAGGCGCCACCTCTGGTGCCCGTGCCACAGGTTTGCCATCCCAGGCCTCGGCAAAGAGTCCGCTCCTTTCACCCTTTTGTCTGTCCAGCTTCCCTGGTGAGGGATCATTTTGCCCAGCCGGCTCCGTTGCGTGGCCCCTGCTGAACAGGGCCGGGATCAGCGCGACGCCGTTTTCCTTTCTGGGGTCGGAGTTGGCCCTGCAGGGGAGGGGAGGATCCTGCAGGCTAAGCTCCTCCTGTTTCAGGGAGCCCTCCCCTCCTCCCTGGCCCGAGGACGTGGGGCGCCGGGCTAAGTTGCTTGTCTTCTCCTGCCGCTTTGCAGAACATCTCCGGGGCCTTTGAGGCCATCTATAAGCGGCAGGGCCTGCTGGGGCTGTGGCGCGGCGTGAGCGGAGCGGTGCCTCGCGTCACAGTGGGCTCCTCGGTGCAGCTGGCCACCTTCGCCTCGGCCAGGGAGTGGGTGGCAAGGCAGCAGGTGAGCAGGCCCTCTGTGTGTGTGTCCCTTGAAAGGGAGGCTCCCACGGGCGAATCGGAGGCTGGGCAAAGAGTTGGCCACCCCACATGCTCAGATCCAGAGGTGGTAATTCAGCCAGTTCTGACCAGTTCTGGAGAACCGGTAGCGGAAATTTTGAATCGTTTGGAGAACCGGCCAATCCCACCTCTGACTGGCTCCACCAACCCCATATCTCTTCTCTGCCTCCCATCGAGTCCCAGCTGATCGGCTGGGTCTCCTTGGGTTGCCCTGCCCAGGAGAACGGAGCTGGAAAGCAGGTTAGTGGGATGGGGATTTTGCAGTATATCCTTCCCCTGCCACGCCCAACCAAGCCACGCCACGCCCACAGAACCCGTAGTAAAAACAAATTTGAATCCCACTATTGCTCAGATCTGTGTATGCCAGCAGCAGAGGCTCTGCTTGTCCAAGCCAGAAGCTTTGGGGAGCCCCTTGTGCCCCCCCACAGCAACTTCGTCCAGGCCAGAAGCTAGCGGAGCCCCTTTCGGCCTTTCCCAGCCACCCCGCTTCCCCCCCAGGCCCGTTCCCAAGCGTCCGTGGTGCGGCCTGCGGACCCTGGACTTTTGGTTTTTGGCCCTCGGCCCCAAACGCTTCTTCTCTGCCTTTCCGGTTCCCAGTGGTTCAAGGAAGGCAGCTGGATGGTGGCCCTTGCTGGGGGCATGGTCAGCAGCGTGGCCGTGGCCGTGGCCATGACTCCCTTTGACGTGGTCAGCACGCGGCTCTACAACCAGCCGGTGGACGAAACGGGCACGGTGAGCTTCGACGGAGGGGCTCGATGCCCCCTTTGGGGCTGGGGGCGTGGGGCGGTTGCGGGAGAGGTTACCCCGTCACCTGCCCTGTCCTCCTCTTCCTCCTCCTCCTCCTCCCATGCAGGGCAAGCTTTACCGCGGCTTCTTCGACTGCGTCGTGCGGGTCTCGGGGAAGGAAGGCGTCCTGGCGCTGTACAAGGGCTTCGGCCCCGCTTACCTCCGCCTGGGGCCGCACACTGTCCTCAGCCTCCTTTTCTGGGACGAGCTGAGGAGGTTCACCGCCTGGTGGCAGGCCACCAGGTGACCCCCCCACCCCCCCGCAAGCCGTTCAGGAGCCTCCAGCGGCCCCTGAGAGAGCAGGACGGCCGGGGGGGGCGGGGGCCCCCTCCCCCCCCCCGCAGCTGGAGCACCAGGATACAGCCAAACAAAGTTGGGAAGGGACTTTGGAGGTCATCTAGTCCAACGCCCACCCCCGTTCAAGCAGAAGACCTTCGGCCGCTCCAGACAAACCTCTGCAAAGATTTCTCCAATCATCCGGGTTATGATGCTCCCAGAAGGCAACTGGACTTACTTTTTTGTGCGCGCGTGTGTGTGTCCTTTTTCTCCCCCCCTCCCTTTGAAAACGTTTCACTTCTCATCCAAGAAGCTTCCTCGGTTCTACCTTCTTCACTGTCCCGTTTTGTGACCTTCGGACAAGCAGCTGCGGGGTGTGTGTGTGTGCGCGCGTCCAGATACGGAGCAGTGAAGGGCAGCCGGACAACGAAGGACGCCGGCAGAGCCAGTTGCAACCTTCGACCAAAGTGGAAGTTTCAACCACGGGCCGCCCCTTTTTGTGTGTGTGTGTGTTTGTGTTTGTGTTTGTGTGGTGGGGTCGGCCCCAAATAATTCACCCACCTGAGAAAGGACAGTTCCAAGCGGACAGACTGGATTTGACTCCTGCCTCGTCGTCCCCCCAGATTTCCCCCCCCTACACACACGCACACACACACACACTTGACCCACACTCCAGGGCCAGAGTCAGAAAGGCGGGGGCCGGAAAGAAGAGGTGGCAATCCATCTGGTCCTTCTTCCCCTCGGGGCTGAAGCCGCCGGTTTTCTGCACAGAAGAGAGAGATCAGGTGAAGGAGGAAAGGAAGAGGAGGAAAAGAGAGAGAAAGAGAGGATTCTTGAGAGAGGAGAAGGAAAAGTAAGTCCTGCTTTGGGAAGACTGAATTCTCCTTTGCTGGAGTGGCGGGGGGGGGGGGGCGTGAAGGGAGCATCAGAGGTGGAAGGGGCCTTGTAGGTCATCTAGTCCACCCCCACCCCCCCCAGCCCAGCGGGAGACCCTACACCATTCCTGACAGAGGGCAGTCCAGTCTCTTCTTGAAAGCCTCCAGGGATGACGCTCCCACAACTTCCGAAGGCAACTTCTGTTCCATTCATTGATTGCTCTCCCTGTCAGAAAATTTCTCTTTATTTCCAGGTTGAATCTCTCCCTGGTCAGTTTCCATCCATTATTATTCCTTGTCTGGCCTTCGGGGGCTTTAGAGAATAGCTTGACCCCCTTCCTCCTCTCTGGGGCAGCCCCTCAAATACTGGAAGGCTGCTCTCCTGTCTCCCCTGATCCTTCTCTTCACTAGACTAGCCATGCACAGTTCCTGCAACCGTTCATCATCGTAGGTTTTAGCCTCCAGTCACTTTCACTTGCTCTCTTTTTCTCTCCCTTCCTTTCTTTCTCTCCTTCCTTTCTTTTTCTCTTCTCCTCTCTCCCTTTCTCTTCTTTCTCACTTTTTAACCTCTCCCTCTTTTTCCTTTCTCTCCTCTTCCACTTACTCTCTTTCTTTCTCTTCTCTCCCACTTTCTCTTTTTTGTTTTCCACCACTCTCTTCAAATACTGGAAGGCTGCTCTCCTGTCTCCCCTGGTCCTTCTCTTTTCTAGACTAGCCAGGCCCAGTTCCTGCAACCGTTCATCATATATTTTAGCCTCCAGTCCCCTCATCATCCTGGTTGCTCTTTTCTGCACTCTTTTTTGAGTCTCAGCCTTTTTGTTTATAGTGTGGTGACCAAAACTCCTAGGAGGGAGGCAGGCCCAGAGCTTGGGAGTGGCCCCATTGCCCCTTCTGACTTTGGGGATCCAGGAGAAGGGATGAGCTTGGAGCACAGGTGGGATTGGTTGCAACCATCACTGGGGTTAGTCGTGCCCAGGTGCCAGTCCCAACAGGGCCGTCTCCGGCAAGGGCAGGGAAGCCACAGTGGCCCAAGACTGGCAGTAGACGGCGCACCCCCCACGGAAAGGAAAAGGGGGGGGGGGGGGGCTTTTCTTCCACCCCCACCCCCCAGATTTATGGGTCGCTCCCCGGAAGCATCTTCTTCCATTGCCTTGTTGGCCGGGCAAAGTTGAGTTGGCGAAATGAGCCAGGTTTGGTTTTAAGCCGCTGGGAAACGGACGAGGTGCCGGGTCCAAGGGCCCAAAGTTCAGCGGTGCAGGAAGGTCGGGGCTGAGAATTATTGCCGTCCTGAACTGGATGGCCCTGGACCTCCTCTGTGACCCCCCACCTCACCCCACCCTCACCCCACCTGGCCTGGCGCTGCAGCAGGACCAGGTCCAAGAATGGGCTACAGGCGCATCCCACGTTTCTTGTTTCTGTAAAAAAATAATACCTAATAAAGGCTCCATTTCCACAAACGAGAGAGCAGCCCTTGTGTGGACTCCGCACTGCCAGCCACTCTGGCTCCTCACTCAGAAATACACACCCCCCCCCACAAAAGGGGGGCCAGCGCAAGCGGCCGAAGGGGGTAGAAATGGGTCCGGAGGACCCCCAGAGGCAGCGGGTGAGCTTCCCCGCTTCGCTGGACCAGCCGCTCGGCGGGGCAGAGTCAGCCTCCCATTCGGGGCTGATCCTGGCCGGAGGGATGGCTCCTGTGGGTGGGTGGGTGGTGGGGGGCACGGAGGAAGGATGAGCTTGGGAGTTTGCCCAGGGAAAGGAAGAGCCTGCAAACTGGCAGGGGCTCCGTTGGACCCCACGTGTCTTCCTCCCACCCCACCCCACCCCCTGGCAGGAGGCCTGACCTGTGGCTCGTGCCGGGCGGCTCTCTGGTCCTCCAGGGGAGGGAAGCCAAACGGAGCAGCACTTCCTTATAGCAGATAAACCAGAGTTGGAAGGGACCTGGTAGGTCATCTAGTCCGACCCTCCCCCGCCTAAGCGGGAGACCCCGACACCCTTTCTGACAAAATGGCAGCCCAAAGTCTCAAGCGATGGCGCTCCCTGTCCAAGGCGTCTCTTGAAGGGGCGTTTCACAAATACTGGGACGGAAGGCGGCTGTGGACCTTCGGACCGAGGGTGCAAGTGCTTTTGTTGTTTTCAGAGCACCGGGAAGGAACACACACAGACACACACACACACACACACACACACACACACGTGTTTGATTGCCTGCTTAGTGCGTCCGGTTCAGTGGTTGCTCTGCCCGAAACAGCTGCAAAAAGGGGGGGGGGTTGGGCTGCTCTTTTGGCCCCACCGCTCTCCCTCTTGAGCTGGGGAAGTCTTCCTCGCCCTTGTCCCCACCCGTGCAGGAAGCCCTTCCTGCTTCCCCTCGTGGCTGTCCACGGCTCCTGCCACGGGCGGGAAGAACTTTGAGCAAAGCTCCCGTGGCCTGTGGCTCCACATCACCCCCAGCCTGCGGAGCCTTGGATGGGCCCCGAGCGAAGGAGGCGGCGGAGGTTGCCTTCCGTCTGCTGCTGCTGCTGCTGCTCCTTCCCCAAGGCAGAAAAGGCTGAGCCAGCCTGCCCACGGCCGTTCCTCCCCCCTCCTCCCCCCCTCCCCCCGTTTATTTGTTCACTCCGGGCTCAAGGTCCTTCCTGTGCCGACAGTTGGGAGGCCACTGAGACGAACCTGGGCGCAGCGCGGGCCACAATGCTCTCCTGGGTGCAGGGCTTCCTCCCGCTGGCATGGACCTGCAGCCTTGTGGACTCCCTCCTACAGGGTGAGCTCTCATACCCCCCCTCCCCCACACACCTCTACGCCTTCCCTCCCTCTCCCCGCATCCCCTCCCTCCCTCCCGGCTGACCTCTGCTTCCCTTGCAGGGCTGGTGGGGGCCTGTGCCGTCTGCATCCTGGGCAGCCTGATGAGGATTTACCTCTATGTCCAGTGCTTGAAGTGAGTGGCCTGCTTGGGAGGTCCCTGGGGTGGGGGTGGGGACGGTAGCAAGGGGTTCTCTGCCCGGTGGCTGGGTGGGCGTGGCCACGGTGGGTGCGGCCTAGTCCACTTCCTGCACCATGGTGAGTCGCACGCTTTCACCCTTCCCGGACTCCTGAGGCTTTCCTTGAGCCTCCGGGAGGGCGAAAACAGCCTCCCCGGGCTCCTGAGGCTCCCGAACTTCCGGGGGGCATGTTTTCCACCCTCCCTGAGCCTCCACGCACGCCCTGCCTTAACCTGCATCCAAAACTGGCCACGTGGATGCTCTTGGGAGGGGCGTGGGATTTGGGGTGGGATTTGGGGTTCTCCGAACTGCGCAGAATCTTAGTGAACCCCTGGCCCTCCGCCCCCCTGGGCACCTCCCATGGCTGACAGCTGACCCTTGCCCGAGTCCCGGAGTCCGTACAGGGGTTGGGGCGCTCACCTGGCTGCCCCGTAGATCCATCTAACTTCCCCCCCACTTCCCGTCATCCTCTCCAGTGACCCCGACAGGCTGAAGGAGAAGGAGGAGCTCCGGCAGCAGCGGCCCTTCCTGGACCGGCTCCATCTCGTGGTGCTGACGGCCATCTTCACCATGGTGGGGCACCGGGTAGCCGCTCTGATCGTCTTGGAGTTCTCCCTCCGGGCAGTGTCCGCCATCCTTTCCCTCAACAAGGTTGCCCCCATCTTCCTTCCTGCTTCTACACTGGGGCTGGGGGGGGCGGGATGGGAAGGGCAGGGAGAAGTGGGGAGAAGAACCCCCACCCCTGAAACAGGTCGGAATGTGGCCAGAGAAAAAGTTGTGCAATGCCTACGGCTTAAGCGCCACTTGATAGGCACCGAATTCCTGCCTAGGCAGGGGGTTGGACTAAATGACCTCCAAGGCCCCACCCAACTCTTGTTATTCTATTCTATTCCTGCTAAGGCCTCTGCCCCCACCTCGGCCTCGGCCAGGAGGTGGCCAGTGGCTTCCTTGCTTTCTTCCCCCCACCTCACCATTTGAATGGGGTGGGGGGACAACCGGAGGCTTCACCAACCCCTCTCCCCAGGGTGCCCTTGTAGATTCTCTCCATTGAGTGGGCCCCAAAGTCTGCCTGCGGTCGGGCCTGGGTGCAGATGGACCTTACGGAGGGGGGTGGCTGGACAGACGCGAGTTGTATCAGGGCCTCAGCACTGGCCCTGCATCGTTTGAAGTGGTCTTTTTACTGTGGCGGCGCAGTGGTTAGAGGGCAGTACTACAGGCTACTTCTGCTGACTGCCGGCTGCCTGTAATTTGGCAGATCGAATCCCACCAGGCTCAAGGTCGACTCATCCTTCCGTCCTTCCGAGGTGGGTCAAATGAGGACCCAGATCGTTGGGGGCAAGAGGCTGACTCTGCAAACCGCTAAGAGAGGGCTGCGAAGCACTGTGAGGTGGTATATAAATTTAAGTGCTATTGCTACAAGAGCCGTGGTGGCGCAGTTATTAGAATGCAGTATTTCAGACTAACTGCTCACTGCCAGCAGTTCAATTCTCATTAGTTGACTCAGTGGTGTATAAGTGGTGTATAAGTCTGTGCTAGTGCCATTGCTACATAAGAACCATGGGGGTTCAGTGGTTAGAATACAGTATTGCAGACTGGCTCTGCCCAATGCCATCAGTTCGATCCTGACCACCTCAAGGTCGACTCAGCCTTCCATCCTTCCGAGGTGGGTCAAATGAGGACCCAGACTGTTGGGGGCAGGAGGCTGACTCTGTAAACCGCTTAGCGAGGGCTGGGAAGAATTGTGAAGCGGCGTATAAGTCTAAAGGCTATTGCTGTTTTATTGTGTGTGGTGCCCAGAATTCTTGGCAGGTGGGTGGCTAAGCAGGCGTCTGTGTAACAAAGAGGCTTGTTTCAAAGGGGGCCCTGAGCAGCCAGCTCTACCTGCTCTGCCAATACTCGCTGGGCTGCGGCGTCTCCTGCAGCCTCGGCTACCTGCAGGAAGGAGCGCCTCACCGCACCTGGAACCTCCTCCTGGCCGTGGGGCTGGCCACGCTCCTGACTCACTACGTCTGGCGCCTGGCCTGGCATGTCTCCACGCTGTACGAGCTGCACTGCAAGGAGCGCTACTGCGGGGGCTGCCTCTTCCTCCTCACCACATGGCATGGCATCCCCCGGCTGCTCTGCCGCGCCCTGCAGGTGACCTTCGGGGTGGCCAACTTGACGGCCGTGGCTCTGATCAACCGGGACTTCCTCTCCACCACCGAGGCCATCCGGTTCTGGACGCCGCTGACCATCTGCTACACGCTTCTGATCATCTACATGCAGGGTGAGTGGCGCCTGATGTCCCGGATGCTGTAGGAAGCACGGCTGCCTGCAGACCCCCGGTCCTGCTTGGCCTTCCCCTCCCTGGAGTGTTGTTGGGGGGGGGGGGGTCCTTCCTGAGCAGTGGCCAGTCTCCCTCAGGTGGAAGGCGGCGCCGCCCGGCTCCTCCAGCTAACCCGCTTCCTTCCGTCTGCTTGGCCGACAGAGGAGCAGCACCACAACCCCAACCAGCACATGGCTTTCCAGACCGCCTTTGTCAGGATGGGTGGCCTCCTGGTCTTGTTGATGACGGTGGGCCAGTGGAGGGACATCGCGAACATCCTCATCTCTCTGGCGGGGGAGATCTGGTGCCTGATGCGGAGCGGGTCCATGCTGGAGGTTTGCAGGATGCAGGTGAGGAGGAAGAGGAGGAAGAAGAGAAGGAGGAGGAGGAAGAGGGAGAAGAGAAGGAAGAGGAGGAAGAAGAAAAGGAGGATGGGGAAAAGGAAGAAGAGAAGGGGAGGAGGAAGAGGGAGAAGAGAAGGAAGAGGAAGAGGAGGAGGAAGAAGGAGGAGGGGGAAAAGGAAAAAGAGGAGGAGGAGGAGGAAGAGGGAGAAGAGAAGGAAGAGGAAGAGGAAGAGAAGGAGGAGGGGGAAAAGGAAGAAGAGAAGGAAGAGGAGGAAGAAGAGAAGGAGGAGGAGGAAGAGGAAGAAGAGGAGAAAGAAGAGATGGGGAGGAGGAGGAAGAAGAGAAGGAAGAAGAGGAAGAGGGGGCAATAAGGAGGGGGGAAGAGGAAGTGGAAGAAGAGGAGGAAGGAGGAGGAGGAAGAGGAGGAAGAAGAAGAGAAAAGAGGAGAAAGGGGAAAGAAAAAGAGGAGGGAAGGGGGAAGTTGAGGAAGAGAAAAGAAGAGGAGGGGGAGGAAGAGGAGGAATATTGGGGAGGGGGAGAAAGAAGAGGATGAAGAGAGGGAGGAGGGGAGGAATAAGAAGAAAAAGGGGAGGAGGAGGAGGAGGAGGAGGAGGAAGGTGCCGGACTGCAAGCAGGAGCAGCCCAGCCTCTCCACTGCATCTCCGTCGGCCTCTGGGGAAGTTCCCTTTAAACGGGGCGATCAGGCCCTCGCTGCGCTCACCAGCTCAGCAAGGCGGTTTCTCTCCCTCCCCAACATCCGGAGGTCCTGACGGACAGGGCGTAAGAGCAAGGGCCCTCCCTGCGCTACAAACCCTGGCGCTGTGGGGGGGAGAAGCCGGCCCCTCCGTGCATTTTGCATTTTGCTTTCCATTTCAGGACGAGAGCCTCTCGCTCTCTGCGTCGAAGTCCGGTCCACCTCGCGGCCAGCGCCGAGAGCATCACCCCTCCCGATCTCCGGCAGCAGCGACCGAGGCCACGTCCTGAAAATGAGGAGCCTCCAGCCTAGAGACCTTTAGTGGCCAGGCAAGCCGCAGGCCCGGCTCATTTCTGGGCCTCTCCGGCTTTGGTGTCATAACGATTTGTGGGGCGCAGTGGTACCGCAATTCCATCTCCGGTCTGCCTTCCTGGGGACAGCAGAGAGGCCAAAACGGGTCGGGCTGGGAGAGGCTTCAATCGGTGGCTGGCCAGGGGGGAGTCCATTTGGGCTAAGGGGAGGCGCCGGAGACCTGGCTGCCATTACCCTGGGGAAGGCCGAGAGGGTAGGAGTCACTCCGGTTCTGGGTGCCCCGTCCTCCACGCACCCAGGAACGGGCAGGTGGGCCTTCGTCCCTGGCTCTCATCTTTGTCTGTTCCGCTCTCTCTTCCCCTGGCCAAGGTTTTCCCCAGTGGGAGAAATCGACGAAGGCAAAGTTATTTCAGTGGTCAGTGGTCCTTCTTCTTGGGGCCTATCCTTCTCGGGGTCATTGGACGTTGGGCGATCCTATTTTTTATCCATAGCCGCATGAAAAAGCGCTACTGAGTTTTGTCCAAACCGGTCCCTTTGATTTTTACTTTTTTTAAAACAAGTTTTATTCAATTTTTCCAAAACAAAGAGAAATAAAAAAAGAGCTCATTTCGGTGTACAACATAATTCCGGATCACCACTTTTACATGCAAATATGACAATAATTCTCTGTTCATTTTCTACACGGAACTTCCTATCTTATCCATTTTTAACTTAATTCTCCAACGTTTGCGTCAGAAAAGGAACAAAATTAATCCTGCTCACTAATATTACTTTCATTCTAAGTATCTTCTCAGTTCATTTCAATTTATTTCAAATATTTCTCAAACATCATCATTTCTTTTAAACATGACCTTTTCCATAATACTCTTTTCTTGTTTAAGTCACTAATAATTCCCATATCTTCATACGTTAACTTTTAATTCTTTTACCTGTCAAGTTTGCAATTCCATCGCATATTCTTTCCATAAATTCGAGATTTATACAAGCTTTTACACACAAAATAAAACATGGGTTCCCACCCCCACTTTCACTAATTTGGGAGTGGTTTAAATATACCTTATATATTTATACAGTTCTTCTTCTCCCTGACCTCATTTGCCTTCAGTGTTTCCCCGGATGATTAAATAATGGATGCCGTATTTTTCCCGGTGTCACATTCACAGGTCCAAAATATTCTTAACTTTTGCTTTTTAATGGTTTTGATGATTTCCCTTGGCTTTCCCGGGGGGCTGATGCCCTCCTTCTTTCTTTTTTTCTCAACCCAACCCATATGTCACAGCCGCCTGTCAAATCCACATTTCAAACGCTTCTGTCGTCTCTTCAAGCGGCTTTCCTTCAGAGTTTTGCAGCGTTAATTCAACGCCAGAAAAATAAACACAGAGGGCTGATGCTTCATTTAACATCTTTGTAAACACAATAAGTAGATTTTACAATACCAGTTGTGGATTTCTCCAACACGGAGCAAACTCAGACACAAACACGTTGCGCGTTCAGAGCAGAGCTCCGGTCTTCAAGCAAGCCAGTTAGTTTCTCTTTTGCAACTCTGTAGGCTGTCCTGAGTTCCAGGCTTGGTTGAGCCTGGCTGGATGATGATGCACTGAAAAGGGCTTTGGGCAATTGCTATAGCTTTACCTGGAGATCTTTGTTATGTAAAGTATTCTGGCCCAGGCCTTAATGGCCCACCCATTGACAAAGGTGGGGCGGGTGAATTTCTGCTTTTGAGTTTTTCTTTAGAGGAAATATTCTGCCTTTTTAACATTTCCCAGGATATTTCATTTTTTCTCTAGGAGAGGGGTGGGTTTTAACTTCCTACAACGGGAAGACGGCCTGCAGCTCTTCTCAGCCCACAGCGCGGGTTTCAGGGGACGTGGGGGTTATCCGAAGCCCTGTTAAGGCGTTTGCTTTTATTCATTGATCTTTCCCTGCGCTCCAAGCCCTTGTGGTGGGTTTTTTTCCCCCGGGTGGCTGGCAGTGGGCTGAAGCCCTATCGCCCCCACCCCACTCAACGGGGCCTTTCTGAGATGATGGGGCGGTCAGCCCTTCCTGGATATCAGAGCGGGAAAGGTTCCTGCCCTGCGTCCGTCTGTTCCTTCCACGCTCCTTCCGTCTCTCCAGCGCTTTCCTTAAAGCACCCCACCCTCCTTTTCGGGCCCAACACACACACACAGCTTGGACTGCCATTTGTTAGAAATGCGGTAGGGTCTCCTGGTTGGGTGGGGGTGTGTTGGACTAGATGACCTACCAGGTCCCTTCCAATTCTAAGTTCCTCCATTCCGCACATTTTACAGCTTCTTTACAGGTTTGAATCAAATTTTTTTTACTCATGGGCGGAGGGCTCTGACAGCCGCTGCTTTCCAGAAGTCCTGCCTTCCCCCCCCCCCCGTCCCCCCCCCCCCACGTGGCTCCCCTGCCCCCAATCTGGCTCCTCTTGGACGCGGTTCTGCTCTTCCAGGAGGAGGGGAATGCCCACCCCTCGAGGCAGAGGCTGCCCCTGTCAAAGATGCCCCCACCCCCAAAGTGGAGGGGCCCCCGTTTCCTTTCCTCATTGCTAACCTCTGACCCCAGAGGGTGTGACCGACCGACTTGTCTTGCACGCCCATCCTCCTAACCAGGGAGGAGATCCACCTCCCGCTCCTCGTGAGTCCAGCAGGTGGCAGCCTCGAGCCAATTTTGGTGGCTCGTGCCAGTTTGCAAGGTCAGACCTCATCCAGCGGGGGGCTAAAAGATAGAATTGGGGGCATGGGGATGTGTGTGGGGGGGCTTGAGAAAGCCGCCTTCCGTTTCATGGCCCAAGAAGCCAGCGGGAGCCGGCTGGGTTCAGGTCACTCAGAACCTCCCAAGCGGCTGCCGCTAGGAAGAGTCTGGGAGGCTGAGCTGCAGCGCCCCCCCCCCTCCTCCTGGGAGAGGCCTCCTCCTGCACTGCCCTCTGACCCTTGGGGGCAAACCCCTGCCTGGACCCTCCTCTTCTGCTCCCCCCCTCTTGAGATAGAAAAGCTTGGCTCATCTCCCCCAAGGCAGCGGCTCCGTCTTGCCGTTGCAAGAGAGAACGTGAGCCGAGCTGCCCGCTTCAGGAAGGGCATCCCCGGCCAGGAAGACGGGGCCGGACAAGCAGAAGACCGGTGAGGATCGAGGCCACACCGTCTGGATACGGGATGTCCCGCATCCCCTGCGCATAAGCGGGATCCAGCTGGCAAAAGCAGCGGGGCACGAGCTGACTCTGCTGGGCCTCGGCTTGTGGGACTGAAATGCTCCCCGCGGAAGAGAGGTAAGCAGCTGGGAGGGGCAGCAGCTAACCCCCACTTCACCCCCCATTCTCAAGTTTCTTTCCAAGGGGTCAACCCAGAGATGGTCTTCAGCCGGTTCCGACCAGTAGCAGAAAGTTTGGAGTCGTTTGGAGAACCGGCCAATCCCACTTCTGACTGCCCCCCCCCCCTTTATTCCCTGCCTCCCATTGAGTCCCAGCTGATGGGCTGGGTCTCCTTGGGTTGCCCTGCCCAGGAGAACGGAGCTGGAAAGCAGGTTAGCGGGGGAGTGGGGAGGGAAGGGGGGATTTTGCAATATCCTTCCCTGCCACGCCCACCAAGCCAAGCCACGCCCACAGAACCGGTAGTAAAATTTTTGGAATCCTACCACCCATTAAAAAAAAAAAAACAGGACAAAGGAAGCCCCCCCACCCCACACCCCGTAAAAGTAGGAAGGAGCTTGGCCGAGTTGATTTCCTCCAGGTTGGCTCCTTGGCCGGGTTCACGTGTCCTTGATGTTCGTCTGACTGGGGGCCTAAGGGAGGGGAGGGGGGCTCCTCGGATTGAATGGCTTCTTTATTGGGAAGCTGCGGCGTGGGGGGGTCTCCCGGGCTGCGGCCAAGGGAAGACATCCCGCCTGGGGGGGGGGGGGAAACCGGGCCCCCCCCCCCCGCGCCGGGGAGGTGTCCAGGGGGACGGCGGGGCCTGCCGGCCGGGGGGGGGGGTGCGGGGTCCGCCGGCCCGGGGGGGGGTTTTTTTTGGGGAGGGGGGGAAGCACAGGCTGCCTCGTCCCTACCAGCCACGGGAAGAGGGAAGGAAGGCGCGGCGAGTTCGAGACGGGGCGCGCGGGGAGGGCCGGGCAGGTACAGGAAAGCGCCGCTTTTGGCAGACGCCCCTCTCGCCTTTTACGGCCACAACGGCGGCGGCTGGGCGGGGCGCGGCGGCTCGACCCCCGGCAGGCAGGCAGGCAGGCAGGCGAAGGTGCTGAGCCGAGCGACGGCCGGAGGGAGGAGAAGCAGCCCGCCCGCCTCGGCTGCCCGTTTCCAGGTGAGGTGGAGGGCGGGGGGCAGGGATGATCGACCCGCCGCCGCCGCCCGCTTTGCCTGGGCGCCTGGACCTCTTCCTCCCCCTCGTCCCGGGCCTCGCTTCGGGGGACGGGATGCTCCGGGAAAGCCTTTCCCGGGGGTAGCCCGCCCCCACTTTCCTTTCCCAAGAGAGAAGGGTGGGGTGTCCGGGCAGCGCTTCTTGCAAAAAGGGGGACCCCCGCGCGGTCCCGTCCCCCCTCCCCCCGAAAAGTCCCGCCTCGACTTTTCCCCGGCAGCCGAGCGGGGAGCGCATTTGGGGGGCGTCTAGGGGGCCCGGTCGTTCCTGGCAGGGGGCTTTTGGGGGGGGGGGGGGCGGGGGCCGGGGGGGGGGGGGGGTGGGGGTCTTTGCGCCGCTTGTTCTCCGCGAGGGATCTCCCGGCCCCCATGGAGCCTCGGAGGAGACAGCCCCCCCCCGCAACCCCCCCAAAAAGCTCTGGACACAGAAGGAAAAAGGGGAGGGGGTTCAGGCCTGGGAATCAGCTGTGGGGGGGGAGGGGGCTTTTTTTGCAACCTTTAATGTTTCCCTCCACCCCTTTTGTGGCTTTCTCTGCTGGGATTTTTTTGTTTGGGGGGGGGGGGGCGCCGCCCCCCCCCCCCCGAAGTGGCCTCTTCCTCCTTCCCTTGCTCTCAGGCAGGGATGCTCTCGGACAAGACGGAGAAGAAGCGCATGGTCTCTTCCATGTTCATCATCCTGGCGCCCCCCCGGAGGGGCTGCACTGGTCCCGCCAAGGCCCCCCTGTACCTTCCCACCGAGAAGCCGGTCCCTCGTAAAGAGGGGAGGGGGCCCGGCAGCGCTCCGGGTGCAGGTGAGGCCCCCTGCCGTCCTTCGGATGGGCTCCCCTCGCCCAGAGGGGGCGGCAGAAGCGGGAGAACCCAGATCCCGCTAAGCTCCTTCTCTCCCGCAGACCCTACTGCCCTGCAGCCGCCTCCAGGTGACCCTCCTCAGCCCTCAGTAGAGGCTGTCCTGGGGTCCCTGCAGCCCACGGCCCTCCAGGTGGAGACCCTGGGCCCCGATCTGCCGACGGGAGCCGCCGCCTTGCCCTCCTCCCTGCAGGTAATCCTCTTCCGCGGGACAAAGTCCTTTCCCCCTCAGCGGGAGAACCAGAGAAGCAGTCAGCTGGGCTGTGGGAGCAGCATTAAAACACAGGCCTGGCTGTAGACGCAAAACTCTTTAATGCAACGTAATGGCCACCTGGCAGATACCTTGGAGCCTTCACCAGAAACCTTCTCTTTAATCACGCCGTCCGAAGACATCTTGCCTGGCTTTTTAAAATGACAAGAACTGGCCTTGAGGCGATTTAGAGAGGCTCAAGGCTGCATTTCAGCTTACACACACACACATACGCACACACCCTGTGCAACTTCAGAAAAAGCAAACAACCCTCAAGAAAAACTTCTTCAGTCTCGAAGGGGAAGGAATCTTTTAATTAAAAAGCTCCCCACCCTTCGCTGCGTCTCCTACTCTTTCGACCGCTTTCCGAAGCGCTTGGCTTAACCCGGGCCTCTTCTTTTCTCTTTTCCAGGCGCCTGAAGCGGGAGAGCCTCATGCGGCCTGGCCTCTCGGCTGGACAGATGGACAGGAGGAAGAGGAGGAGGAGGCCACAGCGCCAGGTGAGGAAGCTGCTCCCTGCCCCCCCCACCGAGAGGTCTCTGGGCTCGGGGTTCCAGGGAGGCGGCTTGACCTTAGCTGACCCCCCCCGCCGCCCGCCGGCCTGCTTCCTTTCCTAGGTATCTGCGCTTTCTGTCATAAGGGCATTTCGCCCGGTGCTCTCGCTCTGGAAGCCATGAGGAAGCAGTACCACGTCAGATGCTTCACTTGCCGGGTGTGTCACAGCAGCCTTGCAGGGGAGCGCTACTACCAAAAAGAAGGCCGGCCGCTGTGCGTAGCCTGCTATCAGGTAAGGCCTGGGCAACCGGGAGGAAGAAAGGAGGAGAAAGAGATGCTTTTAGATCAGGGGTCTCCAACCGTGGCAACTTTAAGCCTGGAGGACTTCAACTCCCAGAATTCCTCAGCCAGCAAAGCTTTCCTGGCTGAGGAATTCTGGGAGTTGAAGTCCACAGGTCTTTTTTGCTGGCTGAGGAATTCTGGGAGTTGAAGTCCTCCAGGCTTAAAGTTGCCATGGTTGGAGCCCCCTGATTTAGCTCATGCCTACCTCTTGCCTTCCTGGGTCTCGTTGCCACCCCAGACCACCCTGGAGAAATGCGATGCCTGCCAAGCCTCCATCCTCAGCGAGATTGTGTGGGCGGTGGGGAAGGGATACCACCCAGAATGCTTCACCTGCGTGGACTGCAGCCGCCAGATTGGCAGCGACGCCTTCGCTGTGGACGACGAGCAGCGGGCGCTTTGCCTTCCGGACTTTTACCGGTACGGCACCGTCGCCTTTGGTGGGAGGGAGGGAGGGGGGGATTGCTTTGCACAGGAGGGGCGCGGGGACAGAAGGCAGTGGGTGGAAGTTGGAGTGGGAGCTGCCGCGTGACCGGCCTGCCTTCCTTGCCTGCCTTCCAGGAGGTTTGCTCCCGTCTGCGGGGTCTGCGAGGAGCCCATCATCCCGCAGGACGGGAGGGACGCCTACAGGATCGAGTGCCTGGGCAGGAGCTTCCACGAGGACTGCTATCGGTGTGAGGTGGGTCCGGGGACCTGGGCTGAGGAGGGGGGGCGGTCTTAGAGAGGCCCGAGCAAGGGAGCCAGCGTGGTCACGTGACGCGCGGAGGCTATGCCGGTTCTCTTGCCCCGGGACCCCCCCCCCCCCCCCCCTCCCCGCCCTGAGGTGTGGAGCCCTTCCAAGCTGGGTTTTCAGCGACTGGGAAGGTGCGCCCCCCCCTCCCCTGGACCCCTGCCCCCCCCCCACCCTCACCCCGCAGTGGAGATGAGGGCTTCAAAGCAACCCCCTGCGGGGGACTGGAGGAGGTAGCGCTGCTGCTGACGCTGGTTTCTTTTGGCCCCTAGAAGTGCCAGGTCTTGCTCTCTCTGGAGCCCACGGAGGACGGGTGTTACCCCCTTGGCAGCCGCCTCCTTTGCCAAGCCTGCCACGCCTGGCAGATCCAGTGCCCCCCGGGAGGAGTCGGCGGATGCTGATCGCCCCCGGAAGTGGGGCCAGGAAGGCTAGTCCCGGTGTTCCAGCTGCCCCTTCTCTCTACACCTTGTGGTGTCTGTGGACCATTTCGCCACGTTTCTTCCCTCCTCGGGGGGGAGTGGACTGAGAGCAACCCCCTCCTTGTTGGAAGGAGCTTTGCCACTCTTCCACACCAGACCAAAGACGCCCTTGCTCCTCCACCTCCACTTCTTATGTCCGGTTTTTCTTGCCACTGGAGGCGCCGCTGGGATTCGGCCTGCGGGAAAGCCGGGGAGGGGGAGAGAGCGAATTCAGCCCTTGGCCGGCAAGTCCCCTCCCCGCTTCCCCCCAAGCTCTGTCTCCGAGGAAGGGGGGCAAGGGGCAGCCCAGGCTTCCAGGACCACCTGGCCTAAGGCAACAGAGAAGATCTGGAGAGGGAGCCCCGCCCGACTCCACGCTGCAAATTTCCAGGTGGCACCTGCGTAGTTGTGGGCCGTTCACAGCTGCTCCGGGGGTGGGTGCGAGGGAGCCAAGAGTGCTCTGAGCCCGCAGCCCCTCATCCCGCTCTCCGTGCCCCCAAAGAAGCCCCCCCAAAGAAGCCCGCCTTTGAGTCAAGCCCAGCAGCCAGGAGACCAGGAACAAGGCTTTTTCTGGGTGGTTTTCAGCGGACTTCAGTTCCCATTAGTACCGGTCTCCTCCACTAGGGGGCAGCCCAGCTCTGGACCTCCCCCCCCACCCCCGCCCAAGTCCAAGAAAGATATAAGCAGGACTTAAAACACTGGGGAGCCTGCAGCTCTGCCCCCTTGGAGGAGGGAGGGAGGGGGGGTCCTGGGAAAAGCTCATTGCCCCACAGACAATTGGGGGGGGGGCTCTTCCTTTTGATTCTTGGGCCTTTCCCTTTGCTTTGGTCAGTCCTGGCCAGCCAGGCCAAGAGTGGGGGAGGGAGAGGGGTCCCCAACTTGACTCCCCATTTTAGCTGGCTGCCCCCTTTCTCCCCCCCACCCCCGGCACGGGCTACTGCCCAAGCGCTGTCCAGGGCCACGGCTGGAGGGGGAGATGCTCCAGTCCTAGGAGCCCCCCCACTTTCCTTGGTACTCGGGTGCCAAGGCAGCCTCTCCCCATCCCGGCCGGACACCCCTCCGAGGAGGCCCTGAAGACCAGACCAGGACACACCCCCCCCCCGCCAGACACAGGAATGTAGTTTAAAGCCATTTGGTCCCAGAGGTGCTTTTGCAAAAGGACTTTTCCTGGCGTGTGTTTTTTTTTCTTTTTTTCTTCCCCCTCCCTCCTTGAAAACGTTTCGCTGCTCATCCCAGAAGCTTCCCCAGCTCTCGGAGGAGAAGCGAAAACACTTTCAAGGCGGAAAAACACAACCAAATCCTGATCCGCCTTTTGAGGACAACCGGGACATCACTGAGGCGGAGGTGGTGCCCTTCTTGGGGCGGGGGGGGGCGAAGGGGGTATACAGCCCCCCACGCGTGTTTTCCGGACATCCCGACGTTCTCCGAGCAGGACCGCGGAATTCCTCGCAAGATCTCTCGGATTCAGAGGCCGGCCGCGTGGCCTCTTGGCTCGACCTGTCCTCCGCCGGTGGGAATCCGGGAGGAGGCGTGCAATAATAACCGATCCGAAATGAATAAAAAGCTTTATTTAAAAAAAAAAGACATCCAGCGCCGAAGCCTCAATAAACGGACCCTTTTTTTCGGGGGTTTCTTCCCCCCTCCCCGCTTCCACACAATCCCCGGGGCTCGCTGGGGGGGGGTGCATCGGGGGGGCCCTGCTGGGGGGGCCGAGGCGGCCGGCCCAAAAACCCCCCCCCCTTTTGATTCAACGGGGCTCCCGATCGGGACGGGGAGCCGGAGGGGGGGGTTGCACAGCGCCCCTAGTGGGCGCGCGTAGAAGGGCAGCCGCGGCGCCCCGGTGTCACAAAATGGCCGCCGGACCAGGCAGGAGCGACAAAATGGCGCCGTCCCCCGAGCACGAGGGCGGGGCGGCCTTCCCGGAGCCAAGGCCGCTCAGCGGATCTTCTCGGTCGGGCCTGCGTGCTCCACTTCCTTCCGGGGAAAGGCCGCTCGGGGGGCCTGTCAGGTCCTCGGTCCCAAGAGGGAGAGAGTCGCGGAGACAGTTCGGGAAGAACAGGGGATCGGGGAGTGGGCTGGAGGAGCATGAGCGCCCGGGTCGGCTGAGATCGGGTGGTGGCCGCGAACGGCTTAAAAGGGGGCCGGAGCTGACTTTCGAGGTAATAATGGAGGACGCGGACACGTGAGTGCGGACAACTTGTGAATGACACCCGATAACCCTCCTCTCCCTCGACGGCTGAGGAGAGGCGGCGGGAATGCCACGGAGCGCGCACGCGCAGATGGAAGCACCCGCCGGAGAACGCGTGCTGCGCGTGCGCGTTCGCCGCCGGGAGGCGTATCGAGGACAGGTTTCTCTCACGGCTCCCCCCGCCTTCTGGAGCAGTTTCTGTCCTGTTCTCTTGGAAGAAAAAGAAGTGTCCAGAGCGCTTGCGCGCGCTCTTCCCTTTGGCTGCCCCCTCCTCTTCCCGCGGCCCGACGCGCGCTTCCCTCCGCCCAATAGGCAGCGCGCCCTGGAGCGCGAGGCGGGCGCTCGGCGACGGATTGGCTACGGTGGCGGCCGAGTGCGCAGGCGCCGTGCGGGTGGCCGAGCGAACGAGAGAGCGACGCCGCGCGCGGCGCTGCTGCGGCTGCTGAGGAGAAATTGGGCTGAAGCAGCGACAGCGCCGCCGCCGAGCAGGACGCGCGCACGACGAGGACGACGACGACGACAACGACGGTAGTCAAGGCGGCGGCGCCGGCGGCGGCCCCCTCAATATCACCGGCATCGCCGCCCGCAGCAGCAGCAGCATCCGGAGCGGCGGCGGCAGGAGGCGGCGGCGGCGGCGAGGGGCCAAGTGGCGCGGGAGTGGCGGCGGAGAAGGCGGCGGCGGCGGCGGGGCCCGGTGGGATGGTGTCTCCCACCGGCGCCGCGGAGGGAGGCGGCGGCGGCGGTGGTGGAGGAAGAGCGGGCCGGGCGCGGCGGCGGCGGAGGCGCGGCGGCTCCCCCTCGCGGCGCTGAGCCGAGCCGAAGCGGCGGCGGCGGCGGCGGCAGGCGGGCGGCGCCAGGACCCCCCGTCTCCCGGGGGCAGCATCATGGTCCGGGAGACCAGGCACCTCTGGGTGGGCAACCTGCCGGAGAACGTCCGCGAGGAGAAGATCATCGAGCACTTCAAGCGGTGAGCGGGGCCGCCGGGGGGCGGAAGGAGAGTGGGGGGGGGGGGGGGGGGTGGGATTGGAGCAAGCCGGGGGAGGCCTTTCCAAGCGGCCGGTGACCCAGAGGCCTTTTGCTCCGGGGAAAGCGGGTGGTGGTGGGGTCCGTCATCGGGTCGGTGGAAACCCGCCACTTACCCTCCGGGAGGGCGGACAGCCCCTCCGCGCCCACGCCGCCCCCTCCGTGGGATTCCCAGGTGCGACAGGTAAAGGGGAGCCTCTTCGGAGGAGGAGGAGGCCGCTGTGTACGCGAAAAGGGGTCGAGGCCCAGGATTTAAGAGGGCCTCTCGGAGCCCGCCCGAGAAGAGACAGTCTGGACAACCTGTCATCAGGACCATCTGGCGGCTTCTGCAGCCTCCCCCCCACCCACCCCCCCTCCTTCGACTGCACCTCTGGAGAAGAAGCCCCAACCATGCTGTTTGCTGCTGCTTTGTTCTTCAGAAAGGCTGCTGGACTTCTTTCTGCATTGAGCATTTGTGGGAAGCCTGGACAAAAAAAAAAAAAAACTTCCAGAAGGTGCAGCCTTCACCTCTAGAGACCTTTTGCAGATGGATGGGAGAGAGGTGCTGCACTGGCCTTCCTGTCGTGAACTGGAATTTTGAAAGAACCTGTTGTGATGGAAACCACTTTTACCCTAAGCTGTGCTAAACAAAATTTCTTATTTTTTTTTTCCCCCTTTCCATACTCTTGATCCCGGACTACGAACTGCTTGAATTTTTTTTTTTCCCACGCGAGCTGGCGATTGACCTCTGCAATTTTGAGGTTCTTTGTTTTCTTATTCTTAAGGGATTATGAAAGAAATAACGAAAATGGATATTTAGGCACCACTTTGAGCGACTAGAGAGCACTGAAATCATTTTTGAATCCAACTTCCTTTTGTTCTGTTGCTGTGGAACATTTCCGGGATGGCCTAATACTAAACCATAGCTTATTTGCATTCGTGATATATTTTCTGGCTGTAAACATGTTTTGCCTTTTAAAAATCACCCAGTGAGAAACATTTTGGACAAAATGCATGTAGCCGAATAGCACTAGCATGGTGCTTACATGAGATGGCTTTTGTGTGGTGATGGACACATACTAGATACAGTTGCAGAAACATCTGTCGTAAATAATTATTTCTGGTCTTGCCTATTATGGCATTGTCAAGGAATACTGACGTGCATCATTCTTGACCCCTATCTGGGCCAGCTGAAGTTATTTTCAGTGAAAGACTTAAGAGGATTGCAAGTTTTCTTGTAATTTTCTTCCTACTGTTTAGGAAGATTATGGAGCGTACCTAATGAGTCATCATGGGAAAAATAGACTTGCATGGTTACCTCATGGGGGAACAAGCTTGATTGGTGAATCTGGGGAAAGAGACAGTGAAATTACCCTTTATGGTGGCTTGTTTGTTGATGATCAGGATACATTTTTATTTTGTGCCAAAGATGTCATTTAATGCTACATTAGAACGGATGCTTCCCATTATTCTTCCCCCTCCCCCCCTATAATTCAGAGTTAGGGCATGCAGGTTACAAAATCAGAAGTGGATTTTTATTCTGGTGTTATTATCTAGGAGATAGGAAAATGGTTTTAAAGTTCCCATATGCAAAATAAGCCTTGCGTGGGAGCTGAGGTGGTCCTTTCCTGGCGGTTTTCCTTTGTGTTGTTTTTTCTTTTTGTTGTTGTTGCTTGTGTGTTTGACTGGTGTCTGAGGAATGCATGCATGTACCACACAGGCGCACACGCAGAATGTCTCGTAGTACTTGCTGTGATTAGCAACATAGAGCCTGATTCATCGTTTGGCAGCCCAGCTTTTTTTTTTTTTTTTAAAAGAAAACTGTTCCTTGATCCTCCCTTTGCTAGAGAGGAGAGAACAACATGCCTCTTGGAGGGTTTAGCGCAGTGCTGGCTTGTATGAATGCCTTTCTAAAATGGCGGCCGGGTCCCAGTTTATGTCGGAAGGAATTGAGCTGATCACATAGGGGAGGGGGGGGGGGGCTTTGTGAAGCAGCAGCAGAAGAGCTGCGTAACAAGAGATTTCATCTGGCTCCCTGGTTGCTGCTTACAGCTGCCAACCTTAGTGCAGAGCTTCTCCTCAAAATATGCAGAAGGAGTAGAAGATTCCTTGGAAAAGGGCAGCTGTAACTGAAGCACATGCATGCATAAGGGACAAAGATGTCATTTGCTCCCGTCCTGGAAAATGTATCATGCAGATTGTGGTTGTACTATATAAAACCGGAGGGGTTGCCTCAACTTTCCTTTTAGCGAAAGGGCAACGCTGGTGATCCTCGGCACTCAAGAGCCAGGAGAATTGTTGTGTGGTTGGGTTTGGGGCTGCTGGTTTGTTATGCGAACGAATCTAAGGGCTTCTTGTGCCTCAACTGTTGGAGGTAATTAAATGGTAATTAAAATTGGCATTCCAGCATGTTGTCTCCTGTCCTACCACCCTGTTTCCACAGAAGGTTTCTAATGCTGGATAAAGTTGCCATGGTGCTGTTGCTTAGAGATGAGTCAAAAAGACGGAAGGTCCTGCTTCTTATGCCCCCCTCCCCCTCCCAAGAATGTGCCAGTTTTCACATAAGCCCAAGCGTGGTTGGATTTAAAAAGCTAGTTTATTTGGCCAGTGTTTGGTCCAATCTTTCAGTATATTTCCCATCGATCGTTTGAGTTACCAGCCTTCGAGCTTTCACTCAGTTGTGTGTTTTTGTGGTCAAGAGATGCCTACGAAGGCTGCCTGTGTACAATAGGGCGGCCCTTCCTTTGTAAGACCCTGCGTGGAGGAGGGGACAGGTTGCACAACAATTGCATTGCATTGCTGCAGGGTGTATATACCAACTGGAAGACGACTCCTGCAGTTGTCTATAACTTGTGCATTTTAATTACTAGAAGAGAAGCTCAAAGGAGAGAAAAGTCCCCTTTTTAGTTTTAACTGGTCTCTGGGGGGAAAATTCCCACCCATCCCCCCCTGCCTGGGAATAGGACAAAGAATTTGCAGAGAGCAAGCAGCATGAACAGCCTTATAAGAAAATCAATCTAAAAGCTGCCTATGTCCTTCTAACATATTAAAGATTATGAATGTAGATAGAGGCAACCTCGCTATTTATCCTTTGTGTCAGTTTCAGTCATTCTGGGTGATGCTGGTTATGTGTCCTATCAATTGGAAGAACTATATTTATATATGTTTAAATTATAAATAAAATATGGCTTGTATTGGTATGTGAAAAAATTGGTTGTTCCAAGCAGGGTGCACTTAGGAGAATTAGTAAGAGTCATGAGAAATTGCACAAACACTTGAATTGTACGGCTCTTTCAATCAGTGGAATGACCAATGAAGCACACTTCTAAGATGACCTTTAACATATAAGTAACTGCTGTTTAGAGTCCGATGTGATAATTTGGGTTATCTCTGTTTTGGAAACTTGTTAGGAAAGATAATTTGTAAATATATGATTTCTACTGTGCTTGTGCATATTAATTTGCAGTGTTTAGGGTGGGAAATAGCCCTGCATTCCTTAGAAACTTCTAGTAACCAATGACAAAGGGTCATGTTTATGAAGGTGAAAGAGAAGTTAACATGTAACTCTTAAAATAAAAACCTCTCTTTTAAGCTCTTAAAAATGATGCAGTGCATTAGACGCACGTTTACTTTTCCCCATCCATATTAATTCACTACATTTAAAAATAGAGACCCTGTTTAATCCATCCATATTGGTCATTTTTGCTTGCTTTCTTTTTCTTTTTGTCTGAGTTTCTGTGAAAAACATTCCAGGAATCCAAAACCTCTCAGATGGTCCTTTTTTTTTGATAGAAATCTGAGGAAATGATTGGTTGTGAAAGTATTACACAATCCTGTGTCCCAATTACTGTAAAAATTGAAACACTGAACGCATGTGCTACTCTTGAAGGAGATACAGAGCAGCTTGTAAGAAAGGGTGGCTAAATATAGCAAAGTTTGTCCTCTGCATAAATGCCAAATGTCCAGCAGTTCCCTCCTGATTAATTAGAGAAAAACAGCAGTCTGTTTTAAGCAGAACAAATAAGTTGGTATCTCGTTCTCTGACTCTCCCTTTTTTCATTTAAGAAATAAAATAATAGGCACTACAAGAGTAAGGTGGGCAGTTTTCCTTGTCCTTTATTGGGGAGCCTTAACGTGATAAGAGTTAAATACAAAATTGATAGCCTTCCAAGTCCTAGGAAAAAAAAGGCTTTTTGTAAATTTCCTGTTTTATTTCCAGTCTGGTCCATTTCATGGCTACATGGTGCATCTCTTCTTCCTTTTCCAGGGCAAGCTGAACCTGGCAGAGCTGATACAACCTGTGTACTCCTGGCACAAATGTCTCTCCCAGTCACTGGTGTACACAGTTCAAAAGCCATTTGCTCATTCTTTTTGATAACCAGACTGTCTTTTCATGGTCACTTGAAGTTGTGGTGGTCGGATGGGCCTGAGGTTTATGCATAACTGTCTTTTCTTAAGTACTGTGTTCCTTTCCCAGAGCCGTTTTCATTCTATGTAAGGGTGCAGGCCCTGCTGCATAAATGACAAGAGAAGGATTTAGCGCAGAAGGGAAAGATGGTTGCGGAGAAAGTAGGCTTTCCTTCCCAGCATGAACCAAAATCCCCATGGGGTAGAATAATTGGGCTTAACATTAGAGCTTGCTTCGTCATGTTATTGCAGACTTTTCTTTTAAAATTTACCCACTCCTTTGTTTCTCCTTGAAAGTGTCACAACACGGCTGCAGAAACTCCAGCCTATTGCAAGTAGAATCACTCGTCTCTTTTGACAACTAGAAGGCCTCAGATCTCCCTTCTCTGAGGTTACTGAGTGAAACCTATTGGGGGTCCAGCTCATTCTTTCAGTTTGCTGCAAAGGAGCATGTATCCCTCGCATTTGACTTCTTCAGCCATCACCAGTGGCTAAATTCTGGCCGCTCTCTCCCTCCTTGGCTTGTCTGTTGTGCTGTGTGAATCCGGGCCTTTAGTTTGCTCCCTCGGCTTATAATTTCTGGCTTAAACGTTACATAATTGTGGCCAGTGACTTTCCTGAGAAATTCTCAGGTGCTTATCTCCTGTGAATAGCCTTTCGGGTCATGTGGCATTTAGAAAGCATGGACTTTGGAGGTCTGTCCTGTAGTAGAATTTGCACCTGCTAAGGCAAAGGTAGTAGTCATGACTTACATTGTGGATTTCCTGCATAGAAGAACATTCACAGCACACAGGATTCTTGGTGCCCCGATAGCATTCTATAAATAATGCTGCAGAAAAGATAAACGCCACACAGCTCCCACAAACCTAGAAAGATTCTGATAACTGGTGAAATGTCATCTAAGGTCTATTCTGTCTTTAAATGGCTTTATGAGAAGGGCCACCATGGTCACAATTCAGTGTTTCTGAATTCACACATTGACAGCAGCCCCTTCCAGCTCTTTTTGATACTGCATAATTGTATCTTGTGCATCTCTTTATTTTTACTGCGTCTGTATTTGCTTTGTTCTCATGGATCTCAAGATAATTTACTCACAATTCTCACAATAACTTTAATTGGTGGGAAATAATGATCGAACCCATTCTGATAGGTTTTGCTATCACCTGAGACTTTGCTTTGGGTCTTCCTCACTGCAAGCCAGCTTCATTATACTTCATTAGGCATTGTGCAATATGCTCCTTTAACTGTTTTGCAAGTAGCTTGGCTACTTAAGAATGGTATTCATAAAAAGGCATAATCTTCCCAAAGTAAGTCATAGAGAGAAGTCTCACTGAGTTGAGTGGGATTTATTTCTAACCATTGTCCTAAGATTCTGGCTTTGGATAAGGTGTTCTTCAAATGTTTTAATGTTTAGTAGCTCCAGAAGTCTTAGCTGGCTCTTGTGAATCTGGGTATATCTAGTAGGGAGTCCATTAAACTTAGCTAAAACAATTCAAAACCTCAACTCCAACCAATACGCCTGATGGTTAGGAGCTCATAGAAGTTGTAGTCTAACATACAAGGGCTTTGCAATGCGGAAAGCTGCACTGAGGACTTCCTTATCTTGATGCTTACATTTACAAAGCTATAGAGAGTCTGTCTTGCAATTTTTTTCTAAGATATTTTGGAGCGCAGCTTGATAGCTGAGAAAGTCTTTGTGCTTATTAAACCAGTAATTGCCTGTGGCCCAGATGCATTGGTGTTTTTTTTCCCTGTGGATCCCTTTAGGATCTCTGGTCAGGTTACCTGTCTGTTTTGCCTTGATGTTATGGGTCATGCATTAAAATTCACCATTGGGTGCAATTGGCTTCCAGACCCTTAAATTTCGGAAGCCCGTTTTCTTTAAGGCACAAAGACATTGTAAATGTGTGACTTGTGACTTGTGTCTGAGGCTGAAAAAAAAGTAGTTCCCTGGGACTTTCATTGTGGTTTGTGGGTAACCAGGCTGTCCAATCAGGGCCTTGAAAGTAGCAGCAGACTTTGGGTTTCATAATTGATTCTGAAGAAGCTGTTTTCGACGACGGAATTCAGTCCACAGTGTGGAGAAATAAATGCTTGCCTTTGGCCTACCAATGTAACAGAATTCTCTTGCTTTTGGTGCAGTATGTGAATCTACCCTGTATGCTCAGCCACCTCAGTATGAGGTGGAAGTTGCTTTTTGCAGCTACCATCTTTGTTTTCCTGTACTGGTTTTCAATACCTATATGGCTGGGAGGGGCTGGAGAGCTCAAAGAAATACCTGCTTTTACTTCATCCTCCTCTGCAAGGACTAAACCTATTAAGCATAAATTTTGAACGAAGAACCAGGCAGTCTCCAGGGACAACATACCATGAGGACTATCAAAACATATTATTGGCACTTCTTTCTGAAGCATTTCCCGCTTTAGTGTTATCAGAGTAAAATCCTCACACTACTAGCATTTTTGGCACTTTGGATCACTTCCAGACAATAGCACCCAACTGCGCAAATGGCTGCTATATGTAGCTTTCCCTTTCGGAACAGTTGGCTAGCTCTGGAAGAAGACACTGCAATTGCCCAAAGATGGTGGAGCCTAATTAATAATCCACGGATGGAACTGAAAATTAATATCTAGGCCTGTCAGCAGCGCATCTTAACTGGGCTAGATTTTACCATCTCCTGGGGTGAACTTCACATGCCTTTGAATTTTCTCTCATTTATAATGAGCTCCTTGTCTGACATGGGAAGTATATTTCGATCCCCTTCCTTTAGATAAGGAGGAAAGTTGCAGGGATGTTTATTGTGTGACCAACATTAAAATATCTATCCACGTCCAATTAGGTGATGCTATAACAGAATTATTTTCCTGCTTCCTTCATATCACTATGAGAGTTTCTTTGTCTAGTATACCTATAGAAGACAGGCAGGCAGGGAAGGCAAGGGAAGGAAGGAAGGCAGGCTGGCAAGCTGGCTGGCTGGCTCATGTTAGAGCCTTGACCCTCTGGCCCCCACAGTTTGCTCCAGAGGAATAAAAGTCTCATGCTTAAATCAGAAACAGTTCTGAAGAACTATTTTAGCATGGCCCGAGGACTTTGGCCACTGTGACTGAGATATTAAGAAGAAACAGATCAAAGTTCCTTGGAGTAGTAAAGGTATGTGTGGAAACTGGAAGTGTAGCACTTATAATGCCTAGATCAGGGATTCTTCTGGGAGAAATGTCCCACTTTAGTGCTGGTGGGAAGCAAAAATGTCCCCGTGTTGCAAGTGGTTATGTTTTGATCGGTAGGGATTATGCAAGCAGCAAGGCCTTTAGAAAACCTCCCAGCAAAGCCTCCTGTGTACCTTGTACATCAAGACCTTTGGAGCCAAAAAGTTTGCCCCATCCCTCTTCTGCCCTGTTTGCTCTCTGCGCTGGGGGTTGGGGAAGAGCTGCCTTCTTGGAAAGGCTGCGGCTGGGCTGGGGTGGGGAGGGCCCATTTCACATGGGCGCCCGCCTTCCTCAGCCTTCCGCTTTCATTAAGCGGTTCCCGAACAGCCACACGCTGGTTCCTTAGCGCCACCCCTCCCCCCTCAGCAGCTTTTCACAGGGATCCTTTTCTTTCTGGGCATCGATCCTGCGCGCTGCAGCACTGCGGGTCTTTCCCCCCCCCCCCCCCGCCTCCCCTCCAGATTGGTTAGCATGAAGCAACACAGCTCCCCTCCCCGTGGCAACTGCCAACACAGGAACGGATTGGAGAAGGCCCAACGGGTGGGGCTGGGGTCGGATTGCCAGGCAGATGATTAGCCTTCACGCCGAGTGACTCTAGGATAAAGCACAGGCAATCTGGGGAGTGCAGGTCGTAGAGATAATTCTTTCCGAATGCCGCCTTGCGTATCTTAGCATTTGGGGGAAGGGGAGTAGCCAGATACGTGGTTATGTCCCTTGCCTCCTTTGAAAGTAGCCTTTATGCTTATTCCAGCTGCTTCTCCCGGGAGTGAGCCATCTACAGCAAATCCTCACCCACCACCCTCGAGCATTCTGGTGTGGGTCAGTGAGTGTCGAGCCATCTGCCTTGGAAATGACACCTCGCAACTCCTTCTCCAGCGCTGTTGCTTATTTTGGAGAGATCCTGGCTCCACATCTCTTCCCTTGGAGTTTTGTCTCCGCCATTTCTGCTCCAGATTCCTGCTTGGAAATATGTTGGAATACAGATTCTGTCCTCCAGAAGCTGCCACATAGCTGTTGCTCTGTTCCCGGCCTCTTATCAGTTGTCATACAGCTTCGTGTTTTGAGCTGTGACTAGAGACGTTTTCTGCAATCTCTGGGTCACATGCTTTTCCTGTCAGCACATGGGAAGTAGGTGTTGTCCCACTGAGCTATCTGACACTTTTGGCATTCTAGGCTGGCCTGCCGTAGAGATCTTGAACAAGTAATGGATTGATCCGTTGTTAAATAGTGGCACTGTTTTTGGTGAAGAATTCCACCACCACCACCACCCTTTTTTTTTAAATAGTGACCCTAATCCCTGTGTGGCCCTCCTTCCTTGGCATGTTCAGCACAATCTTCTTGTAGAGGATTGATGGGGCTAAATTTCACAGATCCGTGTTGGGGAATCTTACGCATGCCTTTGATGGTTAAGCTTGAGGGCAGAACAGCAACGAGAGCAACGTAGAAGGATAAATTCAAACTTGAGTGAGCTTAGATCATACTGGTGTACATTTCCATTTTCCATCCTGGCCAGACTTGAATGGTAGGCTAGTTGGTTGAATTGCTAAAGAAGCCTCTGAGACCGAGGCTTGACTTAATTGCTGCTTAAATTCACTAATACTATATTTGGTCTGTCAAACCAGGAAATATCTGTTTTATCTTTAGAAAGCGCCAACAGTGTAATTAAAAATGCATAAAGGTTGTCAGATGAATGTGACGGAATTGGTTCTTTAATGAAAGAGAATTCTTAGTTTATGTTTCATATCTTGTTGATCTGTAAACATGAACCATTTATAGATGTCTGTATTTTTAATAGAAATCCATTCCTTTGTATTAAATCACTTGGAAAGTCAGTGACATTTGGTCAGACTGGATAATTTGAAAACTTTCTGGAGAAACTTGCAAGTGTTTTTGCATCTTAACCCCAAATCTGCTTGCATATACAGTGTGAGCTAAATAAATTGCATTGGTAATTTGTTGTTGCCGCTGATGTCTGCAGCCATGAAAAGCTTATCTCAAGAATTGCCAAATATTTTCCAACCGTGGCTTAAGCAGAGCTTCCAACAACATTTTAGATTGTAAACGTGTAGAACTGGCTTTATCTGTAGAACTGTGATTAAGCAGTAATTAGAATGATATGAACAGGCATTGTATTCTATTGGACACTTATATCTTGAACATTAAATAATGACTGATCAAGAAATGAATATGTTTATCAAATTAATTCTTCACTCAGATTCATTATTTCAACATTGGCTGCATTGAAACATATTTGAAAATCACAGAATAAGGGCTTTTCTGTTTGTGCTAATCTCCTATTGCAGATGTTGGCAAAATCTAAGTTAGTTCAAATTGTTGTATCCTGGCTTTTTTTCAAGGTATGATATGATGAAGAAGAGGAAGGATGTTAACAGGCTTGAAGTATGTATATATGTATGTATATTCCCATAAAATAGTCTTTCAGCTTTGCTCTGGTATGAGTCCAGGAAACAGCCATACCTGAAACTCTGTTTATGCTTATCTATTGAAATGAATACTTAATTTTTTTTTTTTTAAACTGAGTCCGGAAATTTCCAGGTACTAAATGTAATTTCTAAGCTGGTTTTCTGTGAGCTTTAATGTATGTGATTTTTCTCTGTCTTTCTCCTAGATATGGACGTGTTGAAAGTGTCAAAATTCTCCCCAAAAGGGGATCGGAAGGCGGCGTGGCGGCCTTTGTGGATTTTGTGGACATTAAGAGTGCACAGAAGGCACACAATTCTGTCAACAAAATGGGAGACAGAGACCTTCGGACGGATTATAACGAACCAGGAACCATTCCTAGTGCTGCTCGGGGATTGGATGATACAGTTTCCATAGCATCTCGTAGTAGAGAGGTTTCTGGGTTCAGAGCTGGCGGTGGGCCCACGTATGGCCCACCGCCATCACTTCATGCACGGGAAGGACGTTATGAGCGGAGACTTGATGGGTAAGTTCCAAGGTTTCACTAGGCAGGTATTTTATAATTGATGTGGTGAGAAACACAAACTCCTTGATAGGGCCCCCAGATGGATTTAAAATTTGGGAAATTATCTGCATTTCCTATTTTGGGTTGGAAGCGGAAGTGATTCCCATCCCAATGGCTGGGATCTTGTGGATCTGTAGAAGATGTTTCCTGCAACTGGTTGGAGACCCGATTCTAAGACGGAAGACTTCCTGGGCGAGCCTCGATTATGGAGCTATTCTTCTAGGGCTTGACGATCCCAATTCTTGGATAACCTTAAGGCCTTCTTTGGATGTATCCGTATTATCCAATGGAGTTTATTGGATACTGCAAGTCTCCAAACCCAGATATGGAGTATCTTCAGCATTGTAGGACCTACACAGTCCCTTGGCAAAGCTTCGCATTTAGTTACTTTCAGGGTCGTGCTGGTTTACGTAGTCTATGCATAAAATTGGATTGGTATCCAAATTTCCTAGCAGACTTATAAAAATGCTGCCTCGCCTTGGATTCTACCGTCTTTAGCCCTGGGAATACATACAATGAAGAGAGGAGAAGGCCGCTGTTGACGTTTCTTTCCCCCTGTTGGATCTACCTCACTTTCCATGTATCTTGGGATTACTATCCTCATGGCAAACTGAACGAGATGGACGCTGCTCAGTTTTGGAAATTACAGGCCATCCGTTGAGGTGCTGGAATAATGGCTACTACCTCAGATTTGTGGGATGGTTCGAGCCAAGATCCCAGTGGGCCAGGGGAGTGGATTACTTTAGTCTTGCTAAAAGCGCCTGTACAATGAAAGGCACTCTAGCTTTAAAGACATGGTGTCGATCAGCTTGTGGATACGTCACAGAAAATTGACTGCTGGATGGTTACAAAGTTGGAGAGAGGATGTCTGCTAGCCTGGGGCAAGGCCTTCGTTCATTCCCTGGTGCCTTTTTTTACCAGCCGATTGGTTCAAAAAGTCTGTGGTGGATGTACTTAGAAGCGCTGGCTGTCAGAAGAATGAAGTTGGGGGCTGCCACATTTTGGCCAATCTGGGACTACTGGCTTCCAGTGGAGTTTTTTTTTCTTCTTCTTCTTCTTGTCCCTAGGATTTTTTTTTTCTTGCTCGCTCATCTAAAATGCCACTTTGACACCCTTGCCCATTAAGAAGGTGGATTACCCCTTTAAGAGGGGCCAAATTGGGGAAGTTATGTTCACAATTCTCTCCCTAGATTTAATTGGGAATATAGGTCGTGTTTCCACACTTGGAAAAGGTTGGTATGTCCTGCCCTGTGTATATTAGCCCCTCTCCTAACCCAAGTCAGTTCCTTTTTTTTCCCCACTAACTCCAGTAGTAATTAGTACTAATAGATAACCAGCACTGCTGTAGTCATTAGATTCTCAGCTTTGCTAGTTCTTTTGTCTGTCTTCTGTGTCCTAACAAATAAAAGGGCTCTTACACTTAATACATTAACTTTTCTAGAAATCTTGCTTTTTTTCGTTTACGTTATTGTATCAGCTCTCACTGATCTAATATTGACATGGTGCGGGTGGCGGGTGGGATGTTGCTTATTGTTTCAAAAGGCCGGGGCAAGAGAGCTCTTTGAATAAATATTCATACATGCTGAGACAATATGTGGTCTTATTTGCATGGAGCTGCAAACGTTTGTGACACCCACGAAAACGTCTGCCTTATAGTTTTTTTTTTTTTACTCTTTTGGGAGGCAGCTCTGACTTGCTGGAGAGGCAAGAATTCAGACAAAAACCTTAAGGTACATCCAAGCCCACCTCCTCTTCCTCCTCCTCTGTAGGAGGGACAAGCAGCCTTAAGGCCTGCACTACTACACCTACAGCAGGAGCATAAAGTGCAAAGGGAGGAGCAACTAATTCACTGTTGGGGGTCTGTGCGCGTGGGGTGAGGGGTGGGAGAAAGCAGATCCAGGCGTTTTGACCTGACGGTCAAGAGGAGAAGCTGTTGAAACTGCAGTCCCCGCTAATCACTTTTCAAGGAAGGCGGTTGGAAGTAAAAAGGGGAATGATTTGAATTCCTCCTTCCTTGAACGGTTTTTAGGGAACTTCTCTAACTCATATAAGTGCTGGCTTTATTGCTTGATCTGCGCATGTTTGTTCCGAATTATTTCATCTGTTTTCCTAGCTGTGTCCTACAAGATGGGCCACTCAGTGACCCCTTTAGATTAAAGTGCTAAATTATTGGAGGCCTTTTCTTGCCCTAAGCACCTGGCCCACATTCTTACGTTGTCTTAGCAACATAACTTTCTTTTTAAGTTCTACATAGTTGACGACATAGCAAACGTAAATTCTGTATGTAAAATACAGAAATGGACACAATTTGTTTTATCGGCTATTAAAATATCCCATCCTGTTATTGTCCGAAGTGACTTTAAAAAAATACCACTACCACTTCTCACCAGCACACAGAAACATTGTTTATCTTTTTTTTTTTAATTTGGAGCTTAATGCCTGTGACTTTTAGTTGTTTGTATCTTGACTTTATTATTACAAAGATAAGTAGAGATCTGACTTTAGCTTAAAGCTGATACATTGTCCTAGGACTCTTAGAAGCAAAGATTTCAAATGAGCTTTTAAAAAGAGATAAATTGGTTATTCCCCCCTACAATTTTGTGGCTAATGCCAACACCTTAATGATAGGATTCTAGGGTAGTCATGGAATGAAACATGTTAATAGTTCTGTTTCATCCCAGAAATAGATAAATAGAACTGCTGAAATTAAATGACTTTGCACAAGTTCATTTGGGACTGTGGTGCACAATTTTGTCCACAGAAGCTTAGTTCAGACTTCTCACAACTGGATGCCTTTCAGATTTGTTAGCCTTCTTCTCCCATAATCCCTAGCCATTGTCCTGCGAGGCGGGGATTATGGGGTAGAAATCTAGAACAGAAGGCATCAAGCTGGCTCAGTTTAAGCAGTGAAACCTGAGTCAGTGCCAGACTTACGTTACTTGTAAACGTGAGCAAGAAGTCACGTAAAAGGACCAAGCTCATTCAGTCTGCTAAGTAAGAACGTTGTTGGCCTTTTGATGCCTTGCAGTAACAGCCAACCCTGCATTAAATGCTTGCATGTTGTTGAGTCATGGTTTCTCCTTCTCTGATTTGACGTGCCTGTTTTTCCCCTCCTAAATGCAGGGCTTCAGATAACAGGGAGCGCGCTTATGAGCCTAGTGCCTATGGACACCATGAACGTGGGACAGGAGGATTTGATCGCACGAGACATTACGATCAGGATTATTACAGAGATCCTCGGGAACGAACTTTACAACACGGACTCTATTACAGTTCTCGGAGTCGCAGCCCGAGCCGCTTCGATGCTCATGACCCTCGTTACGAACCTCGGGCTCGGGAGCAGTTTACGTTGCCCAGCGTGGTACACAGGGATATCTACCGGGATGACCTCACCAGGGAGGTCCGAGGTAGAAGGCCGGAACGGAGTTACCAGCACAGCCGGAGCCGGTCCCCCCATTCCTCCCAGTCCAGGACCCAGTCTCCCCAGAGGCTGGCCAGCCAAGCGTCCAGACCCACTCGATCGCCCAGCGGAAGCGGTTCTAGAAGCCGGTCTTCCAGCAGCGATTCGATCAGCAGCAGCAGCAGTACCAGCAGCGACAGGTATTGTCTTCCCTCGGCGGGCGTGTTTCGCTTTGGGTCTCAGGATTGATCCCGAGTGGAAACCACAGCGCATCGGCTGCCATGTTGCACTTTTCTCAGCTGGTCCTCCCTGAAACAAACCACCACCACCATCTCCTGGTCTCCCTCTGCCTCCATCCCCCACCACCCACCCAGGGTGGAGGCAGGAACATATTCGGAAGGCCGCCCTCAGGAGACAAAAGCCCCACCTGCGAAACAGATCCCCTTTTGAGCCACTCCAGGGTGGAAGCTTCTTTGTTGCTTTTGTTTGTTTATGAAAGGGTGCCCTTATACTTTGTAGAAGCAGCCTTCGATTGATTGGGGACAGAGCCTTCTGCATTTTCATTTATAATTCAGTACTGACCACCGTCTGGACTCTCCTTCTTTCTTCTCTGTTAACGGCATCTTTTGTTTATTGCCTTGAGTTATCGGAATGAAATTTGATAGATAGGTGGATTATGGGCTTCCAACTGTTGCGGTGGCTACTACATAGCTTGCAGTCGTGAAATTGTGCTGGTCAAGCCATTCTGCTGCGTTCTCTGTTGGTTCTGGGCAAAGAACTGCGGCACTGTTAAAAAAACAAAAAGGATTAAGAGAAACAGAAATATACTATCCCATTTCTATTTTCAAGGAAAGGGCCTTCCTAATCAGACCGTAGAAGTATAAGTGATTGAACACTGCCATGTTGAAATGCGCAGACTGCTCTTAAAGGAGGCAGATAGGAAGGTGCCGTTGCGTTGTCGTATAATGCCTCTCCAGCTTTGTTTTGTCAGGGCAGCTCCCCGTGTTGTTGGCGCACGCTGGGAATTTACTCTGAGCATTGAGGCCTTCCAGGGGCTGAGCATAGCCTTTTCCCATCCCAGGCCTGGTTTTGGACTCTCCCTCCTTTCTTCTATTAAAACGGGCTTTGGAAAAAGTCTTCCCTTGCTTCAAAGGGAGATTCGTAAAACCTGCCATCGGCATGGATTAACGTCAGTAAATAGGTGCTCTTTAGCGCACTGAAATAAGCAGCTGGCCAGCAGTCCTTTTTGTAGGAAAGGGGTGGGGGTGGAATGCAGCCATTCTAGTTCTCACCTTCATTAGACTTTGGAAGGTGGTTTATAGGCCAAGGAGGAGTCCAGGCATTTTGTACTTTCATAACATGTCAGCGCTTGAGGAAATATGCCAGAAAGACACAGGGGGGAAAAAAACGTTCACGTACGAAGGGAGTGTCCAACGGAGACTTTTGCCAAGTTGAATCCTACCAAGCCATATCTTATTCCTGCTTTCATGTTTTATTTTTAAATCTCAGCTGCCGAGCATGCTCTGTGGAGCTCATCCAAATTCAGCCGGTTTTCCTCAGCTTCCTCCTTCAAAGTTTAAAAGCTGTTGAATCTGAGAAGATTTGTGTAAACTTGATCCTGCAATGCTTGCCGTTCTTTTGGGCTGTTTTTCTCTACTATCCCCAAGCAGGGCCTTACTGCGAGTCCAGCTTCTCCTGAAGTAATATAACCTATTCTGCTTTTTAAAGCCGTGGGGTTAGGGTTAGGCCCCAAGATAAAAAGCACTATGATAGAAAACGTTGGGGGTGGGCGCAGGGGGAGTAGCATGAATAGACACTGAGGCTTTCAAAATTGGCTGGTGAGCTCCAGTTCATTTGATTCCTCTGTCTGTCTTGTCATCCTCAACTCCCCAAGTGAAAACAGAGAGTGGCAAACTTCGTTTCGTTATGTAACTCTGGCTCTTTTCCTCCTCCTGCCCCTTCCTTCCTTTCTTTCTACCTCAGGAATTTGCCAGCAGAGGATGAATCATTGGCAGAGAGTGATATGTTGATGAGAGAGGTGGTGTGTGTGTGTGTGTGTGTGTGTGTGTAGTTTTGTGCTTTGGACAAAAGCTTCAGAATGCAGACTCGGTGGTCCAGGGAAGGCAACACCTCTAGAGCTGTAGCAACAAGGTTATGGTGGCCAGTCTCAGTTTCTCCATAAAATGAGGGGAGGATTGTTGACCGAGGAAAAATCCTAGGGTAAAATGGATGGTCAGTGCTGTTTCCAATCCTCTCAGCTACTACACATTTCCTCAAGTGGTGACTTGTCACGCGGCTTGCGTAGTCCCCAGTTCAGTGGCTGTTTGCCATTTTCACAGGTTGCACAAGCCTGTTTCCCATCTGATCCGAGCCACCCTCTCCCAAGCTGGGTCTGAAATATTTCCCCTAGGATCCTATGCCATTTCATGCCTTGTTAACCGAACACAGATTTTCCCCTGCAGCCCTTTAGAGGAAGACAGCTTTGTTTGCCTTTTTTTTTTTTTTCCCTCTTCCTTCATACAGTTCTCAGGAGGACACCAGCTTCCTTAGGTCGGATACCTAGTGACGAAATTGGTGTGGGCTTGCACTGGATGCAGAACTGATGTTTTGGTTCAGCCTCTGCTTGTACTTGGAAAGCTGTCCTTCGCCAGGAACTTTTCTTTTGTTAATACAGCTTGCGTTGGACACCTTTATCTTAGATTGTCCCGACTGCTTACTGTAGTAACAGGGAATGTGGTTGTCAGATGCATTTGTGAGGAAAAAAAGCAGTGTTTCCTTTCAAGGCTGCATATTGATATACTTTCTTTCTTCTTGTGTGTGTGTGTGTGAGAGAGAGAGAGAGGGGGGGGGGGTCAAGATGCATAAGCCACATTTATTGCAAAGCAGTAATATTTGGAATTTATTTTATTTTGTTCCTTCAACCTATTTCTAGCATGCCTTGTAAAATGTGAAAAAAAAACTTAATAAGAACCAAATTCAATCAATTAACGTGGAGGCCGCTGCACTCCCACTCCCACCTACCCACTCTTGAATAAATCGGCATGGATCTTAAAACCCTTCCTTTCAGAGACACTGCGGCTGTGCAAAAGAAGACAAAGGGAGCTTCAAGGCTTCGTTATTGATAAACAAAGCACACAAGCAGCATATTCTGGCAGGGGTTGCGATGTCCAAATGCTGCAGGCAATGCAAGGAATTCCTCTTTGGGGTCTCCCAAACTAGTCTGAACCGGAATCCTCCAGCCAGATTTGGTTGCTTGCCCTCTCCTGGTGGGCTCTGTCCTCCCTGCCTGCGTGTTGTTTTTATTTTTCCAAAGCAGGAGCCTTTGGGTTAGTGGGGGAGAGAAGGGGTCTGGCAAGGACTTGGGGCAGTCCTGACAGAGGAAAAGGGAGAGGGGCTTGCAGATTCCCCCCCCATTTGAAAGTTGAGCTGAAAGGAATGTAATGGGGTTCTGCCCGTTTAGAAGGCGTGTCAACAAACTACACCAAAACCCACCCACTTTGCACTGTCAAAATTCAGAAAATATTTCCATTTAAACTGGGTCAAACTTGGGTATTATGGAAAACGGTATCAAAGAAACTCATACACCGATCGTTATATTCAGTACAGCATTAGGAGAAGACAGAAAAGCTGTGTAAGAAAAAATGTGTAAATCAAAATGGATATCGAGGGGTTTTGTTTTTGTTTTTACTACAACGATTCAAATAGCCCAGCAGATCGGATTATGGTTCCACTAAGGCGGGAACAAAGTGAATCATATTTAGCTGAGCTGGCTCTCTAAGCATCCCCTCTGTGATTTTACTACCTACAGCAGGTGATTAAATTTTATTTCCCTTTGTTCACCCTTCCTTGGAATTTTTTTAATTTGTTAGTCCAAAGTCATTCATTTGAACCAAGTTAAATTTTTCCACTGTCTGCCAGCAGAGCTAAAAGAATGTAATTTGGCTTGTTAAGACTAAGGTCTCTGACCACCTTTTATCATTCTCTTCCACTGCCTTCAACTCTTGCTAGTAGGCATATTTTGCCTGCTCTTACATTAAAATATTCTCTAGCTCTTGGTTATAATACCATCCAAACATAGGACTCCGCCGTGTTGATAATCCTGGTGGCAGGTCATAAGGAAGGTGTGAGCCTTGTTGTACGGTATTTCATGCAAGCAGAAATATTCCTCTCTCTCTATCGTGACCTTAAAGGCAATTTTAACTTAAATGCTTGCCTGTCAGAAGTTTGCACTAGTTTTCAATCAGTGTTTAGGCCTAATTCAGAATACTGTGATTAACTTTGAAACAGAAACGCCTGCAGCTTGAATGTGTGATAGAGAGTCTCTTCTCAAATATATCTACCTGATACTTAAAAATGGCCTCTTTAATGAGCCGGGAGAGCCAGTTTGGTGAAGTGGTTAAGGCGTCAGGATAGAAACCAGGAGACTATGTTGAGGTCCTCCTGCCTTGGGTGCCAAGCCAGCTTGAATGATCTTGGGCCAGTCAGACATGCTCAACCCTAGGAAGCAGACAATGGCAAGCCACACTTCTGCAGGGACTAGGCCAGATAGATTCCAGGAGTCAGCAGTGACAAGGAAGGAGCAAAGGAATTTATGAGATTCTTGGTTGCCCAGAACTTGCATTAAAAATAGGTATCGGGTGACCTGTTTTCCCAAGTCTGTTTTAAGTACTACTTGGTATGTTTTAGACCTCCAAAGAAATCGCTCCTCTTCTTCACTTAGTGTAGTTTTTATATTGATTTTGTGCTACTTCATATTGGTTTCTTATGCTGATTGTTGCATTGGCTTTCCTTACTATATAGATTGTTTTTACTTTATTTGGGTTTTAAATGTGGATTTTAAAGCCGTGGGAATCCACCAGACGACTGGCTCAGTTGTTTGGACAGTTTAAGTAACAGTTTGGTTTTTGGTGCTCATTGGGTTATCCGGGAGCGGGCAGTGTCTTTATTTGTTGCCTCCATAGACACGGAGGGTGTGCAATATACATGTATCCTTTCTTTGGGAGTTTGAATGATTAAAACCCAAGATTGTCCTTGGAGAACCCTTGATGGTTGGTCTCCACAAGACTGTTCCAGAACCTTTTCTCCTCAAACTTTTCCAATGCAAGCTGTTAACTAAAGCCAGCCTGCTGATTTCCAGTGTTGTGTTTTAGCCTGTAGGTTTCTTTTGAGACTCAAACTTTCTAATATATATGTTCCAATTTTAGCACAGTCTTTACAATCATCAATGAAGTAACAATTTTTACATTTTTTAAAAGCAATTAATACTGGACAGTATAACTATTGGAAGACTTGATACATTGTTATCTGTTGTTGTGTTATTCTTTTCTCAGAAAGCACTCCGTTTTGGAGGTGCATTGTTTTTCAAGTGACAAATAAACTGCACGTATTGAAATTAAGAAATACATTCCACTGGTAAATAGTTTTGACAATATTAGTAGCCAGGATCTAAATTAAAAGATTTGGGTCACACCACAGCAGAAGTTCTGCCTTCTGTTCACATTCATTTGCCTCCCGTTTGAAAAAAAGAAAGAAAGAAAGATGAATTTATATGTATTCGTTAATTTTATCATGTTTATGGGACACCAAGGAACTAAACATACACAAGTTACTTAAGTGATAAGCTTACATAAATATAAAACTAAATAAAGGCTATCTCCTCTTCAAGAAGCAACAATTAAAATTTATCACAATCTGGAAGTGTTTAGGAACCTGGATTATGGATTTCTAGACAACTGTATAGCTTCAAATTTGAAAACATAGTAATTATTAAATATATAAAAAAACGTTAGCTCTGTTTCAGGCATAGAGTGATAAGTGAAATGTCAAAGTTATAGGTCTTTCTGCAGCTTTCAGAAAAAAGCAACAGAAAGGGTCAGCGGGCTTATGTTTTCTTTGTTTCAATACCAGTTGTATTTTTCTTAAATCTTTCATAATTTTATCATTCTTCTATGGAAAGGAGGAAAATTCAGTCAGCTATTACCATTTAATAGAATGTGCTAAAAAGATGTAGCATGAATAACTTCCTTGGCGTATCACTTGATATCTCATTAGTAGCAGATTGCGGTAGTGTGTCACATTTTGCAAAATATGTAAAAGTAAGAGCCTTATTCCTTTCTCCATGCCCTCCTTGCAGGAAGATGGGTTTTCCTGGTTGGTTTGTCAGGCAGAAAAGGGGAATTGTGAAGACCAGGTTTTGTTTTTTGTTTTTGGTCGATGTTGCAGTGTACTGAGCGAAAGATTTCTCCTGCATGAACTTGCTTATGTGTCAGGATTCTTGCTGGAGACTCTCCTGCATGTTCCAGGAGCCTCTGAAATCCAGTCAGTTGAAAGAAAAGATGTGAAGATGTTTTGTTCAAAAGCTGGAACAAACTCTGTGGTGTTTCAGCAGTTCTGCCAAACTATTCAGATTGGCTGCAAATCAGCAGAAATTTTAGTTTTTCCAGATTTGGGCCTGGAAAGCAAAATCTGGAGGAATTCTTGAGTGTTTGTACAGGGTAAGTATGACGCGTCTGGTATGTATCCCTGCTTTATCCAGAGTCCTTTTCCCAGCAACTCCCAACCCCTCTCTCTAGTTTTTCTAGCACCTTCCCTCAGCTCCTTCTCTGCTTCCTCTTAGCTAACACGGTTATCCATGCCTTTATCATGCTCTTAAATCCCCCATTTTGTTTCCTATATATGGACTAAGACATGCACGTCTGTGTTCTGGGAGCGCCTAGCAAAGCTAATGCGCTAAACCCTCTTCTACATTCCTGGCCAGTTGTAAGCCTGGATAAGGGTCTTTGTGGGTGAGTTCTGGAGTCACTCTTCCACTCCAAAGGCCTTTCTGATGTGAGGCTTCTCCCAGAAGGCTGCCTTGAAAACAACTCTCAGTGACCCAAGGACTTCTGACAAGTAGATTTATTGTGGAAAAGAAAACAGCACTCGAAAAGAATACCAGCAACTGCTGTGTACAGGTAGCCCTCGACTTACAACAGTTCATTTAGTGACCATTCAAAGTTACAACGGCACTGAAGAAAGGGACTTGGGTCCGTTTTTCACACTTGCGACCTTTGTAGCATTCCCACGATCGTGGGATCAAAATTCAGATGCTTGGCAACTGACTCGTACTTACGACTGTTGCTGTCTCCCAAACTCACGTGATCCCCTTTTTTTCGACCTTCTGACCAGCAAAGTCCAACGGGGAAGACAGACCCACTTAACAACCGGGTTACTAATTATCAACTGCAGTGATTCACTTAACAACTGTGACAAGAAATTGGGACGGGGGGTGCTCAATTGTGGTTATAAGTTGAGGGCTACCTGTATCAAATGTCAGCCCTATTTACTGTGAAGTCAAAGTCCACCTTGTCCCAAAGGTGCTTTTTCAAGAGGCAACTGGACTTTATGTTTTTTTTTTCTTTGAAGACTTTTCGCTTCTCATCCAAGAAGCTTCTTCAGTTCTGGCTGAATGGTGAGGATTTGAACGATTTATATTCCTTGCAGACAGCTGGACATTTGCATCCTTTTAGAGGGGTCATTGAGGCCACTTTGAAGTGCATCTGTGTCCTCAGGGTCACCTGAGTAGTGCAAATGGGTGTGGAGCCTTTTTGGTCACTCTTTTGAAGACAGCAAAGTCCACATTTTGGACCGCTGGTTTGAAAGACCAATCAGGGAGGCCATCTATGTCCAAATTGAACGGCCCTCTCTCAACAGAAGGGGAGGAATATGACACCACCTACCTCTAGTCCACACCCATTTGCACCACTCCAATGACCCAGAGGACACAGATAAACCTCCAAGTGTCTCCAACCACTTTCTAAAAGGATGCAAATGACCAGCACTCTGCAAGGAATATAAATTCTTCCATTCCGCACCATCCAGTCAGAACTGAAGAAGCTTCTTGGATGAGACGCGAAAACCTCTTCAGCTGCCTCTTGAAATAGCACTTTGGGGACAACCATGACCTGGATGACTGAGAATCTCCAAAGTCCACCTTCCTACATCTCTTTCCATGTTGTTATCAGCTAGGAACTGCGTTATTTTGGGCTGCAGTTGGGTGGGTGGGTTCCTTTTTTCTCTTAGTTTAGAATGACCCCTAGCATTCTAAACCCTTTTTTTCCTTGGGATGATGTTCAGAGTTCGAAACATTCTTGAGGAACAATTTGAGCTTTTGGAAATGTTTCAATTTTGTTATAATGAGATGATTTCTGATACGTTAGTGTTGATGGCTGCTTTGATCTAGCATCTGCTTCAATTTTTGTTTTTCATTATTGTCTAATTTAGACCCGAGCGTTCAGTTTTTGCCCTTTCCTCAGCCTTACGAAATGACTCCACGTTTCTGTCATTCACCTTTAACAAACATTATAATTTGATACGCTCGGATGAAAGTATTTTCAAAACCCATCTTTTTCTAGAATTCTATTGTTTTAAGTGGAGCACTTGCCTAAAAATAAAACGTCAGTTGAAAGAAGCAGCCCGTGAAGAGGCCTAAGAGCAATACTAGGAAAAAGGAGGGGATCTGCCAGAGGAAGCAGATTTATACCTCTTTCTCACTGATTAATCCGATCAGCAACAAATTTTATTGTAAGGACGATGAACGGACGAAGCAAGCAACCTGGCTTGTAGGAGCGCCCTTCTTCGCTTTCTTTATTTAACTATTTTAAAAAGGTTTGCAGCTGCAGGATAAATAGGAGCAAAAATCGTTGACCTTTTATAGGATAGTTTTATTTGCATTAGAGGCTGCTTTGCAGAGTCTACCTTATGCTGAGGCAAAGTGTAACATGGTTGTGGGTTTTTTCCAGAGTTCAGCTGCAGAAGAGAGGATGCGCTGCAGCAGTGCTGCGATGCGCTAATCCATCCTTCCTTGGAGGACAGTCTGTGAAATGCAAGCCCCCTTTTCTTAGATGAGAGCGAAGGGCAGTTGAAGCGGGAAGAGAAGGCGCTTCAAATAAAACTACCTGAGTCTGCCAACGCACAGCAGTCAGGGGCAATTAAGAAACCTCCCTTAAATGGGATGACCTTGAAGGACACCCCACCCCCCCATGCTTGGTTGACTTGGTCACATTTCTGGATTCTGCTTTGAGTGCAGGACGGTTGTTTACAAGCTTAATTTTAGCTGGAGGGGAAAAAAGCCCGGTAGTTTATCCACACAAGGTGAAGTCGCATGCCAGCGTTAACTAGTATGGCATGATACCAGCTGATCGTTCGGCTTATGTAGGTCAGAGTTGTAGGAGAAAATAAGTTCACCTTGGCAGCCTGTGTTAAATCCCGTAAACTCTGGTGCTTCCTTGTTTTCTGAGTTCACACTTCCGTTTCTATTTCAGGTGGCTCTGCTACCATTTGTGGGCTTATCTGACTGGACTGATTAAAAAGCCACACGCAAGAAATTGTTCTGCAGCCACTGGGTGTTTCTCCTCTCACCTGACTTATTATGTCTTGTTTCGGACACAGCAGGCGAAAGCTCTTGTTTTCCAACAACAAGAACTTGGTTCGAAGGAACTTGGATTTGAGGAACTTTGGGGAATGCTACAAGCTCTGCATTTTTTCCCCCCTTTGATCAGAGCCGCTGTTGAAAATGCACACGGAGTTGCTTTTAGCCAGTTCAGCGCCTGTCATCTCTGCCGAAAAGAAATCTTTAGTTGGTCTCCAGGGAATGTGTAGATGAAAGCTTCAGGAAAGTTTAAGGTCTGCGTTCGTATCTGTGACCCTTTTATGGGTTCTTCAGCTGATTTACAGTTGATTATGCCTCCCCCTTGTCAAGTGGTGCTTTTTAATCCAATTTCCTGCATTTGCTATAGGATTGATAAAAAAAAAGGAAGACCAGGATGAATAGAGGGAATATCCATGATGTCTCTCCAGATATCTTCTCTACCCAGTCCTTCTAGAGCCTTCGGCAGATTCAGTTTGTTCTCTGTGACTCGCAGGGTAATAATAAAAAGCCAAGTCCTCTCCCTGCTAGAGTGGGGAATACATTGTGCCCCCCTCAGGGATATGTCTAACCTCACTCTTTTTTTTTTTTGTTCCGAATCTTGGGCAGCCCTTAAAGAATGGGAGATTGGAAGAATTGATAAAGGTCTTCTCAAATAGAAACCTGTTGCCCCTGGCTCTCTTTGGGCTTCCTGGGCAACTGTGTGGCAGTTTGAAACCATTGACAACTCTGTGTCTAATGTACATGATGTACATGAGAGAGAGAGAGAGAAAGAGAGAGAGAATGAGAGAGAACAAGAGAACATGCCTGGTGTGTTTGCATTTCTACTTCTTTTATGCACTTAGTTTGCTTTCCAACAAAAACAGAATATTGCTTGAGGTCGCTTCAAGTACCATATACATTTAGCTTGTTAATGAAATTATGATAATGAAAAGTTGTTGTTTGATCAGCCTCCAGTCTTAGGTGATACGTTAATATTGCCGCTGGAGCTGTCTTGGATCCAAGAGCTGAAGTTGGCTTCCCCTGTCTGCATCCAGGTTTTTGCATCCTAATGGCAGAATCTGAATGGAAATGAAGGTCTATGAGACAGCAACATTGTTGGCCCTCAAAAGGATCTTGGGAGCAAGACCGAGTGCTAGAGAACCAAAACTTTGCAAATAAACTCTTTTTAAAAAAAAAATCCAAACCATTGTAAGATATTTTAGTATATTTGGAGGATGAGAAACAAATCGGTATTCTTTTTTGTAAAGATCAGTATCCCTGAACAGTGATTGAAATGTTCTTCAGTCAAATGAAAATTGGGTGGCATTTTTGTACAGGGTAACAAACAGGGGTTTATGTTGGCACTTCCTATCACCTGCCAGTTGGCTGGGAGAGAAAAGCAGATTTTTTAATTATTATTTTTTTGCCCTTCACTGTCGGTCATCTGCAATTGCTGCTTCAGGAGCTTGTCCTGGGGACTACCTAACCCCACAGCCATTGAAAGCCCCTCTTCCTGGGGATGATGTAGACATTTGCAGGTGGCAGATTCTGTCTTGGGAGAGGCCTTGCCTGTCTTTCTCACACAGATGTTTGCCCTTCTGTGACACAAATACATGGTCTCAAAACACAGGAAGTTGCCTTGCTGTGTTTGTGTCAGTGGGAGCAACTGCCCAACCCACGGGACAGCCTTAAGAGTTTACATGGTGGAGCCGTCCTGTTGCCCCAGCCCACTTTTCCCCTTTCCTCTTGAAAATCAGGAGCTGGCAAATATTCCAGGGAGGTGGGGTAGTTTAGGCTTGGTTTTTCCGCAGGTTGCGGCACGAGAGCTTTTCCGCTGTGGGGAAAGCTTGGTAGATCCCAACTCTGCACCCTTTGAACTGGGATCTGTGCCAGGAGCTCCTTTTGGGACAGTCGGCACCGAACTGGGGGTTCAGACTCGTTTGGCTCAGAGCACTGATCACCTGGCACAAACGCTTTCTCACCTGACCTAGGACAGCGCCAAGAAGCGTTCTGTAACCATGGTGTATTTGGGGTTTCTTAAGTCTCTTCTCCTTTGCCATAAATGCTTTTCTATTGCTGGCCAATACTTCGTTTTCCGCTGGCACCGTCGCTTTGTTTTAAAGTTTGAACGTGTGCAGTGAGTTTGAGACAAGTTGTAAACGTGGTGCTTCTATTTTCAGCTCGCTTCCTTTTCCCACGCTTTATTGGGGTTTTTGTTTTCCACTTCCACACGCTTCGTTTTTCCCTTCCTTGCTGAACTTTTCTAGAGGTAGTCCTCGACTTACGACCACACTTGAGGCCAACAAGTTCTGTCGCTGAGTGAAACATTTGTTCAGGGATTTTTGCCCCGTTTTGCGACCTTCCCTGCCACAGTTGTTAAGGGAATCACTGCAGGTTCTAAGTTAGCCGCACGGCTGTTCAGTGAATCTGGCTCCCTCGCTGACTTTGCTTGTCAGAAGTTCGCAAGCGGGAATCGTGTGACACCGCAACCGTCACAAATATGAGTCAGTCCCCAAGTGTCTGAATTTTGATCATGTGACCGTGGGGATGCTGCAGCAGTTGTAAGTGTGAAAAACGACCACAAGTCACTTTTTCCAACCCCGTTGTAATTTGGAACGGGCGCTAAATGAGCTGTTGTAAGTCGAGGACTATCTGTAGCACCTTCTATAAATCAGCGCTCCACAACCAAGTGCTTTTTGGTTGTCGTGAATTACAGCTCTCAGAACCCTGATCAGGAATTATGTGACTGCATTCCGGAATATCTGGGAGGGGCCAAGTTGGGAAAAGCCAATTAAGATTTGCAAATAATACGTTGTTTACTGTGGTTTTGCAACCTGTACTTTTCTTAGTTTCTTGGTAGAAGGCAAACACCCTCTGAAGAAGAAGAAAATAATCCGCGTAATTTTTCAGGCTTCCTGTCTTACTACTGATAAGCTGAAACTGAAGATTTAATTAACTTCCCTGTTGTCAGCATAAGGGCATTTACATTACACCAATGTACCGGATGCCGTTTTGTTCAGCTTCTTTGGGGATTTTGCAAGCTTTCAGTGAGGCTGAGTTCTTTGCGTGGGAGTTGAGTTATTTTTATGAACATGGCCTTCTGTCGTGATCCAGGCCTCATAGATCTCTGGTGCAAAACTGTTTATTAGGTGTCGCTGGCTGTTTCGGTTAATCAGAATTCCCGGCTTCTGGTCTACTTTCTTTAGATATTAGATGCTTAAAATGTGAGCCATGGTGGCACGGTGGTTAGAACGCAGTACTGCAAGCTACTTCTGCTGACTGCGGCTCAAGGTCAACTCAGACTTCCATCTTTCCGAGGTCGGTAAAATGCCCAGTTTGTTGAGGGCAAGAGGCTGACTCTGTAAACGGCTTAATGAGGGCTGTAAAGCACTGTGAAGCAGTATAAAAGTCTAAATGCTATTGTGATAGATGGATGGATGCATGCTGTGATGGTGAAGTGGTTAGAATGCAGTATTGCAGGCTAACTCTGCCCACTGCCAGCAGTTCGATTCTCACTGGCTCAACCTTCCATCCTTCTGAGGTCGGTAAAATGAGGACTCATATTGTTGGGGGGCAGGTATGAGGCTGACCGTAAACAGCTTAGAGAGGGCTGTCAAGCACTGTGAAGCGGCATATAAATCTCAGTGCTGTTGCTACTGCTATTAAAATGGAAGATGTATTCCCCTTCACGGAAGAGTTAAAAAGAAATTTCGGATGATGATTTGCCCTAAATCCTTTCCCACTTGTACCCCGCCCCTTTGTGCTTCTTTGAAGATGACATATTGCAATATATGGGGCAGGAGGGTAAGCCGAGCTTCGTGTTTGTTCTTGCTTGTTCCTTCGGAGCCTCTGCATAACTGTTCCTAACTGCATTTCTCCTTTCGTGCCCTGTAGCAGCGACTCTAGTAGCAGTTCCAGTGATGAATCTCCAGCCCGTTCAGTTCAGTCAACGGCTGTTCCTGCCCCCACCTCCCAGTTGCTTCCACCTCTGGAGAAAGACGAACCCCGTAAAAGTTTCGGGATTAAGGTCCAGAACCTTCCTGTGCGTTCTACAGGTGAGTCCCACGCAGCTCCCCTGCACCGCAGTGGCCATTCCACCCAGCCGTGCCGAGGCTGACGAGAACACTCTGCCAGAACATGTAAAGCCGGTTGAATGAGACACCACCTTTATAATTACATTATTGGTTCCTCTGACCTACATTTTGGAAAATAGGTTATTTTATTTTTTTATTTTTACTGAAACGGCACTTGGATAGTTTGTAATAGAGATTTTAGCCCCAAGGAAATCCAAGCACGTTCCTCTGCTCATCAGAGAGAAGGAGTTGGGGCTATGAGACAGTGACGCCTTTCCTTGGACCAACACAAATATTTTAGCTTCTTTCTTTCCGGGAATGGGGAGGGTTCTCTGTGCCTTCTTGTTCATTTCTGCACCTCCCAGCCAGAAGAGAGTAGGTATGGGCTCCAAGAAAGGAGAGGAGCGGGGAGTAGGTTCTTGATGCAGCCATGCCAGCCAGGAGTGTGAGTCTATTGTGTTCTTGCTATATTAATTATGGATGTAAAAAGATACAAGGCCAACAGAAGCTTCAAGCTTAAAGAACCTCTGTGGATTCCAGAGATGACCGTGCCTTCTTTTGATTTGCTCCTTGTGGTGTAGACACCAGCCTCAAAGATGGGCTGTTCCATGAATTCAAGAAGTACGGGAAGGTGACCTCTGTCCAGATTCACGGGGCCTCTGAAGAGCGATACGGATTGGTCTTCTTCCGGCAGCAGGAGGATCAGGAGAAGGCCCTGAACGCCTCCAAAGGAAAGCTGTTTTTTGGCATGCAGATTGAAGTGACTGCTTGGATAGGGCCAGGTGAGCCCCTCAGAAAGGCCTTCTTGACTACCCACGCCTTTCTCTAGCCCCAAAGATGCCTGGCTGTAGCCTATCAGAACGTCTTGGGTGGAGTGGAGAAGATTCCAGGCCATTCCAAAGCCAGCTTTTAGGGCCTGAACTGTCTAAAACGTTGCTTTTCAGTCAGATTGTCAGGATTTGTTCTTCCTGTGGATGCCAGAACCCTGGAGGGATCGCCCCTACTTTCTGTCTGCTTCTGCTGGCTCTGTGAAGCAGATGCTTGGTTGGTTATGTTTTTAGTTTGACCCGAGTCTCAGGTGCTTGTTTGGGGAAGGTGAGCAGGCACGGGACCTGCCCTTCCAGAGGTGGGAAAAAAACGAGACACTGCAGAGTGTTTTGCACGTTCAGGATTCCCCATTGTCCCACTTTCATTTTATTTAGCACAGTGCAGCCCTAGCTGGTTTTATTTCTGTATTGGCCTTCTATAATTAGAAGATCAAAAACGACGCCCAGATCACTTCTGAAGTGGTTCTATCAGCTATTTTTCCGGGTTAGTTTGCTGAGTTTTATCTCTTTGCTATGAATTTTATTTCACATTTTCATTGTCTCTTGGGGAAACGCAGGCTACTCTAACCGCTTATCCTGTGGCATCCCCGAGGGCAAAAACCTTTGGAGTGGGAAGGGGGTTACTGACCCAAGTAACAGCTAGAAGATTCTTAGAAGCAAACATGACACTATTTTTTGTTTCTTTTGCCCTCAGAAACTGAAAGTGAGAACGAATTCCGGCCACTGGATGAAAGGATCGATGAGTTTCACCCTAAAGCAACTAGAACTCTCTTCATTGGTAACCTTGAGAAAACCACCACATATCATGACCTCTGTAACATTTTTCAGCGTTTTGGAGGAATAGTGGTATGTACAGGCAGTTTAGCTCTCTTTCTGCATCATGTTAGAAAAACCTAACCCGGGACTAGATTTTATTGTTCTTTAACACAGAAATCACAACATTCCAACCCTGAAAGGGGCCCCGTGTCTTAACCATCTAAATGCAGTCTTTCGAAGGTAGTGACTTGAAGTGCTGCCCATCCCTCTCCCACCCCATGCCCAGAAACGTGCCAGGTGACCCCAGGCAGCACTTCTTACCAGAAACAATGGTGACAGTGGCTTTGCCAGAAAGAATGCTCCTCTCGTGCCCTGCCCCCTGTCACCACCCTCCATGGCGAAGCAGCAGAGGGCGAGCTGAGTAGAAGCTCAGCTGGATTTGGCCAGAGAGGTTTCCTATACATGTGAAAAGGAAAAATGGCATCAGCCAAATAAGTAGCGTTGCAACAGAACCTTTGCTGTTGTTGTGATGAAGAGAATCTTTGCAGACATTGTGATGATACGACATTGTAAAACTCTGTGAACTTTTATGGAAAAAATTTGGCCGAGACCAAATTTTCTAGGAAACCCGTCGCCCCTTTTCTCTAATTGATCAAAGGCAACACGTATTCTGCTGTGAGCAGCTGTTGGCTCAGACCTTCCCTCCCTTGCTGGCACCGGGCTCTTTTTGCAATGTGTTGTCTTGAAAGTCAAGGGTGTGCCTGTGTTATTTTCTGGAAGGATAAGAGCTCAAGCTATGCCCTGCTGGATCGGATCTCTGGCTAGTTTAGCCCAGCACTCTGTTCTCACAGTAGCCCATTGGCTACACAAAGGAGCTCAGCAGATGGCCTTCAGAGGCATCGCACAGTCCTCAGGGCCAAGATCCCTGTGTCTTCCATGACTTAATCCAACCTTTGTTTGAAGCCAACCAAGCTGGTAGCCAACATGTTTCGTGGGGGTGAATTCCAGCATTGTGCAAAAAAATTAAAAAAAAATCCATTTGTCTGGCCTGAATCTTTCAGAATTAAATTTCATTAGATAACTTCTAATATTTGGGGAAGAGGGAAATGTTTTCTCTTTATGCCCTTTGTTTACAGAAAGCATAATTTCGTAACACCTCAGTCATGTCTCTTCTCACTCACCTCTGTTTGCTAACCAGGTTACCTAGTTTCAAGGCAAAATATTTGGTTTTTCTCCTGTACTGGATGCTGGTGGTTGTTCCATTAGATTTTGCATGCTCTCTCTGTCCATATATAAAATATGTGGAGTATAGTCAATGCCCCTTCAGTTTTCTGATAAAAAGCCACCAGGTTAGTGAAGAAAAAAAGAGGCCGTTATTTTTAGTAATCACTTACTGTCTTTAGAGCTGTGAATTGCAAAGGAACGGAAGGTTAGAATTTCGGACTTGCTCAGCCATGGATCAAATTGAATCAGAGTAGAGCTGGAAGGGACCTTGAAGGTCTTCTAGTCAACCCCCCTGCTCAAGCAGGAGCCCCTGTGCCATTTCAGACAGGTGGCAGTCCAGTCTTTTCTCAAAAAACCGCCACCGTACACCGTCTGCACAAAACAAACTGGTCCATAGTGGGCATTGTTGACTCCTGGAGAGGAAGGCTCAGAGGCAGCCTCTGGAGTTTGGGCCCCAGCTTCTCCACTTGGGGGAAGGAGTGTGCTGGTCCTTTTTCCTCTTTGCTTTCAGTTCAAGGAAGAATAAGTAAGCCAACAATCCAACTCTGTAACGTCTTGGGCCTCGGCGGCTCCCATCCTGAAGATGGGTGAGATTATCCTAACTCCTCAATTAAAAGTATTCTTAGTCACAAGAAGCCATTTGGCCCAAATCAGGACAAGGGAGCAGAACACGGAGAGGTCTTAGGCCTAGGGACTGCCCCAAAGAAGATGGGGGTCATCCTGTTCTCCAAAACACCTGAAGGCAGGACAAGACGCAACGGATGGGAACTAATCAAGAAGAGAAGCAATCAAAAACTAAGGAGGAATTTCCTGACAGTGAGAACAATCAGTGGAACAAGTGGCCTCCAGAAGTTGAAGGTTTTGAAGAAGAGATTGGACAACCATTTGTCTGAAGTGGTATGGGGTTTTCTGCTTGAACGGGGAGGTTGGACTAGAAGACCTCCAAGGCCCCTTCCAACTCTGTTACTCTGTTAAAAGTGCAGACTGGATGGATTTTTTCCCTTTTCCATAATGAGAGCTGGGTGGGCTGTTGAGCACAGGAGCAAAGAGCCTCCAGTTGTTGGTGCCAGGAGCCTCCTTTCGGCACTGCCTTCAGGGCTGCTTCCACCAGCGGTAGAAAGACATGAGGAGGAAGCAGACCTCCTGGGCATTCAGGCATAGCAAAGAAGGGGAGTGTTCATTGATAGGGCAGCCCTGGTGTGTGTGTGCGTGTGTGTGTGTTTTGAGGGAGCGCCCTGCCTGATCCAGCTTCCCCCGCGGTGCTGCTGGACTAGAGCCTCCCTTAACGCTTTCCTTCCTCACCAGGATATCGACATTAAGAAAGTGAATGGGATTCCTCAGTATGCCTTCCTGCAGTTCTGCGATATCGCCAGTGTCTGCAAAGCCATCAAAAAGATGGACGGAGAATATCTTGGAAACAATCGCCTCAAGGTACGTGGAGGCCCTTCTAGGGCCCGGCTCTGGGCGGTGCCCCGGATTGATTGACCCTGCCTCTAACTTAGACCTTGCTGCTCAGGTCAGACTATTGGACTCCAGTGGTTAGATCAGAGTTCTTCTGGAGGGCGTTCGGTAGGTAATCTCAAAGGTGCCTTTTTTTTTTTTTTTCAAGAGGCAGCTGGGCTTTCTTGTTTTTTTTTTTTCTTTTGAAGACGTTTCACTTCTCATCCAAGAATATTCTTCAGTTTCTTGGATGAGAAGCAAAACGTTTTCCAAAAAAATAACCCCAAGTTTTTCAACTTGGTTGCCTCTTGAACAAAAGCACTTTTGGGACAACGGTGACCTGGATGACTGAGATTCTCCCCAGACATTTGGGAGGCAATGCCTTGTCACCTTTGTTTAGTGTTCATTCTTCAGTCATGGCTCCATCAAGGCACACCGTCCAATTGTTTACAATATTAACTCTTCTATTAGTTTTGTGAGTTGCCTTATGTGCCTCTGCTATTGTTACCATTGGTGTAGATTCCGCTGCATCCAGATGGAATGAAACAGTGAGCCTCACTTTTCCCGGTTCCTTTTTCTCTCCTCTTGATGGCATTTCTGGGCCACCTTGTTGGCAGGCTTGGCCTAGAGGTTAAACACCGGCTGGATGGCAAGGGGCATTTCCCAATTTTTCCCCCTTTAATTGCTTTGTTTCACGGCACCGCACAGGGGAAGCTTATCCTTAATCGACTTGCTTGGGAGTGAGCTTGCCCAAATGGCATCAAAGAGAGTACGGTCGGACTTGTTGACGCTCGCCTCGGAAGCATGATTATTTCCATAATGGTTTTGTCAAAATGAGTTTAATCGTGTGTTTCTTGTCTGACCGGCTCTTTTCCACTTGGGTGTCCAGCTGGGCTTTGGGAAGAGCATGCCTACCAACTGCGTGTGGCTGGACGGACTAGCAACAAGCCTCACGGATCAGTATTTGACGCGACATTTCTGCCGCTATGGCCCTGTAGTGAAGGTAGGTGGGCCGGTCTTCCGCTGCATGAGTTTGCCTGCTTTTCTGACCCCCAACGTGGGACCTGTTTTTTTTTTTTCTCTCTCTCTCTCTCTCTCCTTCTCTCTCGGGCTTTCGCCTGTCCCTCAAAGCAGAGGCCCCCAACCTTTGGGGCACAAAGGACCTGTTCCATGGAGAGCGATTTTTCCGTGGATCGGAGGGGCCGTCGTTTTGTGTGCTGCCTACATCCCGTGGATGGGGCTTTGCTTGTTGGCATGGACCGGTTTCTGGCGGTCCACAGATCAGGGTTTGGGGACCCCTGCCTCAAAGTGTTCTGTCATCTAGTCTGTTTGGGCATTGAGTACCACCCTGAGTTCTGTTTTCGTGTCCTTTTTGGACGCTGGTCTGTGGTTCCGTCAGCAGGTTTTTGTTAGAGGTTCCTTTTCTAAGTTCTACTCCAGTTCATCTTGCCTTCCGCCCAGCGGCTCCTGTAACATTGCTCTCGGGCCCAGCTCAGGCTAGAACAGCCTCCTGAACGAGCCTGTTGGATTGAAACAGAATCAGAACATTCAGGAACATTGGTGGAATTGCCACGATGATTCCCAGCTTTGTGCTTTTTTTGGGATAAACGCTCCACATGCGAAGTACTGTTTAAAAACTAAAGTCCATTAAGACAACTCTGGAAGATAAGGAATTAAAAAGCAAAATGATGATACCCCAGAGAATGTTCAAGATTCTTGTCACCCTCGCCTCTGAAACAGTTGAAAACTCTTTTGACTTCAGCTGCTACGACGATTCCTTCCCTTTCTTCCCTCTTATTTAGTTTTTATTTTATTTTTACAGGTGGCGTTTGATCGTTTGAAAGGCATGGCTCTGGTTCTCTACAATGAGATAGAATACGCACAGGCGGCTGTCAAAGAGACCAAGGGGAGGAAAATCAGTGGGAATAAAATTAAGGTCTGCACAATTAGCTTCTTCAAGATCCATTTTTTAAAAAAATTATGTAAGGGAACTTCTGTGTGGCTCAGAATATTTTCTCCTAGCCATCCAGCACAAAATAATCCCAGCCAGAGTGATCATTATTTACAGCAGTCCTACAGCTGAGTTCCAATCTGCTATTGCTTTGCTCAGGTTTCCTTCCCTTCCCTTCCCCCTTTCCTCCCTTCCCCTTAGTTCCTTCCCTGCTTCCCTTCCTTGTCCCTTCCCTTCCTTTTATGGACTGTGCTTATGGGGCAACCTTCCTACGGAAAGATTAACCTTGGGCCTTGTTTTTTGCCTCAATTTTGGAATTGGTGGACGAAGGGCTGTGTATTTCCATATGCTGCCTTTTCTCTGCTGCCAGATGAGTGGGAGCCAAGGTGGTCCTTGTAGTGTCTCATCTCCAATCGGGAGCTGAACCTGCCAGTGAATCAGGGATGGTCCTGTGAGCCTCCTTATACCAGCAGCTCCAGTAGTTTGAACCCGCCCTGCGGCTTTCTCCGAACAACAGCCGTGGGAAGGCTAGGAAGTATTGTGGGATTATTGTCTTCAGTGTTTTTGCCTTCGGCCTTTTAGCCATGGGCCTCCGAGAGCCGCCCCTTGGTTTTCTATGAACCGGAGGGCTCGTGGGCTTCTTTAGCTTTGGCCCACCAAGATCGTTTTCGGAAGTTGCCCTGGGGGAACATAGAGAGCTTGATAACCAAACAAACACCTGGTGAGCAGATTCTGTCTGTTTCAGTGGGCCACAGGGGATGGCGTCCCTGCGGTCGCAATGAAGCAGTCCAGGATGGAACTGTGAGGCTTCCATTAACCGACAAGCTTCTATGAAAGTTAGCCTCTTCTCCAGAACGACAGACGTTCTATTTTTCTAATGAGGACAGTTTGGGGTGGGGCCTGTTCCTCCCACCCCTGCATTTGGATTTTCCTCATTATTTTCATAGTTGTTTTGGGGGAGAGTAAACCTGTGTGGGAATATTTTCACATTTCATCATCTGGCAGTTAGCCAAAATAGAAGGAAGAACGGACTAGCTGAGCTCTTCTTACCTTTCAGGTGGATTTTGCGAACCGCGAGAGCCAGATGTCATTCTATCAGTCTATGGAGAAAACGGGTCAGGACATTCGAGACTTCTACGAAATGCTTGCAGAAAGAAGGTAATTGTTTTCTCGTCACACATTGTGGCCTTTCTCCACCATTTTGGAATGGGAAAACAATTCTCGACTGAACAGTATTTTTCTTCTCTGCGGGAAAGTGTCTGCTTTGCAGAATTTTTAACTTGTGTCGCATAGCATTCTTGTTGTTGAAGAGGAAACTAATAACCTAAAATAAAATATTGGTCAGTTCAGAAGAGTTATCTATCAACTTTAAATCCAGCCTTTTCTTTCTGTTTATATATAGCAGCGATGGCAAACCTGTTTGCACGCGCATGTGCCGGCACCCACAATGCAGTGCAGCCCCCTCCCCTGCGCATGCGTACGCAACACCCCCGCCCTGCACTGTGCATGCACGCACCTCCCAACTTATTTTCGGCCAGTTTGAGGCCATCTTCACCCTCCTGGAGGCTCAAGGGAAGCCTCGGCAGGCTGAAAATGGGCCCGTTTCAGCAATTCCGGTATTTCCGGAAGGCCCATTTTTCAGCCTCCTGAGGCTGAAGAGGCTTCCCTCGAGCCTCCGGGGTGGGGGGCGAAAACGGCCTCAAACAGGCTGAAAATCAGCTGGGAGGCGTGCGCATGTGTATTACAGATAGGTTTGCCTGGGGCTTGCGTGCCCGTACCAATGGCTCACGCGTGCCATAGGTTTGCCATGGGTATATAGCATTAATCTCCCACCCCTGCCATATTGTATTTAATTTCGGGGGGTGGGGGGGAGTTGGCAGGGGAGACTGACAATTTTATTCATCAAAATCAGAATAGAGATGGATAGAGACGGGACCTTGGAGGTCTTCTAGTCTAACCTCCTGCTCAAGCAGGAGACACTACGCCGTTTCAGACACGTGGTTGTACAGTCTTTCCTTAAAAACCTCCAGTGATGAAATACTTAACAACTTCTGAAGGCAACTTTGGATTGGGGGACTCTTCATCCCTGGCTTCAGTTCAAGAATGGGATGAGCTCTTCTTTAAAACCTTGCTCTCTTTTAAGCTGCCTTCTTTTGAATCTATGCGAACCACAGTCAATTTGCACATGACATCCTGTGAAGTTTCAACTAACCCTTTTTTCCCCCCCTTCCTGGCTTTGGCAGGGATGAAAGGAGAGGCTCCTATGACTATGCTGCGGATCGTACCTATTACGAGGCTGTCCGGACACCGGGGACGTATCCAGAAGACCCTCGGAGGGAATATCCGGCTCGAGGCAGGGACTTTTACGCCGATTGGGAGCCTTACCAAGGAGACTATTATGACCCACGGTATTACGACGACCCCCGGGAATACCGAGACTACAGGGGAGACCCTTACGAGCAAGACATCAGGGAGTACAGCTACCGTCAGCGTGAGCGCAAGCGGTTTGACTCCGACCGAGAGCACGAAAGGAGGCCCTTGGAAAGGAGCCAAAGCCCCGCTCATTCCCGGCGGCCCCAGAGCCCCAGCGCCTCACCCTCGCAGTCAGAGCGGCTGCAGAGCGACTCCGAGAGGCGGATCTACAGTCGCTCTTCTGAGCACAGTGGCAGCTGCAGCTCCCTTTCTCCGCCCCGCTATGACAAACTGGACAAAGGACGCCTCGAGCGATACGCCAAAAACGAAAAACCCGAAAAAGAGCGTGCTTTTGAACAAGAGCGGCCGGAGAAAGACAAGCGCCTGGGGAGGAAAGAGAAGACGGAGAAGCTTGAAAAAGAGAAGACGGAGAAGCAGAAGCGTAAGGCCAAAGTGCATTCTCCCAGCTCTCCGTCTTCGGAAACCGACCCGGAAAACGAAAGGGAGCCCAGCCCCGAGAAACCGAAAGGCAGCAGCAAGCAGAGCCGGGAAAGAGCCGAGAGGGAGGGGGCTGCTAAGAACCGCCTGGATCTCATGCCGTGCGTGGTACTGACCCGAGTGAGAGAAAAGGAAGGGAAGGTCCTCGACCAGCTTCAGCTGGAGAAAGTAAGAGGGAAGCTGGAGAGCGACCCCGTCAAGGCCCTCTTGCCTGATCAGAAAATGCAGATTTCCCAGGGGGATCAGACCAAGTCGGACCCGCTGAAGCTCGACTCCATCAGAACCAAAGTGCCCAAAGAGAAGGCCCTGGCCAGCCATATTGAGGTGGTGGACAAAGATGGGAAGCTGAAGCCTAAGAAGCACCTGAAGGCAGATCCATCCAGTGAAGTGGCCTATCCGGTGGACCTAGAAAAGCTGGAGGCTCGCAAAAGACGTTTTGCTGAGGCAAACCTAAAATCTGACAAGCAAAAAATGGAAATCAAAAGAAGCATTCAGGAGGAGGAGGAAGGCCGGGTCTTTTTGAAGAAGCAGATTGATGTGGTGGAAACCGAAAGGAAGCCCCTGAGAAAAGAGGCCATTAAAAGGGAAACTAGGAAAATCAAGCTGGAAAGACTTATTAGCATGGCCAGTCCCAAAGACACTACAGAGCCCGCCAGCCTTTCAGTAGGCCTTGCTTCCCGGCCTGTTCTAGAGCTCCAGGTTAGGCTGGGGGAGGCAGCTGAGGCCCTTGAGATCTCCTCCAAAAAGATAAATTCCATAAAACTGCACCACAAACATGCACAGCTTTTAGATGACCAGGGAGCGGAGAGGGATGAGATTTGGAGAAACTACTGCAGTCTTCCCGAAGAAGCGTGTGACCGTAAAGGGGCCCAGGAAAAGCCTCATTCCTCAGACGTCGAAGAGAAAATTCCCATTGACATCGATCACACCCAGAGCTACCGAAAGCAAATGGAGCTAAGCCGGCGGCTAAAGCAGCAAATGGAAATGGAGTCTGCCAAACACGAGAAGTTTGGCAGTCCCAAAAGGGACCTGGATGACTTTGAGCGACGCAGTCTGGTGCATGAAGTGGGGAAGCCCCCACAAGATGTGACAGATGACTCCCCTCCAAGCAAGCGGAAGAAATCCTGCGAGGCCTTTGAGTTTGAGATCAGCACCAAGAGGGAGAGAAACTACCGCAGCTCCCGCCAGGTGAGTGAAGACTCTGAGAGAACTGCCATTTCTCCTGGCCTGAGACCTTTCCCGTTCCACGAGGAGGAGGAAGTGTTGGATTCCCCAAGGCTGATTCCTTTCAAAGACGCTAAAGAATCCCCTAGAATGGAAGAAAAGGGGCCTCCGTATTCGAACGTGTCCATGACGGAAGATGCCTTGAAATTTAACCCTTATGACTCTAGCAGGAGGGAGCAGATGGTCGAGATTGCTAAACTGAAGCTCTCCGCTTTGACTTCAGAGGACGAATCAACCCGGTGGGACTCTCACGTGAAGCAAGAACCCGGGCGGGTGGAGATTAGCTTCCCAAGTAGCATCGTCAAACGGGACAGTATCCGAAAGCGATCCATCCGGGATCTGGAACCAGGGGAGGTGCCCTCCGACTCAGAGGAAGAGGCCGAGTCGAAGCCCCACTCTCCTAGGCCGTCTTCTTTCCTGGAGGGCTCCAGGTTGTCTTTTTTATTACGAGACAGGGAAGAGAAACTACGTGACCGAGAGGAGCGGTTGCCGACTTCCTTAGAGAGGAATAAATTTTACTCTTTCGCTTTGGACAAGACAATCACACCAGATACAAAAGCCTTGCTCGAGAGAGCCAAGTCCCTCTCTTCGTCAAGAGAGGAAAATTGGTCTTTCCTCGACTGGGATTCAAGATTTGCTAGTTTTAGAAACAATAAGGATAAAGAGAAAGTGGACTCTGCGCCGAGGCCGATCCCTTCATGGTATATGAAAAAGAAAAAAATCAGACCAGACTCAGAAGGGAAGTTGGATGATAAGAAGGAGGATCACAAAGAAGAAGAACAGGAAAGGCAGGAGCTCTTTGCTTCCCGTTTTTTGCACAGCTCAATTTTTGAACAGGATTCTAAGCGCCTGCAGCACTTAGAAAAGAGAGACGAAGAGCTTGACTTCCTTTCGGGCAGATTGTATAGCAGACAAGCATCTCTGGATGGGACCAACAGCATCTCAGACTTCATGCCGGAACCCGTGGTTCTCTTCCACAGCAGGTTCATGGAGCTCACCCGAATGCAGCAGAAGGAAAAGGAAAAAGACCAGAAGCCCAAAGAAGCCGAAAAACAGGAAGACAAGGAAAACAGGCCCAAGACTCCTGAAGCCGGGTCTGAGCATCACGAGCCAGAGCATAAATCGCCCATTCGTGTGGGACCCTCGCCAGTTTCCCACATTCCCCCCGAACCCCTGCCTCTTTGTCCAGAGAAAGCCGGGAGTGAGAAGCCCCTTGTGGAGGGGCCTCTTCCTTTGAGGGCGGAAAAGTCTCTAGAGCCTGGGCCTGCGGTGCTCCCTGAAGGGTTCAAGGCCCTTCCGGAGGAGCTTCTGCCTGTTAAAATTGACTCTCTTGAGTACCTCGAAGTCCCTCCCTTGGTGGATCACAGCAAAGACAGTGCCCTTTCCGTGGCAGCTCCTGAGGAAGACTCCAGAGCCCTCGAAAACCATTCCTGTTTGGACACTAAACCGCCCACCCCCGGCTCTTCCTTCTCCCAAGCGCCCCTCGGGACAGACCCAGAAGCTGAACTGGGCTCACTGCCACACAAATTGGCAACTAAAACTGAGGTGCTGCCCGAACCTAAAGAAGACCTTTCCCCCCCAGCCATTATCGTGGAGTCTGGAGCAGGCCAGAAAGCGGAAGCCCTGGCTGAGGTCCTGCCTACCGTTTCGGATACAGAGATGGAAGCCGAGCCCCCCGTGGTAGCGAAAGACAAAAAGTTGTATAAAAACAGACGTTCGAAAACCCCTGTTCAGTCTATAGTGGCCAGTGTGGCAGAGAAACCGGCCACAAGGAAGAGTGAAAGAATCGATCGAGAGAAGCTGAAACGTTCCGGCTCCCCCCGGGGGGAAACTGTGAAGCTGCTGGAACTGAAGGTGGAAACGGAGAAGGGCTCAAGGAACGCCACTAAGTCTCCAAGTGCTGCGGTGGTGGCAGAACCAGAAAACCCGGAGCCCAGTTTGCCAGTGGGCCGAACCAGGCGCAGAAATGTGAGGTCTGTTTATGCAACCATGGGAGATCATGACCTGCCATCGTCGATCAAAGAAGCCGTGGAAGTCACCAGGCCAACCAGGAAAAGGATTGAACGAGAACCCCCAGACCCGACAACTATTCCCACTCCCCCCAGAAGAGGCCGCCCGCCCAAGGCAAGGCGCAAACCTGAGGAAGAAGTGTCTCCTGTCAAGGTTGAACCAGCGCAGTCACAGGAGGCAGAAGAAGTCGAAGGGAAAGAGACAGTAGACATCCCGAAGCCAGTGGAGGGGTGGCGCTCACCCAGATCGCAGAAACTGCTCCACAGCCAGACGCTGGTGGCTAAAAAGGGGAAGAACGAGCCTAAGGTAGAGGCGTCCCCGGAGCCCGAGGAGTCCCTTGATCCCCCCGGCCAAGGGCCGCACATCAGCGAGAACTGTGGCAAGCTCAAGGCAGAGAAGGAGACGATCCCACAAGAGCCAAAGCGAGAGCGGAAGGAAGTGGAGATGTCTAAAAATACCTCCGAAGGCTGCCCTGTTGAAATTGTTGAAAGGAAATTTATTCCAGATAAAGCTACCAAGGCCAAAAGGGGACGGTCCAGGAGCATCAAGGCTGTCGATAAAGCATCTCTGATTAAAAGCCTAAAAAACATCGAGATCCGTCTTAACGTGGATGAAGTGAAAGGGGCGCTACGGCCCAGCGAGGAGGAAGGGGAGCTCTTGCCCCCCTTCCCAGCCAAAAGCAAAAGCCCCCTAAAAGAAGACAAACTCTCTCCACAGCTCCCCAAAAACGAGGCCGAAGACCCTCTCCAGGACACTGGGAAAGAAGCCGCCGGTGAATCGGCCCAGCCTCCCGAGGCTGACCAACTGGCCAAGCAGATTGAACTTGAGCAGGCCGTGCAGAACATCGCCAAGCTGACGGAAGGCCCGGCGATTGCGGCCTACAAGGAACAACAGGCGGCTGAGGTGTCTGAAGTTCGCCAGGAGGAAGAAGGTGATAAGCCCGCCCACCAGGCCAGTGAAACGGAGCTGGCGGCTGCCATAGGGTCCATCATCAATGACATCGGTGCCGAGGGAGAAGGCTTTGCCGCTCCACCGACATACCCTCCTGAGCCCGAGGCAGACCTGCCCAGCGAACCCTTGGTGTTGCCTTCTGCCCGAGAGGACATGGAGCCCGAGACAGACCAGGCAGTCAGCAATATCTTAGAAGCAGAAGCTGCCTCGGGAGAAACGGCGGGCCCAGGCTCAGCTGCAGGGACGGAAAGCAAAGAAGCGGAAGTCAGCCTAAGTGAATCCTCCAATTCTGCTCAGGAGGCAGAAACCTCCCAGGAGGCAGAAGGCTCTCGGAAGGAGCGCGGACGCCAGAAGTCCACACGGCTCAGGCGCAAGCGGAGCACCAGCAAGAAAGAACTGGCGGAATTTAGGACGCTTGAGCCTGAAAGAGCCCAGAGCAAATCCCCCAGTGTCCCAGAAGCAACGGGGACCCCCGAAGGGGCCATGTCAGATGACAGCCAGGGAAAAGCCTTCCCACCGGCAGCCCCCTCCCGCCTGGTAATTCCTCAGGCAAGCGTGGCTGGATCCCCAGAGGCAGCTTCGCAGGACCCCCTTACTGAGAGGGGGCCCAGTCCCTCAGATGGGTTGCTCCCCTCGGTTCCCGTGGACGAGGGAAGTCAGGGCAGATTCCGACTGAAGCCGGCAGCCGAAAGCCTTCCCGTTCCCCCTCCGGATGGCCCCCCAAGCGCACCTTTGCCCACAGTTCCCGCTGCGTCAGCAGTGAAGCTTCCCCCCGTGGTCCAGGCTGGCGTGGTCCCTCTGCATCCCAGCACCACCAAGGTGACCGAGTGGATTGTGAAGCACGAAGAGGCTCGGTCCCGCTCCACCCCACCGCCAGCTCTTCCCCCTGACACGAAAGCATCGGACATAGACCCCAACTCCAGCACTTTGCGCAAGATCCTGATGGAGCCCAAGTACGTGCCTGCCACCGGTGTGGGCGCCTCCACGCATGTCACCACAGCTATAGTTGAACCCGTGAGCGCCCCTCGTGTGGAGGAAACGCCCCCTCGCCCTCCGGCAGACGTTTCCAGGCCGGGACTCGGAGAGAAGTCCCCCGTTCCTACTGCAAACAACTTGGAACTGCCGGTTGCAGAGGCCCCCATTTTGGCCGAGAAAGAGAAGACGGTTGCTGTCCTGACCCCCAAGGCGACTTCCGTGATCAGCAGGATGCCCCACAACATTGACCTTGAGGAGACTCCCAGGATCACCCTGGTGAAACAGGCCTCCCAGCCCCAGACGTGCCTGGTCACCGCCGTTTCCCCCAAATACAAGCAGAGGCCCAGTCCCAACGACAACAGCAGGTTCCACCCGGGCTCCATGGCTGTGATTGAGGACCGGCCGGTGGAAACGGGCTCCAGCCCAGGCCTTCGCGTCAACACTTCCGAAGGGGTGGTGCTCCTGAGCTACTCGGGACAGAAGACGGAAGGCTCCCAGAGGATCATTGCAAAAATTAGCCAGATTCCCCCGGCCAGTGCGGTGGACATTGAATTTCAGCAGTCTGTGTCCAAGTCTCAGATTAAGCAGGAGTCCCTCGTTCCCTCTCAGTCGATGCCAAAGGGCTCCCCGGCACCTGTGGGGTACGGGAGCTCCTCTACCCCAACCTTGGTCCTGGGGGGCCAACCGTACAACCCTTCCCCTGTGCTTCCCACCGTCAAGACAGAGCGCAGCAGCAGCTCGGAAAAGTCAGACTCTGTCCAGGCAGCTGCTGCTCAGTCCTGCCCGGTGAAAGTGCTTTCCTCTCAGTCGGCCAACACTCCCTCCATCCTGGTGCATAACCAGATGGTCCTCTCTCAAGCCATCGCCTCTTCCACCAAGAAGCTTCCGGATCCTACGTCTCTGAAGGGGGAGAGCAAACCCCTTCAGCCCTCCAACCTGAGCCCCGGGGTGGGTCCTCACCATCCTTCCTTGTCTGGCAAGTTGTACCCTGAAGCCAACCATGTGAGCAGCGGGCCGGGAGGTCCTGCCGACAGAGCCGTGTCTCACTTGGGGGTGGCCAAGCAGGAGCCACTCTCCCCCCGCACCAGCGGCCACTCACCATCTCCCTTCCCGAGAGCTTGTCACCCCGGGGGCCCTGCTTCTCCAGCATTGTCAGGGAACAGCTCCATGCTGGGCCTTCAAGGCTCCCCTTGTCCAGGGATCCCCATGCCCCAGTACATCTCCAGCATGCACCCAGAGCAGTCCGTCATCATGCCCCCGCACAGCGTGACTCAGACGGTGTCCCTGGGGCACCTCTCCCAGGGCGAAGTGCGCATGAACACCCCTCCGCTGCCTGGCCTTTCCTACAGCCTCCGCCCTGAGGCCCTGCACTCGCCCAGGGCCCCTCTGCAGCCGCAGCGCTCCAGCACTCCCCAGCCGGCCCCCATCAGGGAGATGGTCATGCCGCCTCTGTCTTCCCAGCACGCTTCCGAGGAAGAGATGCACTACCACCACCCGGCGTGCCGGGGCTCAGCCCCCGTGCAGTCTGACGTGCTGGTCATGCAGCCGGACTACCGTGTGCATCCAGCGGGCATCCGGCTCGACCAGTACAACGTTCCTCGCGATGTGAGAGTCATGATGCACCCGCACATGGCCGGAGTGGGCAGCGAGCATCACCCGGAGCCTCGGCAGTCCAGGACGCCAGAAGGAAGGTCCGTGAAAACGCCTCCGTCCACCAAGGCAGGCAAAGAGACGCCCAAGGCCTCCGAAGTCAAGATGGCCCACTCACCCCACAGCGAATCCCGCCTCCTCAGTGGCCAGCTCCCGGGACTGACCTTGAGCCAGCCGGTGGTCGTGCCTCACGGGGTGCAGATGATGCACCCCAGCGGGACCACCTTCCACGATTATCGGCCGGTGTACGGGGACATGCGAAGCTACCACCCAGCAGCTCAGCTTGGCCACCCTCCGTTTTCTGGGGGATCACCGATCGGGCTTCCTTCCCGGAGCATGACCCCCTCCCAGGTAAGCCCAGGGGCGGAGTTTCTGCTTCAGTCCAAGGCCCTCGTGGGTAGGAAGGGTTGCCCTCGGTCGATGGCCAAAGCAAGACCCTGCTGTCCCAGGATAGTCGCTGCAGCTCACGGGGCCGCAGCTCACAGTTCAAGCGTAAGGCAAGCACACACACACACCCCAAGAGCAGCTAGAGTGAGCGGGTTGGCTTCCTGTTCAGTCCTTGTGCACAAGTTGCTCCAAGAAGGACCAGGTGTCCCTTGCCTAGGGCATCCCTAAGAGGCCACCCCCAGCTTAGCCTGGGCCGAAGGGAGGAGTGGACAGGGAGCTGCCTTGGGGACTTGGCGGGTGGACCTTGGGCTTCTGGTTAAGGGGGGGAGTAAGGTCGCCTTGAGTCTGGTCCTGCCGAAGAGCTGGAAGGGCCAGCCTGTGCATGGGGGGTCTCCTGTCTAACGCAACTCCTTTTGCTCCTGTCTCCCAGGGTCTGCCTGAAGGGGAACATTCTCACCCCAACCAGCCAGCTCACAGCAAAACTCCTCAGATCTCCCAAGAGCCTAAAGGAGCCCAGGCCACGGGGCCAGACCCTTCCCTCCATCCAGTGGTCAATAGGCACGTCCAGCAGATGGAGCCCCACTTGCTCCCGAGCCAGACCTCCTCCTACCCTTCTCCCGTCGCCACATCCGTGAAGCAGGAGCTCCCCTCTTCCCATCAGGCTCAACTTCCGAAGCTGGCCCTTTTTCCAACCACGGCTGGGCCCGGGGCAACTCCGGGACTGAATTTAGCCCGGTCCGAATCGCAGTCGGCCTTGAAGCAGGACTCTGCTGGTCACCCAGTTGCCCAAAGACCAGTGGACATGGTCCAGCTGCTGACGGTGAGCCTTGCCATCCATCTCTGGAAGGGGGGAGGGACTCCATCCCAAAGAGTTTTGTGGGGAGAATCAGTGGGGGGGATGAGAGTGGCCTTTTTCAGCTCAACGACGGGGGGATTAACCTTCCTGTGCTCTTCCTTGGCTTGGCAGAAGTACCCCATTGTGTGGCAGGGGCTGCTGGCCTTGAAGAACGACACCGCAGCTGTTCAGCTGCACTTTGTTTCCGGGAACAACGTCCTGGCACACCGCTCCTTGCCAGCCCCGGAGGGCGGCCCTCCCTTGAGGATCGCCCAGCGGATGAGGCTAGAAGCCCCGCAGCTGGAAGGGGTGACCCGCCGGATGATGGTAAGAATCGAGCCCCGGGGCTGAAGCCTGCCTTCATGCTCTCTCTGTTTGGCCAAGTCTTTAGGCACTTTTCTAGGCCAGTGGTTAACGCTGGGCGGGTTTGGGTGGAAGGAATATGTGCCCAGCCCTGTACTTTCTGAAAGGAGGGCGCGAAAACCGCCCCCTAAGAAGCTTGTCGCTCTACCATGACCACGTCCACCTGGGTGGATATCAGGAGAGTTCAGAGCCTCCACCTGGAGACGTGGGACTCTCTAACGAAAGCTGGAAACACTGGAGGAAGTTCAGCTTTCATGCTCTTAGCCTCAGACTTGGTTTCCCCTGGGTTTACAAGATCAGTCAGGGTGGCAGGGCATGTGTCCCTGGCTCAAAAAGGGACAGCGATAGGAAAACGAAACGCCTCTTTCCCTGACCGTCCTGAGGTTGCTCGTTTTGGGGTCAGAATGGTTCTCGGATTCTGGTCGTCTTGAGGGGGTTTCCGGGGGTGCCCCGAGGGACGTGATCCTCAGTGGCCCTGGGCCTGCGTGGTGTCTTTCAGGTGGAAAGCGACTACTGCCTGCTGCTGGCTCTGCCTTGTGGCCGAGACCAAGAGGACGTGGTGAACCAGACCGAGTCGCTCAAGGCAGCCTTTATTAGCTACCTTCAGGCCAAGCAAGCCGCCGGCATCATCAATGTTCCCAACCCCGGCTCCAACCAGGTAGGGAGAGGAGGAAAAGTGGGTGGGTGGGAAGACGACACCCTTTCCTTCGGCTCCCGCATCAAAGGGAAAGAGAAGGGTGACCCTGGCCTGCTAGGGCATCCCGGGAAAGGGACGGGCGAAGCGGAAGACGGTTCCTTGAAACATGGCCGAACGGAGCCAGACGTGGTTCGTCCAGGATGGCGGCAGATCTTTTGGGGAGCTCCAGTTCTCGGCTTTTTCTCTGAGCCAGCCGCCATAAGGCGCCTTCTCAAAAGACGGGGATTCCCAGAACTCAGCTGGGCGAGCAGGTGCCCACCAGGAGGCAGTGGAGCTGAACTGCCCGCTGGGAAAGAGTCACTTCATGCAGTGGGATTCCTTGGCCAGGACGGTGGCCCACGACGGCCCTCGGTGTCCTGCTAGAGCACACAGTCAGCGGCGCCTCTGGTGCTTGCTTCCTCCCTCCCGGGGTGCTCTTTCCAGGGGCTACGTCCAGGCTTCGGGGAGTTTTGACAGTTTCGTCTCCGGTTCTCTCTCTTCCAGCCTGCTTACGTTCTCCAGATCTTCCCGCCGTGTGACTTCTCCGAGAGCCACCTCTCCCGCCTGGCCCCGGACCTCCTGGCCAGTATCTCCAACATCTCTCCCCACCTGATGATTGTCATTGCGGCGGTTTGAACGGCTCAGCGGGAAACGGACAGTTGCCCTCCCTTGGCCCCTGCGGCAGGAGGAGAGAGAGAAAGTGAACAAAGGAAGAAGGGACCGGATCCTCCCATCCTGCCGGGCCTCCGTCGAACCCTCGTGGCAGGCAGGCGGAAGTCGGGGGGGGTGTGGTTCCCACGGCCTGGAATGTTTACAGATGGGCTTCGATGAAGGTGGACCTTGGAGGCACCCCGGAGGCAGGCTGAGCCCAGGTGGTGGTCTCCTCCTGGGCCTGCTTGGGTTTTTTTTGACCGCTAACTACGAGGAAAAAAAAAAAAAAGAGGAAGAGGAGGAACCAGAACTGCCTTTGCACTAAATTTGCGACTTTGGACCCTTTGCACAGTTGAAGAGTTGTTGTGGTATGCTAGATGGATGATGTCTCAATACACACACAGCAGCTGGTGGCGCGGACTCTGGACTGCAGGACCTTCCGCTCCAGTCTGTGGGTCAAGGAGCATTTCACGCTCTCCGGGAAAAAAAACCCCACCCCACCCCAACCCTTACTTTCTGCTGCCTTTCCCGTCCCTCATCCCTGCGGTTTTCCTCCTTCCTCCTGGATGTACAGTTTACACTGAAAAGCAAAACCAAGCCTAAAAAGGAGAGCTGTTTTCCCTTCTTGGTGGTATTATGCAGGACTCCGTGGGTGTGTGTATATATAAATATATATATAGAGAGATATATATAATATTTTATAAAATATAATTATAAAATATATAATTATATTCTATAAAATATTTAAAAAAAAAAAAACTCTAAAAGAAATCTGATCCCCACAACATACTTTTTTTTTAATCTGTGCCAAAAAAAAAAAAGATGTGTTTTCAAAAGAAAATCTTATTTTCATACTCCGACTTTGTATTTGTCACTCATTTGTAAGTGCGCTTCATTTAGTCCTGGGCCTCTCCCCCACCCTCCCGGCCTCCGCTCCGCCCATGGAAGGTTTCACCCACTGTACAGACTTTTTAATCTGCCTTCTCTCTGGTCCTTCTACTCCTAAGACTTAATTTATGGAACTGTTTTCTCAGCGCAGTTTTGTTTTGTGTGTCCATTGGAATACAGACTTTTATTAAAAAAGACAAAACACCCTGGTGTTAACCGTTCTCTGCAGGAAATTGGGGTGTCTAAGGCTGCTTTCGGTAAGGCGCCGTTCACCTCTTTCTCCCTATGAAGAAGCAGCCGTGACTTCGTCCTCCCGAGGCCGCCAGGAGCCTTTTCGGCTGGTTTTCAGGATCTGGTTGACGGAACAAAAGCCTCCTGCGTTCTTCTGGGAGACTCGACTGAAGAAGCAAAGCTAGGAAAAGCCTTGGCTGGAGAAAACGGAACCCGGCCAAAGCAAGTTTCCCTTTTAAACATAGAAAATAACAGCCTTTTTTTATTTCTTCTTCTTCTTGGTATTAACACAGATGTAGTCTCTCCAATACAGAAATAATATTTTTTTTTTTTTTACATCAGTTTCCATGTAGCATTCGTGGCTTTTAAATAGCGGTTTGGGAGCGATGCCAGAATGTTCAGGCGATGGGAGGCTGCGGGCCGGTTGGAGCAGTCTCTCTCCGGGCACAAGGAGCACTTCCACCCCCACCCCACCCCCAAGCTGCCTCCTTTGGGCATCAGTCTTGTTGGCGGGGCAGCGCCTGCCATCACTCTCCAGCCGGTGGGGCCTCTGGCAAGGCTGGCGACGCTTCGCTGCCATCCCGTGCCCGGAAGAGTAGCTCTCCTGACGGGATAACCTGCTCGCCGTGCCAAGCGGTGGTAGCATTGTACTGTTGGTAAAAGTCCGTGTCCGCCTGAAACATGACCAGGGCTTGGGCTGTGTGAATGCGCACGTGCTGAGCCAGGCTGTTGGCATCCAGGAACTTCTCTCCGCAGGAATCGCAGGCGTAGAGGATTTGGGTGTTGGGGTCTAGAACGGTAGGCACATGGCAGGATTTAGTTTCGGAGCCCCTCATCCGCCCCTCACTTCCCCTTCCTCCGTCAGGAAGGTCCACCCAGGAAGCCAGCATCCTCTCCTTCCCACCCCCCCAGGACTAAAAGCCTTCTCTGTTTCAGAAGCGGATCCGTGGACTTTTGCCTAATAGGGTGCTGCCCCCCACCCCCGTGGCAGTTTTAATTTGCTTGGGAGAGGCTGCCTGGCCCCCAAAAGGGAGAGCGGCCAACGCACCTGCTTCTTGGACCTGTTTCACAGCCTTGGTGATCTCGGCCTTGAGCGCTTCCGTCTCGTCCGCTGTGACAGGAGCTGCGACGGGAACAACTAAAGGAGAGAAGGTCCCAGTCAGCATTGCTCCCAGGTAAGAAGGCAGGGCTGGCTCCTCTCTCTCTCTCTCTCTCTCTCTCACAAACATACACACACAGCCGCTCAGCCCCTGATCTGGGAAGTGGTGGGGCGAGGCAGGATACAAATCACACACACACCCCTGCCTCCCCCTTCTACAAGCCGGATCAGTTTGGGCGTGAATGTTTCCTTGGGCAGGGATGTGGCGCAAAGGCCAAGGCCATCCAGATGAGTGCAAAAAAAAAGGGAGGGGCTGCCTTTACACACCGGTGAGCTGGGTGACTGCCGTGGCGGCTAGAGCTTCCGTGGCCAGCGTCACCATCTCCTCCGAGGCCACGGTGACGATGTTGAGATCGTCGCCTTCGCTGGGCTCCAGGAGCTTCATCCCGGCTTTGCCTTGGTGGACGGTCTTGACGTGGGAGCGGAGATTATCCACCCGGTTGAAGCCGCGGCCGCACTTGTCGCACAGGAATGGCTTTTCCCCTGCGTGGAAGGGGGCAGGGACGGAGACGGGGCTGCGTCATGAGGGAGGGGCTGGGAGGGGGCCAGGTGCGCACCTGACGCTGCTGGGCGGCTGGCTGGCTCCTCCCCGACTCACCTGTGTGGATGATGAAGTGCTTGGACAGGTCGCCCACGTTGACGAAAGCTTTGCTGCAGACGCTGCACTTGTGAGGGCGGATGTTGTCGTGGTGGCGGATGTGATTGGCCAATTGGCTGGACTGGACAAATCTGCAAGGGAAGGTCACCGGATCTTCAAGTCAAGATCCCCTGGAAGTAAGAGCTGACAGGGCAGATCCAAGAGGGATGGGGGGGGGGGAGAAGCCAAGCTTGCAAGAGAGCCCCCTCACCTTTTGCCGCAACGTTCGCACACGTAGGGTTTCTCCCCCGTGTGTTGGCGCACGTGGGCTATTAGAGAGCTGGCCTGGGTGAAGGCTTTCCCACAAATGATGCACTGGCAGGGCTTCTCGCCTGCGTGGGGGAGAGAGAGAGAGAAGAGAGAGTGCAACCCCTGTTCTTGGGCCACGGGTGCCCTCTCACTCCCGCGAGTCGTGGGTCAGCCTGGCACAACAAGGACCCAGCGCTCACCACGCGGAAGCACGCTTTGTCACTACACAGATCTGTGCCAGTTTTGGAGGCTTAAAAGTGGTGGATTTCTGCGTTTTGGGAAAAGTTCACAACCGTAAGATAATTTGGGATGCAGGCAGAGGACTTTTGCTGGTTGAGTTTTTCAGTAGTAAAGCATCACAAAGCAACAAAGATCAAAATGACACACACACACACACACATAAAAAAAATCTGTCAAACCCCAAAATCAAACCTATTTCCTGTTTTACTGAATGTCTCAGAGATGAGCCAGGTCCAGAGAACAAAGCTCTTGTCTGTTTTCAGCAATGTTGTACCACAAAAATGTAAAGCATTCATTTAACAACCTGGCTACAGATATACACCCACACACACACCCCACACACACCCTTTGTGGATCCTGAAGAAATCCCTTGACTTAAGTACTAGTCTTGGCTGCAGACCGGCCATCCAGGCACCAAGGCCTCTCCTGGCTTTTCCTGACCCGCCTCCCTCCAGAGACAAGTGGGGTCCCATTGGGGAGCTCCTCCTGCCAAGACTGAAGTCCTGAAGGAATAGCTCAAGGGGGCGGTTTCCGGGCTGGGGGTGGGTGGGAACGGGGGCACGTGCCCTGAAGCCCCAGCGCCTCTGTGGCAGAGAGGGCCCTTCCGCAGCCTCAGCCGTCGCTGCAACTGGAGTCAGCCCAGACTGCCAGGCCCCCGACTTACCTGTGTGGATGCGGACGTGCCGCTGGAGAGCCCCCGGGTCGGCAAACTGGCGCTGGCAGTGCACGCAGATGTACGGTTTCTCTCCACTGTGGATGCGGAGATGCCGCTTCAGGTTACCTTCGGAGGAGGAAAGGCAAAGCCGCTCAAGGTTGCCTACGGCGGGGAAGCCACTGCTGCCACCGCCCCATTTGAGCTCAGGCCTCCCGGGCAGCTGGCCCTTGTCTGAGCATCCTCGTACCTGAAGTCGTGAACTGCTTCCCACACTCGCGGCACTTCAGCGGTCCATCCGCAATGTGGATCTTCAAGTGGGCTTTGAGGTTCCCCACCTAACCGGCAGTTGGTGAGAAGCTGGTGGTGAGAGGTAGGCGGCCGTATCACCTTGCCCCCACTCCGCGGCACTGCCCCAGACCAGGGAAGGTGGCGCCCCTTGCCTTCTCCTCACCTGGTTGAACATCTTCTCGCAGTGAGGGCACTGGTGCTCCTTGTCGGTGTCGTGCGTCTCGAGGTGCCGCATTTTGGAGGTGGGGTCCGAGAAGGAGCGTCCGCAGTAGTCGCACTGGTAGGGCTTCTCCCCGCTGTGCACCAGCTGGTGGCGCTTCAGGTTGCCCGAGGTGGTGAAGAGCTTCCCACAGTCCTCGCAGCGGTACCTGGCCTCCCCTGTGTGGCGCTTCTTGTGCAGGTTCAGCAGGCTGAGAAGGCGGTAACTCTTGCCACACTCCTCGCAGCTGTAGGGCTTGAGGGGGCTGCAAGGCGGAAGAGGCGCTGCCATCGGACAGCCTTTGCAGCACGACCGCCCCGAGATCCTACGGACGGCCATCCCCGAGACAGTGCCAGAGTTGGAGCCTCCTCCTGCCCCTGGTCTCCCTCTTTGAGATGCCCTCCCCTCGCCCTCCTTCCCTGTCGCCCCTCCCACCTGTGGGTCTTCTCGTGCGCTTTGCAGGCCGCGGGGTCCGAAAAGGCCTTGCTACATTCCCGGCAGGAAAAGGGCTTCTCTCCCGTGTGGATGCGGATGTGGCGCTTGAAGTTGCCCGTGTGGGTGAACGCCTTTCCACAGTCCTTTGGAGGAAGCGAAGACACCTTTGGCCACCCTCGCCTCCAGCACGCTGCTGCCCAGCCCACCCTAACTTGGGGCCAGGGAGAATGGGAGTTTGGTCTGGAAAGGAAAGCAGGCAGCAGAGGCGAAGACCTGGCCAGGTGCCTCCACTTGCATTTGGAGGCAAAGGGCCTCCAACCTGCTGGGCTCACTCCTTTCTTGCTGGGCCGGCGGCTGTTGGCGGCAAGGGTGCCGCTGCCGTCTGCTCTCACCGACTTTCGCCCCGCAGCTCCCACCCGAGGGGCTTTGCTCCCCACCCACCACAGCAAGGATCGCAGATGCCTGATGCTTTGGGAACGGCCCTCCTGGGGCAGTTCACAGGCCTGAAGCTCACCTCACACTTGTGGGTCACGGAGCCGTACGTTTTGGATTCTGTCCTGTCGCTGTATGTCCCCGAGCGCAGCAGCCTGGCCTCTCCCGCGTTCTCCTGCCCAGAGTCGGTGCCTCCAGACTCAAAGTCCTCGGGGACGCTGCCGTTGGTCAGCAGGGTCGGTTCGGGCTCCTCGGCCGTCTTGCCGTTGCCCTCCGCCTCAGAAGGCGGGTCTTCCTCCTCTTCGCGTCCTTCCAGCTCCACCTCCATCTCCACGGGGACTTTCAGCATTGGAAGGTCTGCAGGAGCAAGGAGACGAGAAAAACTGGCAGCAGGTAAAAACCTGCTGCCCTAAGGGCCACTTGGGAACTAACAGCCTCTACTCTGCTAAGAAGGTCTCCAAGACCAGCCCCAGAAAGGAAAAAGCAGCAGCCAGAATGTGATGGGTTCGCCACAACTCCCTCAGAACGTAAGTCAACCAAGGGGCTGCCTGCCAAGGTTGTCAGCAGCTGTGCTTTCGGATGCTTGGCACAAGATTTGCGTTTTGCACACCTCCCTTGGGCACCTTAAGCGTGATGGATTTCTCTCTCTCTCTCTCTCAGTAACCTTCCATCCCTGCCTTGGTGCTCACCAGCCTCCCTGGCCTGAGAGGGGAAAGTGGGGATAGGTCTGCTCTCTTCGTGCGGGGAGAGGCCGAACTGCAGCTCCTCCGGCGGTCCTTCGGTCCCAGCGGGGAACGCTGTGCCTGCATCTGGAAAGAAGGACCAAGTTGGCAACATTTTAGGAGGCGCCAGCAGGCCAGAGGAGTCAGGGAGAAGGAAGGGGGCCAGAAGAGGAGGTTGCTCTCAGGGGCAGAGAGGGAAACCCAAGCGTTGGAGAGGTTTAGCTCGCAGGGAAACGGGAAATAAAGGTGTTTAAAAGTTATGGCCAAAGGAGAGGGGCTTCCCCTTATGGCAACAGAACTGCCCACTCAAGCTGGGCGATGGGGAACTCGGTCGGGGCAGAGTTACTACTGTGGAACTGTCTCTGATATAATTTTCCACTTGCCACGGGTAAAGAAGAAGCAAGACATCATTTGAGACTTTCAAGTTCTCTTGAGATTTGGGAGAAACCAGGAAGAAGATAAAGAAGAAAAGGTTGCGTTTCTCCAGCGCTTTTCCCCCATTAACCCTGCGACCCTGTGCTTCTACCTGGCCTTGGACCAGCCTCGCTCCCTTCCGCCACTGTCGCCTCATCTTTCAGGTCCTCTGCAGGATGGGCCACTTCCGCTGGCTGGAGGCTGCCAGAGGAGGTTTGCTCCTCCTGCTCCCTGGGGGCTTCCAACTCCATTTTGTGCCTGCTGTTGGTTGTTTTCTCCTGCCCTGGGATTGGGGGGGTGGGGGAGAGAGAGAGAGAGAGAGGAAGCGAAGGCGACTGACCATTGAGGCCTCTCCAGCCAGAAACCCAGCAAAGCCCGACAACCGGTGGCAACCTCCCTAGGTTGGAGACCAGTCCAAAGATCTGGTCCAGCTGACCATTATTTTTCCCCCACTCAAGATCAGCAAGAGCCCAACCTTCCCATTTCGGCTACACCTACAGAAAGTGGGTATCAGCAGATGGTCAGTCTAGGATGGCCCTACCCGTTCATCATAAAAGCTAACGTTTCTGGCTCAACGTAGCTGCTCGTCTTAATAATTGGCCCCCAATTTCCAGTACATTTTAAGAAAACCAGAGTGGTCAGAACAGTCTTGGGCGCATTGCATCCCCGCCACGCTTCCAACAGAACCAACACAATGGTGCTTTGAGACCAGGAGAGTGAAATCAATCCTACTCCCCCCCCCGCCCCCAAAAAAAGACCCAGCCTCAAGCTAGGAAATTGGAGGCAGTGGTGTATTAACCGTTAAGCAGACTAAGCATGCGCTTAGAGCACCAGGCTCAAAGAAGGCACCACAAAGTTGAGAATATGGCTCCGTCTGTGCAGTATGTACAAAGGAAGGGGGCACCAAGATTTGTCAGTGCTTAGGGCACCACTGAGCCTTAATTCACCATTGGTTGGGGCTGCACGTTAGTAAATGATGCGGGGAAGCACCAGCATTTCCATCAGCTTTCCGCTATGACAGGCAGTTTGGCATCAGTAATGTCCCCTTTGTAGGACAGCCTCCACACAAACACCCCAGAAAAGTTAGCTCTTCAACCCCTGCTAAAGAGCAGCTCCGCTGCAGAGGTTTCCTGGGCCTGACTGGAGACGGTCGGGCTTCCTCTCCGACAGGCCCAGGGGTTGGGGTGGTCCTGGGGGCAAGAAAGGGAACCGAACCCAAGGACAGGAAAGCGCCCTACCAGCCACTGTGGGGATCTCCAGGCCAACTGGGGGCGAGAGGGCCCTCAGCGTGCTGCAGGCGTGGACGACCTCCTGCATCTGAAGGAAGCTGCCCACGGCCATGACGTCCTCCACGTTCTCCGGGCTGAGGGTCAGCTTGGCCGTGTACATGAATTCCAGCACTTGCTCCAGACCTGCATGGGACATCCAACAGCCAGGTGAGCGCTGGCAGCATACTGCCCCATTTCCCCCCGCCCCCCATCCCCCTGCCAGCCTCAGGATGCTCCCAAAGCACAGGCCCACTTCTAAGGAAGGCTGCTGTAAGCATGCGAGCCTGGAGGAGAAGGGATCGGGGAGAACTCAAGGCTGGCATCCTGCTCCTCACCCAGGCCATCTCCTCCAGCTGGCCCCTCACTCCGATCTCCCCTCCCAGCACCAGGACACTCCCAAATCTCATATCTGGGGGACTTTTGCACCCACTGAAAGGTGCTGGGGTGGGGTATATAAGCAGGGAGGCTTCAAGGCTGCCAGCCTCCAGTCTGACTGCCCTGGTTAGGGAGCTCCTACCTGCCGCATTGCTGATGTCCAGGTGCACCACGTCCTTCTGGTCCACGAAGAGCATCCTGAAATATTCGCTGCAGGCCGCCAGCACCGCCTTATGGGCCTTGAAGTCGATGCCATCCACCACGAAGGTGCAGTCGCACAGCAGGCCCAGCTGCCGCTGCTGGTTCAGCTGCTCCAGGACTTGGTGGCTGTGCTGCGGGAAGTCCATGGCTGCGGAGAGAGGCATCAGGGGCGTCCGGCGAGGCTCGCCGATGCTGCTCCGCCGCCGCCGCATCCCCACCGAGCGATCAGGCCAAGCCCGGAGCCCCTCGGCCGGCCTCTTAGCCTGGGCTACCCCGGAAGGCTGTTTTGTCGCGGGGAAGGAAGGGCCCGCGCGAAAGGCTTGCATCGCATCCCCTCCCGCATCCCCGCGCGAGGTTTCCGCCGCCCGGCCTGCCTGCCTGCCTGCCTGCCTTCCCGGCGATCGTCGGAAAGGAGACCGCGGTCGCGCCCCAACCCTTCCCGCACCCCGAGGAGCTGTCCGCGCCGCGGCTTCTTCGCCCGATCTCCGCCTGCGGACGGGCGGCGGACGGGCGGCCCCGCTCTCAGGCCCCGACCCCGGCGCTGGGCGGGCGGAGGGAGCCCGGGGGCGCTCCCCTCCCTCTCGGCCCCGCACCTGCCATCCCACGAGCGTCACATCATCCCGACGGCGGCGGCGATCATGGTGACACGGAACAGACAAAGGGCGCCGCCATTTTGCGCCCGGGCGGAAGCGGCGCTAGAACGGCGGGTGCCCTCTTTCTACGGCGCGCCGCGGGCTAGACTCGTTTCCTCCCGCCCGCCTTCCTCCCCGCGCAGGCGCACTAGCCTCGCGGCCCGCCTCGAGCCGAGCCGCTGCGCAGGTCCCGTCGCCATGACAACAAAAGCGCGGCTCGGCCTGAAGCCTCCGGGAAACCCTCCGCCTCCTCGGCTCCCCCGGAGACCCCGAGGCCGCCTCGCCCTCCCTCCACCCCCAAAGTGAAACCGCCTCGGCAGCTGCCGGAGGGCGCGGCGGCTCCTGGGCGGCTCCCGTGTTTTGCCAACAGAGCCGTGTGGATCCTGTCAACAGTGTTGCCCGGCGTGTGATGGGGGGCGGGGGGCTCCCCCCGGCTGCCTCTTTTCAACGGGCTGCATTTCTCATCCCTTGGGATGGCGTCCCTCCCCCTCCTTCCCCCCCCACAGCAACAGCAGCCACAACAGCCCTGCGAGGTGGGCTGGGAGGCGCCTTTATCCCCCCCCCCCAGCCAGCAGCCTTGGGGGGAGGCAGGGGGAGGCCCTGCGGGGCTTGTCTCCCTTCAAGCGTGGAAGTTGGGGGGGATCCGAGGTGGGGGGGAGAGGAAGAGGACGGTGGTCTCTATTCAGGCCGCCTCAGAGGCGTCTTGGTGAGCCTCTCTTCCAGGGCAGGGTGGCTGGGCTGGGCCGGGCCTGGAATGGTCCCCTTTGCAACCCCCCCTCAGCCCACCCGGGCAAGGAGCCCACTTGGAGGGCCTTTGTCAGACGGCTCTATTTCCAGACCATGACTCACTTCTTCCCCCCAGCCTACCTCTTTGCCCGGCTCTTTGGCCTTTAAAAACTGTGTGTTGTGTGTGTGTGTGTTGGATGCAACACAAGGACAAAAGCTCCCTCCTTCCTTGCTCCCTTCTTCCTTTCCTTCCCCCCCCTCCCTCCACAAATCATACACATTCGCACAGCCAAAGTCAGCGCGTGACTTGCAAGAAAGTATTTTCCTATAATTACACGTTTTACTTTTCATTTTACATCATGTCATTCCCCTCAACTTTCACTTGTGGGTGTAGCTGGATTTGGAGGTAGGGTACAAAGACAGGGGAGAGGGAAGGGGGGTGGGAAAACCCTGAATCTAGCATATTTTATAATATAATATCATAACATTTTCACTTGAATGCCTCAAGAGGTATGCAGCGATCCTAAATAAGTTCACCAGAGGTAAACTCCACTTTGCGATTGACTTCCTATTGTATAAATTTCATATTGCATCCTCTTTTTTTTTTTTTTTTTTGTTAGCAACATGTCCCTTCAACGCTTCAAAACATTAAATTGCTGGCTGCAGAAGTGGAAAATTCAGCTCCAGCTGCCTTCCAGCTTTGCTGTTCCTGCTGGCGAAAAGCGGTGGTGTTCTTTCCCCTTATCAAAGGGGGAGTGGAGGAAGGGCAGCTTTGGCCCGCTTAGGGTCTTGCCGGCATCCCTTTAACCTTCAGTCATGGATGACAAACCAAAACATCTCTTATTGACGGGCAACACAAGGACAGATCTACTTTCCACCCCCCCCACCCAGCCCAGCCCAGCCCAGCCTGGCTCCCTGCCCGCTCTCCCGAACTGCTCCTGGAGCTCAGATCTTAATCTCAGTCCTGTAGGTTTGCTGCACTTGCTCAGATGGCTTGGATGGACGTCGCCTTGCCTTGACGGTCAGGCAGCCGTCTGCCCCTAGGGTGGAGGTGACCGATGTAGGGTCCACATCTTCAGGGAGCTGGCATTTGTGGGTGAATGTGTTGACGATGGTCCCATCAGCTGCTAGCTGCCCATGGGAGGAGGACAGAGAAACAGCAGTTAGAGTCTGAATCCTGAAAGTTGTTGTGAACTGCTCTTCCCAAAAGTTCAGTTGCCCCCTTTTGCTAAACTAAGGAGCAAGCCCACCCCGAATCGCTATGAAATGGGGGGGTGGGGAAATGCTGACGATGCTGCCCAAAGTTAAGCCGGAACAACTCAACCCAAAAAGGCCTCTTCTTTTGCCAGACTGGCCCCCAGAGAGGCAGCTGGCAATAGGAGAAGAGCTTCCTTGGCAGCGTTTGGGTCAACACGGGCCGGCCAGTCGGGGAATGTTCCCGTCACCATGTGCATCCCTAGCATAGTCAGAAGGGCACGGGGGGGGGGGGGGGTCAGGGAGCCTCCGATCCCCAGAGCCTCTTAAGACAGCGATGCCACTGCGGTCTCTTCCCTACAGGGTTTGCTCCTTTACATTGCAGGGGGTCCGTCCAGGTCCTTTTGGGCAGGGAGGGGGGAGCTCAGGCACGTTCATCTCTTTTTTTTTCCCCGAGCAAACCAAGACAAAAAGTAACAGCTCCTATAACTCCCTTTTCTTGTTGATTTCCACAGCGGGACGATATTGTGATGCTCGGATAGGCAGAGAACCGGAAGGCCAGAAAAAGCTACTCCCCGCTGCCGTGGATCGAAGGAGTACCTGCCTCAGCTTTTCTCGGCCAAGCATCTTGGGGCTACCCGCCTCACCAGCCCTCAGCCCCAGCCAAGCGGCCCAGCTCTGCTTTAAAAATGGCTCCAACGGTCTCCAAGACGGGAGGCAGCTCAGCGGTAGCCACTCACCTTCTCAGCCCTCACTTCGATCTGGTTTTTGGATGTGGTAATGATAATGTCTTCGGGGGAGAAGTCGCTGACATCCACCGCAAACTGGTATGTATCCCCCAAGGTTTTGATGTTTCCCATCCCGCCAGCCCGGCCTGTTGAGAGAAGAGAAGCTCTCTCGATTTCTTGATCCCAGCACTGGGACATAATTTGCTGGGAAAAGGAAAATTTCTGGGGTGGGATCCTGGGGCGAGCAGGATGCGCCATCTGTGCTTCTGATGGGCCTTCCAGGTGGCTCTGTTTGCAGCAGCTATTTGAGGTGCTTCAGGACGAAAAGGAATTGCTGGGCTACTGAGCTAGGTCCTGAAAATCCCACCTGGTTGAGGGGGTTCTCCCTCCCAAGAGACCACAGACCAGCCTGGAGCTGAAGAAGTAGCCCAAGGACTCTGTGGCCAACAGGCTTCCTAAATGACAGGGGCTGGACACCCTCGCATTTCCAGCCACCTCTCTCTGCCCTGCCAAGTGCCCCTTTCCCCCTCCTCCCTGGGATCTCTGGTGTCTTCGCTAGGTCCTGTTCAGGACACGGCCTTGTGGCCGACCGCTAAGACGGGAGACCAGGCTGCCCTTGCTTGCCTTTGTGGCTTGGGATGCACCGAGTCAGATATTGAGCAGCTTGTGCGAAAAACCCCTTTGTGGTTCCTCTGCCTTTCACAAGTGCAGCCAGGCCACAGGTACGGGGAGGATATCCTGGATCAGAATGGTGGAGCCTGTGTGGAGCCCATCCTTCCAGGAATGGTGGGTGTAAACAAAAAAGGGTTTACCCTAAACAAGCGAAAACGGTGGCGTCTCCCCTCCGCGATTGCGCCGCTTAAAGCTGTGGGACTGGCTAGACAAGAGCCCAGGGGAGAGACCCAGACAGTCGGGGGTCCGAGGCCGCCTATTCAGCCCTCTCTCCCCACTTGCCTGAGAAGCTTCGGGGATCCGGGTGGGGCCTTAGGAAGCTCCCCAACGTACTGTCGAATATTCCGTGGGCCTTCTCCATGGGACAGCCGCGCCCGCTTGGTCGTGTCCTGCCAAGAAGATGGTGGAGGGTGCCGAAGCGGTGAGCCCTGAGAGGGTGGCTGTCCAAGCGGATCGATGCCGGGAGAGAGAGAGCGAGCTGCCTCCTCCGGAAGTCTCACCCGACAGAGCCACCCGGGGCAGCTGTGGAGCCTTTAAAAGCCTTGGAGCCGCTGGGCTGCCTTCCAGGGGTCTTGCCACAGAGTCTAAATTTAGAGTGTTCCGCAGGACAGGGCCGATGCCTCTGGAAAGCGTCCCATAGGCACGGGCTCTGCACCAACGGAGAGAGGCGGGAGGGGAGGCTGGCCTGATTGGCCTTCCACAAGGAAGGGGAGAGCCCCAGCCGGGCAGCACCCCGAAAGAAGAGGAACCCTGCTCCCTCTAGCCCCCACCCCCCACGCTCCCCCCAATTCCCGAAGGGGGCTTGCCATTTCTCCAGGGCCGAGCTTTATTTCCCGGGCCGTTCAGAGGGCCTGTCATTGGCCTCCCTGCGGAAGATGGCGGCGGCCCTGCTGGCAAGCATCACCGCAGCCCGTCCGCGGAAACTGTCTGGGGGCAGCGTGTAGCTAAACGCAGCTGCTTAGTCACCCTCCTCTCAGGGCAGGCTGAGTCATTGGGCCTGGGGCCTCCCGTGCCCTCTTCTCCCCCCCTGCACAGAACCAGCCCCAGAGGACAGGATGTCCTCCCTAACTCGGCTTCATCCATTGCCCGTTGCACTGCAGCTCTTCGGGCCCTGGGCTCCCACTTCCGGGGGGGCTGGCAGGAGGAGAGGGGCCCAGGGACTCCCCAGGCGGAGACCCACGGGCCCTAAATCATCCTGGAACTCACTCGGAGTTCAGAAACCGTGCCTGATGTAGAAGTTGGGGCGCGGGAGATGTTGGGGAGTACCCACAGATGCTTTCTGGGGTGGGGGCAGTGTTGTTCCATGCCTTTCGTTTCCCTTGCTGCTGGGATGGCCCCCTGAGCTCATCCTGCCCTGCAGCCTCTGTTCTCGGCCTCTCCCTATAAGTTCCCTTGACCTGCAGCAGGCAGTGCCCTCCGCCCCCGCCCCCCCCACATTGTCTGTCCCCCTCCCCAGGGACTGTGTGAGTAGCTGCCTGTCCATTTTAGGGGCTTGCCTGATGGGATGGCGAGGATCATGAAAGGCTGGCACTGTTCAGCAATTGGCTCTCCTGGTCTTGGTTCTGCACACGCACACACACACACCCCACGCACGGCTCACCTGGACCTTGGGACGTGAGCATAAATTGGGATGGTGAGTGAGCTCTAGTGACCGAAACAAATAACCCCCGGGGGGTGTGTGTGGGTGACAAGGTGTGGGGCAGCCAGCCAAATGGGGCCGGTTGCCAGCTGCCTCCCTGCCCGCCCACCTCACCTTCCTTGTGCTGCTTTGTTGTGAAGGCTGGCTTGAGCTGGAATGGGCTGGCCGGAGGGCCTCTCCTGTGGGTCCCGGAGAGACTTCCGGATGCTTAGAGGTCAGGGAGGGAGGGAGGTGTGGGAGAGGAAAGAGGGAGGGCCCGGGAGACAGGTGTGTGCGTATGTGCACTGGATCAGGTCAGGGCAGAGGCAGAGGGAACTGGCTCCAGAGAAGCCGCCCTGACCCAGGAGCAGCAGGAGCCTTGGACAGACGCCCTTATCTGAGCTGGCTGAGGTGGGGTGAGTCTCCTTTGCACAGGTACCAGGTGAGGCCATTGAGGGGACCCTGGCTGCGTTTGAGCAGGGGGGGTGGCGGCGGGGGAAGTGTGCGCATTGTTGTCTGCCAGTTGTCTGGATTTCCTTTAGTATCCGAGGCCCCCTCAGGCAATAGAAATGCCGCCTTCCTAGAGTGCCCTGGAACCAGGCCGGTGGATCCTGTTGGGGCTTCGTCCCTTTTGAGGCTGCTGCCCGTGGAGCGTCTTCCCTTTGCAGGGTGGCCAGGACCGTGTCGTTGAGGGTGGGGGATCTGGGTGCACGTTTCCTCTCCCTTCGACCTTTCCAGGGCCTTTGCGTTTCAGGGAACGGTGCCTCCTGGGTTCCGTCCGGTGGCCGAGAGCCCTACAAGCTGTAGCAGGAGGCCGCTGGGGGCCCGTCCACCTTGATGCTTGCAGACAGACAGCTTGCATCCTCCTCCTCCTCCTCTTCTCGGGCCTGGTCCAGCGTCCCCACTCCCAGCCTCCTCGGGGCATGGCTGCCGAGCAGCCACAGAGAGTCAGTGGGGAGACAGAAAGAGACGAGAAGAAAGAGGAGGAGGAGGCAGCAAACGTGTTCCTGCCCTGGGAAGACAACTGGAGACCCTGGCCAAAAGCCCGGCGCAAGGTGCACGGTAGGAGTCTGGGAGGTCCCACCTGGGTGGCACCGAGGCTTGAGGCCTTCCCGATGCTGTCCGGAGGGGCTGACCCTTTGGGGCTCTTCACCCATCCTTGGAGGAGACCCGTAATTCCCAGCCTCTGCTGCCCTCTGCAGGTTGCCTGGAGTGCCTCAAGCGGCAGCTCTTCCGAGTTGGGGACGACTGGTATTACCTCTTCGCCCTGGGCGTCATCATGGCGCTGGTCAGCTTCGCCATGGACTTCACGGTCTCCAGGGTGGCCAGCGGTGAGCTTTGGCCCCACCAAACCCCACCGCCCTCCTCAAGCCGGACATTGGGGGGGGGGACAAGCAGAAAGAAAGAGCCTCGTTTTGTGCAGCTTGTGGAGACCCCCTGCCCCGAGAGAGGCCCGTTTCAAGAGGGGAGGGCGTTTTGGCTCTCCATCCCTTCAGAGCCGCCCTGGGTCGGTCCAGTTCCTAGCCGACGACGTCCAAACTCTCCCTTTGGATTCTCCAGCGCACCTGTGGCTTTACCAAGAGGTTGGAGACTACCCGGGGCTGAAGTTCCTCTCCTGGACCATGTACCCAGTCGCGCTCTCCGCTTTTTCCACGGGGTTTGCCCAAAGCATTACCCAGCACGCCGGAGGTGAGGTGGGAGGGAGGCTGGGGTCAGCCCCCCCCCTCCCAGTGGGTCGTTTTACGCCCAGTTCCAGCCCTTGGACCGGGAGGCAGCTTTCTTCTCTTCCCCCCAAGTCTGGGGGAGAGGAGAGGGGAGAAAAATGTCCAGCCTGTGCCCGTTGGGAAGCACGAAGGTTTCCATCTGCTGCCTTGTTCTTCTCCCTGAAAGGAAGGTGGCTGGGGAAAGGGCGACCTGGTCTGGTCCAGGGCCTCCTTCACACAACCGTGTCTGGCCTGGCTCCTCAGTTAGGGTCTGAGACGCCTCTGGGCAGGGGCTCCTGCCAGAAGCGGTGGAGAGATGGTTCTGCCCTCTCTCATCAGGCTCTGGCATCCCCGAACTCAAGACCATCCTGACGGGAGTCATCCTGGAGGAGTACTTGGCCATCGAGAACTTTGGGGCCAAAGTTGTGGGGCTGACCTGCACGCTCGCCTGCGGGAGCACCCTCTTCCTCGGCAAAGTGGTACGTTCCCAGCGGTTGGATGGAGGGGGTCTCTCCCTCCCTCCCCCCCCTTGCCTCCACGCGGGGCCTCCGTGGGCCCCCGAGGGGAGGGGCCAGCCTTCGGACCCAGAAAGAAAGCTGCGGCGGCTTGAAAGGGAAAAGTGTCTTGCGGGGAAGTTTGAAAGACAGGAGGAAAGAACTGGGTGCCTGGTGGAATAGAAGAGAGGAATGAAGAATAGAATAGAATAGAAATAGAAATAGAAATAGAATAGGAATGGAAATAGGAATAGGAATGGGCATAGACTAGACTAGACTAGACTAGACTAGAATAGAATAGAATAGAATAGAATAGAATAGAATAGAATAGAATA